>CM030833.1:4530530-4655360 GCA_018105865.1 Metaphire vulgaris | reverse complement strand
GCCTAAATTCACTCACTTTAATTAGACCCGTGTTAGGTTCTGAGCACTGTGTTGATGTATATAACCTATAATAAACGGCTAAGAAGCCTAGTGATTAGCAAAGGAATTAGGCCTACTGTGAATTATAAATCGCAACGATTATTACTTGATAGATTGTTTATCATAGTAATCACAGGGTCTATTTTATGTAGCGCCTTTAAATGTATTCCAGAACCTTTGCTCTTGAAGACAGTCTCATGGTTAGTCAAATGGCATAAATGAGTATTAAATTGCTGTTAGGGTAGGTCTATAGGTCTTTTGAATACACGACCGAAGTTCAATTGTAAGCCTATTTGTAAGCGCAGAGAGTTACTATTGTTCTGGCGCCAAAGCATTTCCAGTAAATTGAATATAGACGTTAGAATCATTTCCGGTTTTGTAATTTTAAATAAATTCTATTAAAAATTCTTCTCTCAGACGAGTTCAACGATTCCAAAGAATTCTAAACCTAAATAGAACCCAATGAACAATGGCAGCTTATTCAGCCAAAATATAATACAGTCGGATATTCATATAACTAATAAATTATTATTATTATTATTATTATTATTATTATTATTATTATTATTATTATTATTATTATTATTATTATTGTCATCATCATCATCAGTCATAACACCTCATCTAATGCTCCAAGACATCGATTGTAACTGACGCTATACTATGTATAAAATCTGGATATGATTCCATTCTTCGAAGGTTTTTGCCGTAATGATGGGTGTTCACCAACCAGGAACACTTGAAAACCTAAGCTAGATGATAAATCAACCAAGCAATCAATCAAACAATCAATCAGTTTACCGGGCTATGACTGGCCTCGAATTGTGGAGCTATATGTCCTCTTTGGTCTAAAATTAGGCCCGTGATGATCAAAGACATTCCAAATAGACCGTAAATTAGGCTATACTTGTAGAAATCTGTGTGTGTGTGTGTCATTTAGTTCAGTTTATAGAAATCTACTCTCCAGCAGGAAATCAGCTTGAGAGAGAAAGCAGTAAAGACGCGAATCAGTCGACCTTGTTAGCCAACGATCACCCTCTTGTAGATAATATTTGGTTTCTGCTGTCGACTTCTTCGAAGCATCTGCAAAAATTAAATGAAAACAAACAAAAAATGAAAGCCGACAAACCATGTCACGGCGCACCCAATGCGCTAAGTGACTCGTTCAAAGGCAAATTGTACCGAGCGCCGTCATCTCTTTCCTATTTAATGTCAGATCACTTGCATGAAGTTGCATCATTGCAAAAGTTTCCTTCGCCATTGCGTTAACGTTTTCAAGTATTTGCATTGAAATGTTTGGAAAGAGCAGCAGCAGCAACAACAACAACAACAACAACAACAACAAATAACAACAACAACAACAATAAAACAACCAAACAATATAATAATAATAATAATAATAATAATAATAATAATAATAATAATAATAATAATGTTTAATAATAATAATAATAGTAGTAGTAGTAGTAGTAGTAATAATAATAATAATAATAATAATAGTAGTAGTAGTAATTATAATAGTAGTAGTAGTAATAGTAGTAGTAGTAGTAGTAGTAGTAGTAGTAGTAATAATAATAATAATAATAATAATAATAATAATAATAATAATAATAATAATAATAATAATAATAATAATAATAATAATAATAATAATAAGGTTTAAAGTGGCCCAGTAAAGATTTCTTGGGTAACTATTGAATCCATTTATTGTTTCACCTGTTTATTGCATTTTCGTTGAAACTGTCCCATAAATCCACTGACCAACTACTTGCAGTCCGCCGGGTGTCTGTGTATTTTGTGCGACTGGATTGCCAGGTAGTTTATTTATCACAGCGGCCCGTCATGGCTGGCAGCACCACTAGTGTGCATACTGCTTAGTCTGTTATATTATTATTATTATTATTATTATTATTATTATTATTATTATTATTATTATTATTATTATTATTATTTATTGGCATTTTGTCATTTTGAATTTAGGGCGATCACTGTCACGTGATGTAAGCGATTTTTAAACTCAGCGCTTGCTTCTAAAATTAGATTAATAGGGCTGGGTTTACCATACTCACCTCATCCTACAGGTGGCAAATTGTGTTTTTGCATACAGTGGCGTACCTAGGGTATGGCAGGTGAGGCAGGTGTCCTGGGCCCACTTGAAGGGCGGGTGCCAAGAAACTCACTCAGTGATCTATCTCTACTCAGCGTAGAAAGAGAAGAAACTGAAAAAACTGACTTCGAGGAGGACATCATAGACCGGTTCGCATCAGTTAAAGCAAGAAAAGTGCATTTGTAGTTTTAATCTCGTGCCAATAAAATGTCATGATTTGTTAATTAAAGATTTGTTATCCTACTAATTTACTTTTCCGACCTCTCTTCCACGAGCGCCACACAAATACGATATCGATACGCCTCTGTTTAGATATTCGATGTAAAACATCCGACCCACTCTGCTATGCTTAGCGCATAAGAAAAAAACAGCTACTACTGTACTACATTCAAAAGCGCTATATAAATTTACGAGATTTTACTTAGTTTTTCGTAGAAGAAAAACGATAATAATTGTTAACCGCTTACCGCAAACATTATCGCCGAGCAGACGGCAACGAACGTGATTCCAACGACGAAGCAGGCAACGATAGTTCTATCGTCACGCATCGACCAATCGACGTCCGCCCAGGCCAGGTCCTCATCCTCGGCCGCCGACTCGCTGCTGTGGTACATGACGACGGCGGTGTCCTGCCCTGGTACGAACGTCACACGGTTGAGTTCGAAGGTGAACGGATCCTGGGAGTTTCTGAGGGAGGCCAGGAGGTCGCTGGCGACGGCGACCAGGTTGAGCGACGGGGCGAGGATGTGGAAGGCCGCCTTCGTCTTTAGTCTCGTCAGCGGAGTCACGGAGACGTTGTAGACGGATGTTGCGTTGAAGGCGAGAAGACGAGACACGCTTTCCGTAACTTGGCTGGAAATAGCAAATAAAGGTGTTTTTGGAAATAGGTTTTCGATTTTTCATAAGGTCTATCTCTTGATTATAGATACTGTATATCTTTTACCTATTCATTATTATTATTATTATTATTATTATTATTATTATTATTATTATTATTATTATTATTATTATTATTATTATTATTATTATTATTATTATTATTATATGTTTCAATTATACGAATTCATTAGTGTTTGTTATTATTTAATAATAATTCGTATACACTGATAGCTAGGTAATCTAGACTAGAAGTAGCTAGGCCTAATACAGGCGATGGTTGGTCACCGCAAATGACCCGTGACCAATCGAATATTGATGACCCACCCATTCGACCGGCGACCATCTCTGCTACAGTCTATGCTGACTCAAATTGGTCGTCATTTACGATTTTCTCCAGCATCTGTCTCGTTCTTATCTTTTACGTTTCTAATGTTGCTCTAAATTGAACATACGCGCGAAACTTCTCGATATCCAGATTTCGAACGAAGCTGTGTTCATACGTAAGCACGACGTAAAGTCGTCTGACGTCAGAGGACGCTGAAAAAGAAATGACGTCAGAGGTTAACCTGGCGAAATGACGTCATATCAAATCTACGAAATAAAGTCGTAGTAGTAGTAGTATAGCAGCAGCAGCAGCAGCAGTAGTGAGTAGTAGTAGTAGTAGTAGTAGTAGTAGTAGTAGTAGTAGTAGTAGTAGTAGTAGTAGTAGTAGTAGTAGTAGTAGTAGTAGTAGTAGTAGTAGTAGTAGTAGTAGCAGTAGTAATAGTAATAGTAGTAGTAGCAATGGCAGCAGAAATAGTAGTAGTAGTAGTTGTCGTCATCATCGTTGTTGTTGTCGTTGCTGTTGTTGTTGTAGGCCTGAAGGGTTAACTGTTGAAGTCCTACCGATGCATTTTGTCGTTGCAGGGCAGTTGAGGCAGTTGCGGAATCTGAAGACTTCGCAGACTTCGTCAACAGAGCAGCTTTGGTTCTGC
Source organism: Metaphire vulgaris (assembly GCA_018105865.1). Lineage (NCBI taxonomy): Eukaryota > Metazoa > Annelida > Clitellata > Crassiclitellata > Megascolecidae > Metaphire > Metaphire vulgaris. The sequence continues at coordinate 4,651,361 of CM030833.1, read as the reverse complement.
TGAAGACAGAAATTACGGCGCAGAGCCTTAATTCATAAATAATTCTAAGGTAAACATTCTTAGTTAAAGTAAAATTGCTAAACTAAAGCGTTCCATGATAGCCTGGTTGTCGTTCGCATTGAAACAAACGAAGCGATTTACTTGACCTCGGCCTATTCTAGAAATTTACACTGAAGTTTGTGAGTGATGTCCAAAAGCATTTGACAGCTGCAAAGCCTGCAGTAGTAGTAGTAGCAGTAGCAGCAGCAGCAGCAGCAGCAGCAGCAGTGGTGCAGTGGCAGCAGCAGCAGCAGCAGTGGCAGCACCAGCAGCAGTGGCAGCAGCAGCAGTGGCAGCAGCAGCAGTGGTGGCAGCAGTGGTGGTGGCAGCAGCAGTGGCAGCAGTGGTGCAGCAGCAGCAGCAGTGGTGGTGGTGGCAGCAGCAGCAGCAGCAGTGGTGGCAGTGGTGGTGGTGGTGGTGGTGGTGGTGGCAGTGGTGGTGGTGGTGGTGGTGGTGGTGGTGGTGGTGGTGGTGGTGGTGGTGGTGGTGGTGGTGGTGGTGGTGGTGGTGGTGGTGGTGGTGGTGGTGGTGGTGGTGGTGGTGGTGGTGGTGGTGGTGGTGGTGGTGGTGGTGGTGGTGGTGGTGGTGGTGGTGGTGGTGGTGGTGGTGGTGGTGGTGGTGGTGGTGGTGGTGGTGGTGGTGGTGGTGGTGGTGGTGGTGGTGGTGGTGGTGGTGGTGGTGGTGGTGGTGGTGGTGGTGGTGGTGGTGGTGGTGGTGGTGGTGGTGGTGGTGGTGGTGCAGCAGCAGCAGCAGCAGCAGCAGCAGCAGCAGCAGCAGCAGCAGCAGCAGCAGCAGTAGTAGTAGCAGCAGCAGCAGCAGCAGTAGTAGCAGTAGTAGTAGTAGTAGTAGTAGTAGGCCTATAGGCTACCTGGCATGGATTAGGCAGACATTCGCATATAGGGCAGCCGTGTTCATTCCTCTGGTGACCGAATTCGCACAGCCTCGAGCACCATCCGATGTCCCTGCAGCCGTCCAACCGGCGATCGGCGCAGGAGCACACCGGGCATCCCCTCTTGTCGTACATGAACCCTTCTTCACAGGACGTCGCACACTCTACACGACCGCACCACCTCCTACCCGCTGAAAAGTGTCAACGGCAAGCAGCTATTATTATTAGCAGAGTGGTAACAACGTTGGACGATGGAGCAGAAGGTCGCGGGTTCAACTCCCGCAGGAGCCCTAAGGTCGACCAGCCTTCTTTCGCCAGATGGCGATAGCAAATGAGTAGCGGATTAATCTGCGGAGTAAACAGGCGCGTTGCATGAGAACACTGGCCCCGTGTCGTGTAGCTTTCATCAGTCGCCTGGCTGAGGACCTTGGAAACGGAGATCAGCGCCGCCCTATGAGCCTTGAGGTTAGCTTTGAGAGCTCGGGAAAGACTTTATTATATATATATATATATATATATGTATATATATACTGTATAGTTATAAAGTAGATTATTCCTAATTTCCTCCCCACTATTTGACAAAAATGCAGAAAAATAGTTTTACAAATTCACTTATTAATTCAAAAATGCATATTAATGTAAATTCTCTAGCACACAGCCTCTCTCAACTGAAAGAGCAGTTTCAGCGACGTTCTTCACTTACGTATACACTTTGCAACGAATTCACCTTCGTTGTTGGTTTCTGCAGCACAAGTTTCCTCTTCAGTGCAGAACAAATTCTGAAAAGATAAAAAGCTTGGCTTCTACGCTATCGACCAAAATAAGTTATTTTATACTTAATTATGCATTGATGATTGATCTAGGTAAACTCTAGTAAATAAATAAAGATTTAGTTTTTGGATATTTTAGCCTGATTTGTCTGTCTTTTGGCCCAAAGCATCGAGACGATTTTGAAAAAGTGGGGGGAACTTAGAGATACATTTTAAATTTTCCAATTGGGTCGAATCCCGTATATTGAGATCTTTTGTGGTCCATTTTTGGGGTTACACGTAAGTTACGTAACTGTTGGTTGAGAATTATAAGAGTTACTGTAATGGCAGACGGATGAAAGAGACATCGGTTCGTGCAAAAGAATAAAATCGCGTTCAGCAAAATACTATAGTTTGGCAGAAATTGTTGTCACTTACAGACAAACTTACTTACTTGCCAACTCATACAGTCACTCAAAGAGACAGAGAGAGCGAGAGAGAGAGAGACAGACAGACAGACAGAGACATGTCGACAGACAGACAGAAACAGAAACAGAAACAGAGATAGAAAAACAGAGACAGAGAGAGAGAGACAGAGATAGAAAGACAGACGGAAAGAGACAGAGAGACACACGCAGAGACACACATAGAAAGATGGCGTGCGTATTAATAACGGTGTTACTGACATCGCAGAAGTCTTCCTGACATTCGCAGATCTCACAGCCGTTGACGTCCTTTGCAAGGCCAAGTTGACATCTCGTGCTGCAGTTGGCCTCAACCGAAGGACAGTCGGCCTTCGAAGTACCGTTCCTGCACCTGCAGACGTCGCAGCCGTTGCTGTCCTTCTCCTGAGGACAGCTCATACGGCAGGAGGCCAGCTGGGGACATTCGGTCCTCAGCTGCTGCTGCTGCTGGTGGTCCGTCTCGACGCACTCGCAGACCGGACAGCCGTCGGTGTATTTGCGGAGTCCGTCTGGACAGTTGGCCCGGCAGGCAACGCTCAGCTCCGGGCAGATGGCCTTGCCCGCCTGCGCGACGCAGTCACACGTTCTGCAGCCGTTTCCGTCGTACTCGTTGTCCGGGCACTGAGAGCATTCGGGTAGCGGCAACGCCGGGCAGTAGTTAACTACAAGTAGGTAACTACTTGTAGTTTAACTACACTTTAGTAGTTACAGAGTAGTTAGTAACTACGTGTGAAAAAGTAGTTAACTACAAGTAGTTTAACTACTTTCTGCAGTAGTTATCAAGTAAAGTAGTTAACTACTGTGGTCAACTACTTTTGTTAAAACATTATTTGCCGCTTAAACCCGCTTTTGCCAACAACGCTGACGCCAGGCTTCTCGGTGAGCTCTTCGATGAGACTCTGTCGTGTAGCGGGCACATCGTCGATGTAACCCATGCCTGCCCTTGTTGCCCTTGTGCATACAAGCTTACTTATTTACCTACCAGTAATATAATATTCTATTCCTGATTTCCGGTCTCATACTTACACAACTTTTAGTAGTACCAAAAATACAGGTTCGTGTTGTTTACTGAGGAGATATAATTAATAATAGTAATAAAAGTTAACAGAATTAACAGATTAATTCTTAATAACTCATAGATATCATTAAATATGAATAGCCAATTAGTCAAAAGCTGTTTCGTGAACCCACGTAAAAAGAGTGAACGCAGTGATGATAAAAACTTCATTGCCGACTGTGGTACATGTAAGAACTGAGTAATCATTCATTACATTAATTACATAAGCAGAACTGCTGCAGAAGCAGCTTATATTGATAGAATTGATGTTCGTGTTGACAGTGTTTGTGTGGTGTTTAAAAAATGAAGACATTGTTCAATGGATATTTTTATTTGAGCGTTGCAGGGTCAAAAGTAGTTGCAAAGTAGTTAACTACTCAGGAAGTAGTTACCAATTAGTTAATAACTACTTTGTGGAAAAAGTAGTTAACTAGTAGTTACAACTATATTTTTATCAAGTAGTTCACTACAGTAGTTGAACTACTTTCACAGTAGTTGGTGCCCAGCATTGGGTAGCGGGCATGGGGAGTACGGTGGCCCGCTGGTCGCCCGGGGCTTGCACCTACAGGCCTTGCAGCCAGACTGGTCGACCAACTCGAAGTCGCCGTGGCATTCCCGGTGACAGTCAAGGGCCGGACATGGGTCATCATCATCATCATCATCAGCAGCAGCAGCAGCAGCATCTGAACGATCAGTACTACATTCGTCATAGCATGTTGTAGTGAATGTGCAAGGCTAAAATGTTATTTTGCGCAGCTAATTTGATTACAGCCTACATTACGCTGTGTCGCGTATTTACGTGTAAAGTTCTGTTACTTCGATCAAGTTTTAACGTCATGATTTCATAAAATTGGGGAGTGTCGGAATTAAGTGCCAGTTGATAGAAACTTTAAAAGTTGAGAAATCTGTAAAAATTTTCAGGTAAGAATCGAACTCGAAACAGCTCTGGCTTGGAACAACCGATGCTAATAAGACTTAAGACTAGAAATTAATGGTAAGATTGCGCTATGAAATTCTAACTTTCTAGGATATTTGAAACTTTATCACAAACCTTACAGTAGCTTCATTTCACACTTTTCTTGGGGGCGAGATAATTTTGGCAAATTATATATATTTGTTGGTAAAGTTTTGGCAAATTTTGCACATTTCACATTTATTTATTTAATACACTATACATTATTTCTTCATTTCTTTGAGGGCCACGGCCCCCGCCTGCTTCTCCCCCAAAATGACGCCCCTGATACCTAAATGTCCTCGTTGTCTAGAGCGGGAATGAAGTGGTTGAGAGGCCAAAGAAATTGTCTATTGGGGCCGCATGCAAATTATTTATCCCTGATGGAAAGGCGAAATTGACATTTGTACTTAATAACACTTGTTTACTTCTATTGTATAATGCTTACCAATACACCGTGGGACGAAATCTCCCCCCTCGTCCAGCTGTTCACTGATGCATTTTGCATTTGAGTCACAAGTAAATTCCTAAAAATGCATGCAAGAGTAACAGAAGTTTTAGAAAATCTTTATATTTTATTTTCACAGTGGCGTAGCCAGGATTTCCCGAAAGGAGGGTTATGGTTCCCATGATTCCCAACTTGGGAAATTTCTGACAACAAAAAGGTCAACTATTATATTGCTTGCTTAAGTTAATTATGTAGGTATATGAACGCGTACAACTATATTGATACGCAATAAAAAATTTGGGTCGGACAACCAAGGCGGTCTTAAGCCCCCCAAAACCCGCCCTTGGCTACGCCACTGTATTTTCAACTGTGCAAGTCCTACTTTTCGCCAGTTTCGTCACCCCTACCTGGTTCTATCTTCCACAGGTGACTATGCATCAGTGTTTATTCTAGCCGCCTTGACATTGGGGAGAGGAGTTTGAAATGTTTGGGGGGACAAGATTTGTCTCTACACGCTTTGGGGGGATTTCCATCCCCAAGCCAACATATACAAATTTTGAGGGGGTAATTTTAAAACTTGGGAGAATCCACCCCCAAAAACAGGCCTAGAATAAACACTGCTATCCATTTTCTCAAAGTCGACGGTTGAGGTTTGGATTTTGAAAGTGCGTTTGTCTTGTTGAAAAAAAACTGCAATTTTCTGCCCAGGATTACTTAACGTCAAGTGATCGACTGGATTCTCACTGAATACTCTCCTCCATTCTTATTAATTATCCAAGCCCTTTCTGGCTCCTTTAGGACAGCAGCAGCAGCAGCAGCAGCAATAGTCTCGTAAAAATACCATCCGGCGTATAGGCCTCCATTAGGCACAGAGCCGTAGTTCGAGTATTCGGCGCCCGGGCGAAGGTTTGAAATTTGCGGCCCTAAATTCGAGTGACGGCCTTTTTTACTCATTTGAATTTTTCACGCGGGAGAAATATTGTATATAAAAATTAAGACATTAGTGTGCGAAACGCGCCCCCCCGCATGACGGCGCCCGGGGCAACTTGCCCCTGCCCCTAGCTACGGCTCTGCATAGACACTGTTATAATGATTATACTTAGCCTAAGGGTCTCCAATCTACATATTGCGCGTAAACCAAACCCCAAGAATTTCCGAGTCAAACGATATTTATCGAAGATAATTAGATCGGTTCAGGCGATGCAAATGTCACGCCAAAACTACAATTGATTCGCTGAAAAACATGGCTACGGATCAATAAACTGAACCGCTGAAAATGTCGTCATAAACAGGAAATTTACTGCGAATCATATTTGTATTAGTCCTGTGACTCCAGTCTACTGAAAACCGACACATATTTGGCATTTGGAGGGGAGAGAAGAGAGAGGAATCCGTTAAGGCAGACAGACAGACAGAGACAGAAATACATACAGGGTTGGGCAAAAAACCGAACTAATCACATTTAGGTTTGCATTTAATAATAGAAATATTTTTGAACGCCACCCCTGCCCATCATTTAAAATGGCGTCAATTTGCTTATCTTGTGTGATATTTGAAGAGCCACTATACAGACTTCGTGCAGCATAGTTCCAAAGTTCAGCGTCATGCGACCAAGGGTGATACGTTGCTAAAGAACATCGACTACAGTGTATGGGAGGATTTAAAACATTGACTACCACGGACCTACGGACTATCGGATTTCAGTCCCAGATTAAGCATGGGCTCGTGAATAAATACCATTTGGTGTCACTTCAGAAAACTTTCGAGCAGTGCTGATTCGAATTTTAGCGTTGCGTTAACATTGCAACTATTATTGTTACAAGATGAGTTTTAAACTGTCTGTCTGTCAGTCTGTCTGTCTGTCTTGTTTTTATATTCTTTTATAAATGCTGAAAGCGTTTTTTGTCACTAGAGATCTTTGGTACAGCAAAATTGATCAACCCTACCCGTGCCGTGGTATTTTTCAGGATACCATACCCGTGTTGTTTAATTTATACATTTTTGATCACTGTGTTACTATCAGACATTGTACCCGTCATAGAAGACAGTTTTATATTATACTTGATTGGAATTTGAGGTTTTGCATCAATACAAAACCTGATGTCGGGTGCGTTTACACTGTAGAAGTAAAATTAGGAAATTAACATGGAAAATATTTAAACTAGAATGAAATTTTTTAGAGACTAAATTAGAACTGAAATAGTGAAATTTAGGGTATAACTGAAATAGAAATAAATTAATTGTAAAATAAGAATGATGTTTAAAATTAACAATCTAGTTTTTAGAATCAGGATAATCACTCAGCTGTGACTCCAGTCGACTGAAAATGGGCTTGTTTAAAAAATTTTTAGTAGATATCATTTAGAGATGAGCAGGCATTAGAGCTCAGGCAGAAACCACAAAACTTTAGACAGAATAACAGGGTTGGGCAAAAACCGGACTAATCACAGGACGCCATTTAGATTTAATAATGATGATCCGTTTTACGTCATCTGTATTTCCTTTATGTTTTTTCAATAAGTAAAATGCATGCTGTCTGACAAACTGAACGCGATGTACAAGACTCCTACACTTTACTCAATATTATTTTTAGGTTACTGCTAAAGAACATCGACTACAGTGTATATCTGGATTTAAAACATTGACCACCACGGATTACGGACTATGGATTTCACCCAGATTAAGCACTCGTGAATAAACTGGTGCACTTCGCCAAGCTTTCGAGCAGCGCTATAGAAATTTCGCCTTACTTACTTACATCGCAACCGTATACGTCACTGTGTCCCTTTATCTGTCTGTCTGTCAGTCAGTCTGTCTGTCTTGTTTTATATATCTCTGCCTATAAATGCTGTCGAGTGGAAACTTACGTCGCAAGGGTCTTCCTGACATTGGCAGACGTGGCAGCCGTTGGCGTCTCTGGCAAATCCGAACTGACAATCCATTGCACATCTGACACCTGCAGGAGGAGTGGGAAGGGGACAGGTGACAGCACCAGATGTCGACACTTCGACGCACCGACAGATGTCGCATCCGTCGCTGTCCTTCTCGTTTCCATGGGGACAGTAGAGTTTGCACGTCATCAGTCCGGTGCAGACTGCTGTCGGTTCGTCCGGGTCGTTGCACCGACACACCGGACAACCGTTGTCGTCCACTGCACGACGGTCGCTTGGACACGGCGGGCAGTCGATTGGCGGACAGGTTTTGTCGTCGTCGTCGTCGTCGTCGGGGCAATGGTTGCTAGGCGACAGCGACATGCCTGACAACCACGTTCGTCGATTTCGAAGCCGTCGGTGCATTCTATGAGACACGTCTCAACTTCACAAGGTTCCTCTGTTGATGACGTCATTGCTGTCGGAAAAACAACTTCCACCGACGCTAGAGGGCGAACACACACATATATAAATATAAATATAAATATAAATATAAATATAAATATATAAATATATATATCTTATATATACTGTATAACTATATATATATATATATATATATATATATATATATATGGCCATATTTATATGCAGTTTAATATATATATATATCAGATAGATAACAGATAGATAATTCATGCATTCTGTTGCAGCATGTCATAGTGTTTTAGTACTATCTTGAGCGACAGATCATATTAAGTATGTTAACGGTCAGTATCCTGCGCTCCTGATTTCGAAAATACTTAAGTAAGATATTTTCAATTTCGAGAACGTATATAGTGAATCTTTTTTCTACTCTGTCTAGTTACTTATCGAGTCAGTATCGATATAAATTCTTGTAAATATCACAATAATATCAATATATTCGGATATTTCGGACTGTATTTGAGTAGAGTCTATTTGGGCGAAATGCGAAAATAAAATGCGAAATCAATGTTGACCTGGTAAAAGCATTTTTCTTACCTTCTGTGGAAACTTCGGAGAAAGCTGCACCTCTAGGCAACAGCATCAGCAAACACAAAGCCAGCATCTTCCGACGATGTAACTATATGCATAAAATCAAAGACTAACTGAACACTTTGAATATTGGTTCATCTGCATGAACATTTGATAAACCTCTCGAATAAATCATGCGGTTCATGCCACTGATTGCACATTTAAATACAACTGCCCATTGCAATCAATCGATTGGTTTCCACGAAGTAGGCCCTAGGCCTATTCAATCAATCAATCAACCAACCAATAAACTTCTATGGCGCCACTCACTCAGTGGCGTAGCCAAGGGGGTTGGGGTTAAACCCCCCCTTGGTTCAGAGACGTCATTTCACTGTTTTTCAGGGGGGCAAAACACTTTCGACCTGACAAGTTACAAGTTTGCGAAAAAGCTGACGACCTTTTTTTTGCTTGTCAGCCAAATTTCACGGTTACTTAACATCAACAAGCACTCCTTTAGGGCGTGTAAAATCTAAAATAACACAAACATTGGCAAAAATTTTCCCCTCAAAATCAGGGGCAAATGCCCCCCACCCCTGCCCCCAAATGACGTCCCTGCCTTGGTTGCCGAAAAAATATTTTGATGAGTTTTATGCATTTTTAATTTTTTGACGCGATTTTGGGGTCAAAAGCTCCCGCTTGGCTATACAATGTAACGGTTGAAGAGGTGAGAACTATTTTGGCTTGTCAGTAGAAAAAATAGAGGAGATAACTTTTTTGCTTGTCGGGGAAAAATAGAGATGATAAGGTTTTTTGCTTGTCAAGATTTTTCCAAAGTTGGTCACGGTCAAAACTAAAAACCAATCCTCCCCCTCCGGAAATCCTGGCTACTCCACTGGCGTTAGTAGTATTACTATTATAATGCCTAGGGCACCTGCCGATGGCGTACATTTTGGCAGGTCAAAGCTCGATTTTTCGCGAACGAGGTACTTACGGGCAGGAATTTTGTGTGAATTTTCTGAAATTTGTGAGAATTTTTGAAACCTGGACTTGCTTTCTCCCAGTGTTTTATACAGGCCTGTTAGGAGGGGAGATTCCTCTTCAACTTCAAAATCCCCCCCCAAAATCCCAGCACTTACACAAATTTTGCATTGAACTGTGTCTTTTCCCCTCCAACCAAGTCGATTCCCCCACCCCGAAAGCCTCAATTTCCCCCCAAAGGCCTAGAGTCTGGATAAACACTGCTTTCTCCTGTCCAAGATTTTCAAACTTTCTTCTATTGGGTCTAACGTCCACGAGCAAAAAAGCTGGAGCTTTCCTTCTGACCCTAAATAAGACGCATTAGTTGTTGTTAGTTAGCATGTAAGCAAATCTCATGTGAAACTATATAGGGCGCTTTCGATATTAGTGTTGTAATAGCTGCTTATTCTTAGACGCTTAAGACAGCCTCTAAGTCAGTGGTTCTTAACCGGGGGTACGAGTACCCCTTGGGGGTACTTGAGGGATGTTGTGGGGGTACTGAATAATCCTGAAATAAAGTCTGTTTAAAGATTTTTATTACAATTTGCCCTGTATAAAGTATACTATACAAATACAGTACTGTAGAAATTTTTGTAATACATTAAAAATTCTAAAGAAAAATTCCACTGTCTGGCATGTGCACAATCTGTGACAGATGTTTGTTTCAGTTTGTAATTAATTTCAGTTTATAATTATTTTCAATATATTGCCCACTTTTGTCCTGTGATAAGGTACGCTTCGTTCTCTAATACTTGTTTCGGAGGTACATAATCGTAAAAAGGTTAAGAATCACTGCTCTAAGTTATTCGGTTCTAACCCATAAGCAAGCATTCATACGAAATGGTGGTATTACCAATTATTGGAACGATCAGATCTGATCCGAAAATTCCAGAAGAAGCAATCCAGTGGATACGGCACAGACAAGCTATCTCTAAAGTTCGATTGAACCTCAGAATTCCGCAATTAATCTATCAATAGAGAAAGAAACGATGCGGTCTGAGCAGCAGCGACGAAGTCTTTCGAATTCAAAACATCGTCATTTGACGATGGCTGTAACCGAATTCGCCTCAGATATCGTTTTCACGGGGCACGTACGCGAACCTTTTGCTACGCTGCTTCCCTGCCAGATTCAGTGGCGTAGCCAGGGTTCCAGGCGAACGATGTCCGGTCCCACTTCATGGGTTGGTGGAACGCCGTGGGAAGTGTTTTAGTGTTTTATCCAGGCCTGTTAGGGGAGATTTCCCCCCCCCCCACAAAACCCTCTACCCCCCAGAATTCGGCACTGACACATTTTTGCATTGAACTATGTCTCTTCCCCTCCAGCCAACTCAATTCCCCCAGGACCTGGAGTATTGATAAAATCACTGTGCCTGGGTTACCCAGCAAGGCCTATGTCGCAGTTTGAGTACTATTAGTGTTAAGCTCTGCACACTGGTACAGTTGTGCAAAGTCTGCAGCAATGTAGAAGTAGGGTTGCCAACTGTGACGAATTTCAATAAAGGATACCCGGTGCGGAAAAAGCTTGGTGTCACCCGCAGGGACGTAGCCAGGAATTTGATTGGGGGGAGTATAAATATTTTGTGTGAGTATAAATCTTAACTATAAGCCACGTAAACCATATAAACCACATATAACCACATGTAAATCACACAAAAAACTTTAAGGTAGGCTGATTTGGGGGGTATATATACCGATATACCTCCCCGTCGCTACGCCCCTGGTCACCCGGTGCGGGGAAAAGGGGTTAACTTCCTTCTGAAGTGTGGTGACAAGCAAAAAAGGTCATCTCCCTTCTGAAATGGGGTTCAACCGCTAAGTGGACCTACCGATTTTGCAAATTTCAATTGAATTTGTGTGGTTTCATGACTTGATTTTTGAAATAAATGACAAACTAGCGTCATTTATTAAAGCGATAAAGGACAAGGACTCGGAGGTGCATTAAAGGACTGTCCTTTGAAATAAAGAACGGTTGGCAACCTTATGAAGGCCTAGAAGATCCCATTAGTAAAAACTTTCGTGTTTGGGCATTTCCAATGAACGACCGATGCACCGGCCTATTAAATAATCTGCAATTTAGGGTGCGCGGTGGAGTAGTGGTTAGCACACTGGTCTGCCAATCTTGAGGTTCGTGGTCCAATTCCCGGCAGTAGAAACTTTTCGGTTGTTTCTGTCCCAAGCGCCCCCAGTCGACTCAGCTGTAGATGAGTAGACATCGGGTGTTAACTCGGTGGAAGGAAAGGCGGCGAGGGAAAGGCTGGCAACCGCCCTCATTCAGCCGTTGCTATGTAAAACTGAAGGCGCTAACCCTTCGGTTCTCCGTACGAGCGCTGAGCCCATGGAGTGTACCTTACTACCCTTAAGTGGCGCAGAACCCTAAGACAACTAACTTATCGGCTATCGCCCTTGACGCCTCAGTGCAAAATCTCACGATCAGTGTCCAGTTCCCACCCGAATCAGGGACCCAGCTCTCCGTGTCCTCTCGTGCATGGCTTCGCCAGCTCTTTGAGCTTGCCCAGATGATGTACATTGACCGTCGCTTATATCTGTGTCGAATTTTGTCGTAACTGATGTTCGTTTGAAACGACCAAAGAGCAGCCGGTGGTAACTATATCCGTATCGACTCCAATGTCGAATTTATTATGCAGATATTCGTCATGAAATGTTAGAATATCGTGGTGGGATGGCGGGGGAGGGGGGTTGAGGTCTAGAGGGCTTCTACCTGTCACTCACGAATTTGATGCAAGGCTTTCGATGACAAAGTAGAACTTCGGTTAGGGGGCTGTCCATTAATTACGTCAAATATTTTGGTCAATTTTTGACCCCCTCCCCCTTGTCAACAACTGTCAGACTTTCAGTGACCACCCTATAATTATGTCAAAAACGTTTGCCCCTAGCAGTGTTTAATCTAGACTCATGGACTCCGGGGAGGAAACTGAAAAAGCCGGGAGGGAAACTGACAAAGCCGGGAGAATTCTGCTAGGGACCGCTGTTAGTCCATGTAGTATTCCAAAATTTCCGGGGGTAAAAAGGCAATTCCCCCGGAAACGGCCTAGATTAAACACTGCCCCCTAGGATCAGTGATGGGTCCCCCTAAAAAGTTTAGGTTATTATTTTGCGGTGATGAGACCTTTTCCCCTCTTTTTGCTCATCGAGTGTCAACATGTGGTAGTGATGACCATTGCTTGATTGTATTCCTTGAAGTTTCCAATTTTTTTATTATTTGTAAAAATGAAATTGTTGACGTCAACTTTTCTTGACCCCTCTCTCTCTCTCTCTCTCTCTCTCTCTCTCTCTCTCTCTCTCTCTCTCTCTCTATCAACTCTCTCTCTCTCTCTTTATCTCTCTCTCTCTCTCTATCAACAACTGTCAAACTTTATGGACAGTCCACTACCAGAATGGACAGTTTTTCATCTAAGATAATAATAGGCCTAATAATAATTATAGGCCTAATAATAATAGGCCTAATAATAATAATAGGCCTAATAATAATAGGCCTAATAATAATAATAGGCCTAATAATAATAATAATAATAATAATAATAATAATAATAATAATAATAATAATAATAATAATAATAATAATAATAATAATAATAATAATAATAATAATAACAATAATAATAATAATAATAATGTGATTTTAAGTGGTTTAGGAGGCCAAGTTAGCCTGTGTCAAACTGGTTTATACTCTGAAACAGGGCCGGCCTTGGAGGCCGGAAATCAGTGGCATAGCTAGGGGGTGCAAGAGGTGCGATTGCACCCCGAAGTTGTCAACTGCTAAAAAGTTTTGATGCCATTATTGAGCACTAGCATTGCAATTTACAACTGAGGAAATAGGTCTAGGGGTCATCATGCATAACAGTCTAAAGCCATCTACAGCTAGTACAATAAAGTCTAAACAATAACAATAGGCAGAGGCAGCAAAGAAGGTCAATAGAATTCTAAGTATGATCAAAATAACGGCAGTGAGCAAAGAAGAGGATGTAATAATAATACTTTACAAGACATTGGCCCACATTTAGAGTATTGTGTTCAAGCATGGTGTCCATTCCTGAAGAAAGACACAGAGACTTTAGAAAGGCTAAAATGCTGTGGATTGACAACCTTGGAACAAAAGAATGAGAGGGGATTTAACGGTAATTGACACACAAAATACTAACAAAGTGAAGTGCCATAAGAAATTTTTTACAACGAAGTAGTATGATGGAATCAGTGGACACAACATGAAACTATTTAAAAACGGGTTGAGTGTGAATTAGTGTATTTCGAAATAAACCTCAGTACTATAGGATACTAGATTGGATGAGCACAGCAGTGGTTCTCACACAGGTTAAGCCCTCCTGAACGGGTCAAACCACTCTAAACCTTCTTATTACAGTATTACTGTAGTAGTAGTAGTACTGCACACAATCGTATCACCACACAAAGTATAAGGCCTACATTAATGTCTAAGTGAAACAACGGTTAATTTCCATTTGTTTATTTTAATATTTTCTAGTTATTTAGTTCAGCTGTTAATAGAAATGTTTTTCTTGTAATCATGCATGTGATAAATATTAAGATATACTGCAATTATAAAGCATAAACTTTATCAGTATGTGGTTTCTGAAATGGGAACCTAAGTTCCTTGTAGAGTTAATGAATGGCTAACTGTTGGACCTACAGTACATTATACTGTACAGTTGTAAATCTACAAAGATCAATAAATTAAACTTCAGCTTAAGGAACTACATTGTATAACTTTAGTTTCAACCTTTTGAAGAGGACACAAATTTCAACTAAGTGTACTGTACTTTATACACTGGGCCCTAGAAATCATGACTACTGCACTACCAAAGTAAGTACTCAGATTGGGCTGAGGTTATAAGCGGAGTGCCACAAGGTTCAATGTTGGGACCTCTATTGTTTTTAATATATATCAATGACATTGATGATATAATGCCCTAAATTTGCTGACGACACAAAACTGTGTGGACAGAGTGGTAGTGAAGCAGAAGCAAACATTTTACAAGACCTAACCAGACTATCTCAGTGGTCAGTGGACTGGCAAATGCTTTTTAATACAAATGCTCTGTGATGCATATCGGTTTATGGGAAGGGACTAAAAGTTACCACTGAGGACAAAAATCTAGTGAGGGGTAGCAAGCAGAGAAAACAATGTAATAAGACATTGGTACTGTACATAAATACCTCTCCATTTACCACCATACATACTGGTACATCTTGAAAATTCCCGAAAGCTATCCATTTTATATCCTAATGAAAACCCCTTTATACATGTAAACATGTGAAAGAAAAACAACTCAGAACCAGTGATTCAAGTGCTTATATTATTCAAATGTGTGCAATTCCTTTTCTTCCCAATAAAAACTGAAAATATTCCAATTAAGTCCAAACAATTAAACGTTTTCCATACATGAATAAATTTGAACAATTACATATCAATCATGCTTTGCTTTAGAGTTGCATTTATAATATTATAATTTTCTAAGAACAATTTCCACAGAATAATAACTGGCAACACGTATCGAAAGTTGATGTAAGCTCAATAGTTGACGTTCTCAGGAATCAAGTTAATCAAAAGTAAATTAACCAAAAACTGAAATAAAAACAGAAAGTCAATTCCATGACCATCGGAGATGACAACACGTCAGCTAATTCATTCCACCACGAAGACGGAGCACCAGGTGGAGGGTGGATTCCTTCTGGATGTTGTAGTCGCTCAAGGTGCGGCCATCTTCCAGCTGCTTTCCGGCAAAGATCAGACGCTGCTGATCGGGAGGAATGCCTTCCTTGTCCTGGATTTTTGCCTTCACATTGTCAATCGTATCACTCGGTTCGACCTCCAGGGTGATGGTCTTGCCAGTCAGGGTCTTCACGAAGATCTGCATACCACCACGAAGACGGAGCACCAGGTGGAGAGTGGATTCCTTCTGGATGTTGTAGTCGCTCAAGGTGCGGCCATCTTCCAGCTGCTTTCCGGCAAAGATCAGACGCTGCTGATCGGGAGGAATGCCTTCCTTGTCCTGAATTTTTGCCTTCACATTGTCAATCGTATCACTCGGTTCAACCTCCAGGGTGATGGTTTTACCAGTCAGGGTCTTCACGAAGATCTGCATACCACCACGAAGACGGAGCACCAGGTGGAGAGTGGATTCCTTCTGGATGTTGTAGTCGCTCAAGGTGCGGCCATCTTCCAGCTGCTTTCCGGCAAAGATCAGACGCTGCTGATCGGGAGGAATGCCTTCCTTGTCCTGGATTTTTGCCTTCACATTGTCAATCGTATCACTCGGTTCGACCTCCAGGGTGATGGTGTCTTCACGAAGATCTGCATACCACCACGAAGACGGAGCACCAGGTGGAGAGTGGATTCCTTCAGGTGCGGCCATCTTCCAGCTGCTTTCCGCAAAGATCAGACGCTGCTGATCGGGGAATGCCTTCTTTGTCCTGGATTTTTGCCTTCACATTGTCTTCACTCGGTTCGACCTCCAGGGTGATTGCCAGTCAGGGTCTTCACGAAAATCTGCATACCACCACGAAGACGGAGCACCAGGTGGAGAGTGGATTCCTTCTGGATGTTGTAGTCGCTCAAGGTGCGGCCATCTTCCAGCTGCTTTCCGGCAAAGATCAGACGCTGCTGATCGGGAGGAATGCCTTCCTTGTCCTGGATTTTTGCCTTCACATTGTCAATCGTATCACTCGGTTCAACCTCCAGGGTGATGGTTTTACCAGTCAGGGTCTTCACGAAGATCTGCATACCACCACGAAGACGGAGCACCAGGTGGAGAGTGGATTCCTTCTGGATGTTGTGGCTCAAGGTGGCCATCTTCCAGCTGCTTTCGGCAAAGATCAGACGCTGCTGATCGGGAGGAATGCCTTCCTTGTCCTGGATTTTTGCCTTCACATTGTCAATCTATCACTCGGTTCGACCTCCAGGGTGATGGTCTTGCCAGTCAGGGTCTTCACGAAGATCTGCATACCACCACGAAGACGGAGCACCAGGTGGAGAGTGGATTCCTTCTGGATGTCCTGGCTCAAGGTGCGCGCCATCTTCCAGCTGCTTTCCGGCAAAGATCAGACGCTGCTGATCGGGAGGAATGCCTTCCTTGTCCTGAATTTTTGCCTTCACATTGTCAACCTCACCGGTTCAACCTCCAGGGTGATGGTTTTACCAGTCAGGGTCTTCACGAAGATCTGCATACCACCACGAAGACGGAGCACCAGGTGGAGAGTGGATTCCTTCTGGATGTTGTAGTCGCTCAAGGTGCGGCCATCTTCCAGCTGCTTTCCGGCAAAGATCAGACGCTGCTGATCGGGAGGAATGCCTTCCTTGTCCTGGATTTTTGCCTTCACATTGTCAATCGTATCACTCGGTTCGACCTCCAGGGTGATGGTCTTGCCAGTCAGTGTCTTCACGAAGATCTGCATACCACCACGAAGACGGAGCACCAGGTGGAGAGTGGATTCCTTCTGGATGTTGTAGTCGCTCAAGGTGCGGCCATCTTCCAGCTGCTTTCCGGCAAAGATCAGACGCTGCTGATCGGGAGGAATGCCTTCTTTGTCCTGGATTTTTGCCTTCACATTGTCAATCGTATCACTCGGTTCGACCTCCAGGGTGATGGTCTTGCCAGTCAGGGTCTTCACGAAAATCTGCATACCACCACGAAGACGGAGCACCAGGTGGAGAGTGGATTCCTTCTGGATGTTGTAGTCGCTCAAGGTGCGGCCATCTTCCAGCTGCTTTCCGGCAAAGATCAGACGCTGCTGATCGGGAGGAATGCCTTCCTTGTCCTGGATTTTTGCCTTCACATTGTCAATCGATCTCGGTTCAACCTCCAGGGTGATGGTTTTACCAGTCAGGGTCTTCACGAAGATCTGCATACCACCCACGAAGACGGAGCACCAGGTGGAGAGTGGATTCCTTCTGGATGTTGTAGTCGCTCAAGGTGCGGCCATCTTCCAGCTGCTTTTTCGCAAAGATCAGACGCTGCTGATCGGGAGGAATGCCTTCTTTGTCCTGGATTTTTGCCTTCACATTGTCAATCGTATCACTCGGTTCGACCTCCAGGGTGATGGTCTTGCCAGTCAGTGTCTTCACGAAGATCTGCATACCACCACGAAGACGGAGCACCAGGTGGAGAGTGGATTCCTTCTGGATGTTGTAGTCGCTCAAGGTGCGGCCATCTTCCAGCTGCTTTCCGGCAAAGATCAGACGCTGCTGATCGGGAGGAATGCCTTCTTTGTCCTGGATTTTTGCCTTCACATTGTCAATCGTATCACCTCGGTTCCTCCAGGGTGATGGTCTTGCCAGTCAGTGTCTTCACGAAGATCTGCATACCACCACGAAGACGGAGCACCAGGTGGAGAGTGGATTCCTTCTGGATGTTGTAGTCGCTCAAGGTGCGGCCATCTTCCAGCTGCTTTCCGGCAAAGATCAAACGCTGCTGATCGGGAGGAATGCCTTCCTTGTCCTGGATTTTTGCCTTCACATTGTCAATCGTATCACTCGGTTCGACCTCCAGGGTGATGGTTTTACCAGTCAGGGTCTTCACGAATATCTGCATTCCACCACGAAGACGGAGCACCAGGTGGAGGGTGGATTCCTTCTGGATGTTGTAGTCGCTCAAGGTGCGGCCATCTTCCAGCTGCTTTCCGGCAAAGATCAGACGCTGCTGATCGGGAGGAATGCCTTCCTTGTCCTGGATTTTTGCCTTCACATTGTCAATCGTATCACTCGGTTCGACCTCCAGGGTGATGGTCTTGCCAGTCAGTGTCTTCACGAAGATCTGCATACCACCACGAAGACGGAGCACCAGGTGGAGAGTGGATTCCTTCTGGATGTTGTAGTCGCTCAAGGTGCGGCCATCTTCCAGCTGCTTTCCGGCAAAGATCAGACGCTGCTGATCGGGAGGAATGCCTTCCTTGTCCTGGATTTTTGCCTTCACATTGTCAATCGTATCACTCGGTTCCACCTCCAAAGTGATGGTTTTACCCGTCAGAGTCTTTACAAATATCTGCATGTCTACAATAAATTTTGAATGACTTGCAGTCAATGGAGTTTTTAACTGCTCTAAACTATTGTATGAATGTATGAAAAAGTTCATTACCAAAAGAACTCAAATGTCGTTTGATTTACTCAACATCCTAATCGCCATTCTAACTCCTATCTATATCACACAACATAAACAATATTGAATATTTTTTTTATTTATGAACTGTTTTAGGCAACGTTTGTTTGGCATATTGTCAAATATAGTTTTGAAATTTCTCTTAATAAAGTTAGCAATTGATGTTGACGTATGACAAAGAGTTTTATTACGCAGTTTCAATTCAACAATATTTAATTTATTCTAAATATCAGAATCCGTATTCTGATATCGAAATCGTCATGAACTATCTACGTGGCGTTAAACGAACAAATTTTCGTCTAAATTTGACAGAATACAAACTACGAAATTCACCTACCTTTACTAAAGTCTGAACACCTGGACGAACAATCTGCGCAATCTGATTTCAGTAATTTTCGTCTTCTTCTGTTTCACTGCTTCTGCCGTTTACTGCTTCGTCTCTTCTTCCTTCGTAGAAAATAATTATAATAACCAAATGCAGTCTTATATACCGGACCTCATTAGTAATTCAGAATGTTCCAAACGCCACGCCTGCCATGACGCTGTCACAACGCTATTGGACACTATTTATAGCGGCAAATTATGCAACCAATGAAATAACGCATTGCGACAATGTTTTCAGGTTCTAATTTTAGGGCTCTGGAAATTTTCTGTGACGCCCTCGAATGACTTGCAAAATATGTTCAATCACATCAGGACGTAACGGCAGATTTCGATTGGATGCTATTTTTATTCACAGATAAAGCCACCTATAAAACCGACGCAATAACATTCTTGGAAATGGATTGCTCAATACAAGGCTCAATATATGTGACGGCCAAAATTTTATAGCGCTTGTTTTATTTGTATGAAGTTAGCTATTTTTCCAGCGCTTTTTATTCCTTTTTGGCCTGTCTGTATCGCTATGAAATTAAGACAGTTTTCAGGGCGATTTTTCTCCTGTAATAAATCCTTATTACTAACAAATCAAGAGCTAAACTTTCGTCTCTTTCTGTTTCTTTCTTCATAGTCCGCCTATTCGCCATGCTGATTCCCCACTCTTACTCAGACTGATTTCTTGAATTGACCTTGCCCAGTTAACCATTATACTTAGGCTAAAATTTCAGCGGTAGATTCATTGCCTAGGAGCAAGCAGCTACGTTACATGCAACGTTACTTACCATCTTTCAGATCCGGCCTTAAAAACATCTGTTTTACTTGGCTTATCCCCCTTAAATCGCTCTCCCGCCGTTTCGGACTGATCTTCTGGCTTGACCTGGCTCTAATGCTATTTGTATTTGGTGCGCCTTCGGCTGACGCTCTGGGCATTATGATAGTGGCGCTATAGAAGTTGGTTGATTGATTGATTGATGGCCTGTAAAGGATTATAGAAATCCACAATATTTTATTTAGGCCCTAGCCGCCCTACCAGGGCGTCTTACAGACTCTCTGGACCTACTTACCGTGACCAACCGGCTGTTTAATGTGCGTTAATAATTTGAGTGCGGCTGCTTTGTCAGGTATTTATTATAACGGCGCGGCCCTTGTTGGCAGACAGCTACTACAGCTTCGCCAGTGGCGTAGCGTGACTTTTGGGGGCCCGGGGGGCATCTTTGTCATGGGGGCCCCAAAGTTCCAAAGTTTCGGGCTGACGAGCAAAAAAAAAAAAAAAAAAAAAAAAAGGTCATCAGCCTCCTTTTTACCCTGACGAGCAAAAAAAAAAAAAAAAAAAAAAAGGTCGCCGGCACGTTCACTTCTATGGTTAGGGTTAAGCCTAACCCTAACCCTAACCTAGGGTTAACCCTAACCTAACCCTAGCTTAGACCCCTCTTTGGGGCCCCCGCCTGGGGCCGGGGGCAGTCAACAAAGTGCCCCCCCCCCACGTTACGCCACTGAGCTTCGCTATTTATCGCCGCCAACCATAGTAATCACTATGCGCTAACATGTAAGAGTGCAGGGAACCTTGACACATTGAACAGTGCCGGCAGACATGTGACCCTGAAAAATAGTTACAAGTTTGTCATGCGTCGAATGTGTACACTTCGAGAGAGTGACAGACATGTGCAGGTGCGAATGACTGCGAAATAGCATAAATGGAAAGGGAATTGTATCAACACACTGAGATGATTTGGCAAAAGCATTATGTCCATTGCCATTAATTTTTATTTTTCATTAATGCTTGTGTTGGTTCACTGTCATTGGTTCACTGATACATCTATGCCGACTTATTTCCTACGCGCCCTAAACTGGGCGAGTCAAATCATTACAAGCTCGTTTTAGGTCGAAGTGCTTGAAAATTGCAATACCGTCATTCTTACATTACGGTTTCGGCAGAGGCGAACATCTTTTGTCATTAGAACGGTATTGCAAATTTTGCTAGTCCTAAACACAGTGAATAGTTTTCAGTTGCATTTTAACTGACTCGAGGCCTCATTTGATATTAAAATTGATACTAATGTGTGAAGAGCTAAAGCAAAACGCGAATTTTGGGACTTCCGTTTTTTGACTTCCACTATAATCAAAATCATTCTAGTGTAATTTCTTCACCAAATTTTGATTAATTGTGTAACTGGTTCAATCATTTGGACGCAGTAGCTTCATGTTAGTGAATTTTAAAGTTATGTCTTAGAAAGATTTGTTTTGCTACATGATTTTCTGTTGTTGATGGTCAAACACTGGGTCCTCGCACGGGCGGCATTCACGAAATTTAAACTGCTGTGGCCACGGATTCCCACCTATAGATCCGTCTAACAGTATTTTATATAGAAGAAAATCGTTTATTAATAATTATTACTTTGTGACCTGTAGATTTTATTGAAATGATTGTGCCCAAGGAATGTTCTATTGATTGTGTTGCCATTCTGTAAATCGTTGCTATACAATTTTTGGATCCAAGCTTTATAGAATTTCTGGTTTTGGATAAAGAGGGCACATATTCCCACAAACAAAAGAGACATGTTAAGGCTAAGCAATATAATTCTGCTTAATAGGTTTTACATGAATATTTGTGGGAATTATTCTTAGTGGATGTTGATAACATAAGAATCTGTCTAGACCAGAGGTACTCAAACCGCGGCCCGAGTCCACAGTCCGGACCGCAAGGCTGGTCCTTGTGGACCGCCGCAGCTCTTTGAACATGTGTCTTTATGTATTTGTGTCGTAGAACTGTTTCAGCTTTATTACAGCCTTTGGTCACTAAACAAGAAATCATGGTTAAAGTCTTTAAAATATGCACCAGAGCTCACCTTCTATTTATAATATTTTCCTCAAAATTTCTGCAACTGGGACTCCCCCTCCCCCTCCCAGATCCCGCTACAAGAACTAATGATCCTGACAAGATTTTTCAGATGGGGATTGCCATTATCTGTCATGAAGTCTACAATTTATTATTCACATTTTAGTTTTTTTCATTTTTATCTGTTGCATCGGTGCAATAACAGTCTATTAAAAGGACCCATAGTTACTTGTAGTTGCCTATTAGTAGGCATAGGACTAATAGGAGTCATAGGACTTCCCTTATAACTAATGGACCCTCACGAACAATGCAAGACGGAATGTGGACCGGCTTCAACAAAGTTTGAGTACCCCTGGTCTAGACATACGTATAGCTTTGCATTCGGGGCTTGGATTTTGGAGATTCAATACAACCATGTCGAAACTTGGTTTTCAGCTGCCTGCTTGGGAATTGAAATTTTGACTCATGAGTAATCTGACCACGACTATTATTTCGAAAATTGGACAAGAAACTGGACAGAGCAGATGAGCATCTGAGCATGTGTTGAAACTGAAATACTCCACATTTACAGTAGTCCTTAACCCCTTACCTGGGCGTCACGGATATATCCGTCCATTTTACATTGAGTTACAGTTAAATACACGGTTAAGGGGTTAGTAGTCTGCAGTTGCATTTTAGCTGACTCGAGGCAGCTAAAATGATCTCATTTGGATTTGATATTAAAATTACAATGTTTGTGTAAAGTATTGATAATAAATTTGTTTAGGTACTATTTCTGTCTTCATGAAATCTACTGTAAATGGATGATATCAAGAAAAAGCTACTATCGGTGCTGCTCTCGAAAGTTGGCGGAGTGCCTTTAAAAAAAGTAGAATTAGACTACAGGAGATTGGTCAGGGAACCTCTCGAATGGAGAAATTTCAACTTCAAGTCACTCGAGCAGTTTTTAGAAGCTCTTCCTGATATAGCAAGGTTAATTTGTCTAGTTATGTTCCGTGTTAACTCTTTGAGGGCTGAATTGTTTCAGCGCTGTGACTTAGACGTCGACAAAAGTTGACATCCTCCCAGAAAGAGTTAAATAGAAAAGATTTCTTTGACCATTTTGACAAATTTTTATTTTGTCTTCTTATTTCGTATTAGAAAAGTCGAGAAATTAATTTTGCAGACGACTTTAATTTGGAGAATTTTTTCTGAAGTTTCTAGATCATTTAACGATGGACTTCTGACATATCTCAATTTTTGAGATACTTGTCAGTTTGCAAATTTCTGCCATATTCATCTTAGTTTTTCTTCACTTCAGACTCGAAAAAAAGAATGGTGAAATATATGTCTATGGAATTGCGGGCAACATGTTCACCAACCCAACTGCAAGAAAGGCCCAGTACAAGACACCGACCTCTGAGCCTGCACAAAATTACAGAAGCGGTTAGTAGACAGAATATTTAGGCTGGTTAAAGGAGATAGACCTGTGCCATTAGTGATTGAGGCTTCGGCCAAAGCTTTGAGTGCTACATGAGATTGATTAATCCATCCTTGATCCTGATCTGTGTGTTCCTAGAAGTGATTGATTTTGTGTTTGGCTGTCAATGCAAAACTTTTAACTTCCTAAGCATTTAGATTACCTGCATGATATCTTGAAACTGCAGGTATCAATGTATCAATATTTTTTTGTGTTTGTTTTAATTTTTAGATTCTTCTCCCGATATGGTCGTTTTCATTGGAAACTTGCCTTTCAATGCTACCAAGGTAAGAAAAGCCAAGCATAATTTATTGATTTATTTTACAGAAATTTTTTTATTTAAATGATTTGCTGTTTCCAACCATTGTAATTGTTTTATTTTACTAAGTTTTTGATGGTTTTCTTAGAACGATACAATTTTCGCGTGAAAATTTTCACCACACTAATTTGAATGCATACTGATTAATTATTAACATTATTGCGCTTAAGTGAGTACTTGTGGTCAAACATTTATGCATACTTAAATTTTATAGATTATTTAGATCACCTTTGAAGATAATTAATTAAATCTACATGACTTTATGAAGCCTTTCACATTTTTGTGTAATAAGATCTGTGGTCATTTTAATTTTAGGAGGATCTGGGGCCATTTCTGAGTGCTTATCCTCTTCAATGCTTTCGAATTAAGAAAAAAGGGGATATGAGTTGGTAAGCTTTTGCAATTTGGCATTAACCCCTTAACTGGGTATTTAACTGTAACTCAATGTAAAATGAACGGATTTATCCGGGGTCCCCAGTTAAGGGGTTAATTGAATAAGTGCTGTGAGATTTTTTTTATCTGATGCAGCCATTTATCAGGCTTATCGACCTTGTTATGCATCATCAATTTGGTTTCAACCACCCACGTTAATAAATTTAAATGCATTTGAGTAAGGCATTTAGATGAGCTTCTTTTGTAATTTTTTCAGTTATTGTTATTTATTTATGCCAGCCATTTTCAGAGTCAGTAGGAACCCAAATTAATGTACTATGGTGTATTTCTTGGTGAAGAACCAGTCTTAGTTACACATCAGTCCTGTCCATGTGGAAATATCCTTTAGTAACAGTTGAAGGAATGGAGGGGGAAGATCATTATTGGTCAAAACAGTAGTTTCCATCGCTGTCTGATGCTCCATATTGATCGTTTTGCCATGTCTTTTCATGCATTTAATACCACTAAATGCTGAAGATTAAATTTAACTGATTCCACACATTCTGGTAATCTGAATGATGTTGCCCATATCGAGCGATCTAAAATTGTTTTACGAGTATTTGCTTACAGTTTGTGTTGCGATATCTGAGAATGTTTTTGTTTTAGTGCTTTTGTGGAAACATCTAGGACAGTTGGAGAGAGAATGTGCATTGAGCTAAACCGAAAGAAATTTGGCGACCGCAAGTTGATAGTTGAGGCTTCTACGGGCCAGAAGAAATACGCGCCAAAAAACTCCGACGACTCGTCAAGGGACAACAAATCGTCCACCGGTTCTGATTTGGATGGTCGGGTGACTGGAACAGCCAATAACATGGATGCACTTCCCACTGGCGTGCGCGTTGCAGGCAGAGAGACTTCGAATGGCTTTAGGGAGATGAAGCCACTGAGTGTCGATGTTGAAACGGTAAAGCCAACGTCATATCCGTCGAACGATTTTGGGGGATGGTCTCGTGCAAGCGGTTCGTTTTGTGTCGGCAACCAGATGCATCCAAGACCTCTGGACTTGTATTTGCCCCATACTGTCTCCGCCCAGATCAACGATCGGATACTGTCGGAAAAAGAACCGGAAGAAGAAGGGTCAAGGCTCATCTGGGATTCCGATGATGAGCTGCCTCCGTTAGTCGATAGTCGACTGGAAGATTACCAGATTGAAAGTATGGTGAAATATTCCGACAGGAAGGTATTTTTATCGCCAAATAGTTACTTTTGATATGCAAAAATAGAGTATTCTACTTCAAAACTTGGTTTATATTGAATTTTACTTTTGACTCCTTTATCATAGTTTATTGGTATATTCCAACGCTGACATCCGTCTCTGACATCTCTCTAGCTTTTTCCATTATTAGTCTTAGATTGAAAATTCCCTTGTGCCAACTCCTTTTCGGAAACCCATCTGCATATCCGAAAGCTCATTTTCTGCTTGTCTTTGCATTCTATTTAATAAGATTCTCAAAAGTATTTTGCTGGCGTGACTGATTAACGCTATAGTTCTGTAATCCTCGCAGTTTGTTGTGCCTTTGACTTTTGCAATGGGAACAAATATTGATCGTCTCCAGTCTTCTGGCCATTCACCAGTTTCCAGTATCTTGTTGCATAGTCGGCAAAATCCTTGCGCTATTGCATCGCTATCCAGTTTTATTATCTCTGCTGGTAAGTCATCATATCCTGCAGCCTTTCCTTTTGGTAATCTTTTAATGGCGTGCTGTACCTCATCTACAAGGATCAGGTTTGATGACATAGTTTTGATAGCAACTTCGCCAAATTCATTGCAGGAACTGGTAGATAAAGTGGATTTTGCATCGAGAGAACTTGGTCTTGAAATTAGCATTAAAAAAACAAAGGTAATGGTAGCTACAGACAAAAGGATCAAAATCAATATCATGTGTCGTGGGCAACCTATCGAACAAGTGGAAACCTTCCGTTATCTGGGTTCATTAATTACAGAAGATAATGACTGCAGCTCTGGAATAAGATCAAGGCTTGGCATGGGGCGTTCAGCCATAAAGACGCTCACTACTGTTTGGAAGGATCGGTCGCTCAGTCTGCACATAAAGAAACGCCTGATGGAAGCATTGGTCTGGCCCATTGCAACATATGGAGCTGAAGCTTGGACAGTGAAAAAGGCAGATCAGAAAAGAATCATGCTTTCGAGATGACAGCTTTCAGAAGAATGATGTCCATCAGCTGGAAAGAACATAGAACAAATGCCTCAATCATAGAAGAACTTGGGGAAAATAGGCGTCTATACTCAGTTATCAAATTTAGGAAACTGAAATACTTTGGTCACATAGTGCGAGCAGACAATTTATGTACAACGATACTGCATGGCAGAATTAATGGCAAGAGGAAGAGAGGACGGCCTCATAGACGATGGACGGATGATATTGTGGAATGGACAAAACAACCAATTATCAATTGCATTAGAACTGCAAAAGACAGAGTCACGTGGAGAACCTTGTCGTCAGCCTGCATAGCCTCCAACCCTCAGCAATGAGGATGGACGATACCAGATACCAGATTGGTATATACATTGAAAATGCACTCTCTCCAGTGACATTGCCTGTGATTTATCTTACTTATCTATTTACTTGATATAATAATGTATAGATTTCCTGACGAATGTAGTGACATAGAGCATGTATTAGCCAGAGTCATTGAAACATGAGGATAATGCTTGGAGCACCTTTCCTTGTTGTTTTCACTCAGCTCCATTTGTTTACACCGCACGATTCATCACATTGATGTGTAGGCACTAGGCAGTTTGAAATTGTTGCAGTGAAATATTTCAGAATGTGCATTAAACTTCTTGTGATCAGTTTTGTCGTTTAATGTTTCGTTGAGATGGTAGTGTAAAGTTTTCTACGCTGCTCGATTTTATGGCTTTTGGCTTTTCTGGCACACATTTGATTTTCTCTTTGAATAAGGAAAATCTACAGTCTTCAAATGTTAACATGAGGGCAAGAGAACCAGTTGAAGAGATTTCAGGTGCCGACAACCATTTCAATCTCGTGCCCAGTGCGGCAAATGGCTTTCATCCGGGCTTTGGTCCCTCAGCTAAACCACCTGCCAATAATCACATGAGTGTAAGATATGTCCATTTGAAATTATCTGTGAATGAATTACATATTCCATTATAACAGATTGTCAAGAACCATATGTTCGAGTCTTCCTCAGCATCGTTGAGATCATATTGTTACTGTTGTTATTATTGTTATTAATATTATCATAGTCATTATCATTGTTATCATTTTTAATATAATATTGTTATTAATATTATCATAGTCATTATCATTGTTATCATTTTTAATATAATAATTGCTATTATCATAATTAATATCTTAATTAGTATAATCAACATAATTATTTTTATTATTATTATTTCTTAGATGCAACAAACTGGTTTCGAGTTGTTTGTTTTTTAAAATCATGGGTTTCTATTGATTTCTTCAGATTTAGGTGCTAGATTTTTGTCATAACCAGCATCATAAATATGAGATTCAACTGTACATATGATTATGATTGTATGATTATGATGTTTAATTTGTGAACTGTGCATTTGTGTTTGTGTGTTTAGTAAAGATGTAAATTTTGTAATGACTTTGTTCCTCTTGCTTTTATCATGATTGTGCTGATTTTGTAGAATTCCGCTTCTGAATCTGGCCGCAGAGCAAAGAAATCTCATGGTAAGTTTAAGTCATGACTCTTCAGCCTTGGATTTCTCTTTGGGAGGCATATGTTTCTCTAACCTTTAAAAATAGCGAGAGTCACTTTTATTTGATGTTCTTCCGGAAGAGACTTTATATCTCCAAATGCTTTTAAGATAGCTCATGGGACTGGGATATTTTTACACCCGCCTAACACCCCAATTTGAGACCTCCACCTCCCCAGTTCAGCTATGGGGTGACCTTTTTTGCTTGTCAGGCTTTTTTGGTAGGGGACCCCAGAATTTACCGACACCCTCTCCCCCCAAATTGATAATCCTAGAAATAACCCTGTAATGGGATCTTGGCATTTGAAACATATTTTCCTGCATTTGAAGTTGAACAAAATTCTGATGAGAGGTGTTGACCTTTTGACCCTGTATGGCAGATATTTTGGCTTCATAACATGATGGTTATATAGATTGCCAGGACAAGGGGATTAAATAAACTGATTTGGAGTAAGCATTTCACAAGATTATTGAGAATATGAAAAACTTGAAATAATGGTGAATTGATTTGTTGCATTTTAAAAAATGACCAAAATCTGTCTGTGGTACCACACTTGTTTTAAAACAGCACATTACGGTATGTCTTCAGTAAGCTAGACAAGAAGGTTTTTTTTTATGCAAATTATGCATCTGCCTTTAAATATTTTATTTTAATTTTTAGATGGCTTCAATCTGTATGTTAAGAATATTCCTTTAGGAGTAACAGAGGTTGGTTTTACTTGCATCTAGACAACTGAAGAGTTCTTTTGTTTAGATTTTGCATATTTAAATTCTTGCTTTTCGTCTTACAGTCTAACTTTTTAAGCTTTCTATAATGGATTTTGGCTTTTTGTTAACTATTTTACCTTATTTCTGAATTTTATTGTATTTTATTGTATTTATTGAGTCTATGTGTAATTAAGTGTCACTTCATCTGTGAGTTGGATTGAATTTATAAGCCTAGCCTATGGGTTAATGTACTGCTATGGACATGCTCTAGGGTCCGTCCATAAAGTATATGATGCTATTTTTGTCCCCTCCCCTGTCACAAACTGTCACAGATATCGGACCCCTCCTAAAGCATCTTCTATAAATTATGTTATGCAGGTATTCTATTTAATGTACTTGAGTTTCTCATTCAGTTATCAGCAGCAAAACTTCCGACAATGATGGCAAATATTATTAAGACCTAGAACTTTATGTATCTCGGACAAAAAGGTGTTAATGAGTAATTAAAAACGTCTTTTACTATACATCTCACAGGTATATTAAAGGTTTTATTTATTCTGAACATGTGGCTTCACACTGGTCCATACCCCTGGCACAGACTGTCACACTTTCTCAGGCCCCATTCCCCTTGAGCATGACGTACTTTATGGACGGCTCCTTAGTTCATTTTGGCTTGATGTACAAATTTGAAGTTTGACCTACCTTTTGTAAATTAGCTTTTTGACTTGTTTTAAAACTGATTTGTCAAGTTTTCATGTTTCAATATGTTTCTGATTTTAGATTGAATTGCAGGATTTGTTCAAAAACTGTATGAAAATAGTGCCACTTTATCCGTGAGTTGCGTTGAATTTATATGACAGATAAACTAGTGAAAATTTAAAATGAGAATTTTTTGGCATACTTAAGGCTTTTCCACTTTAAATACTTAACCCATTAGTGCCTAACTTTTTTTATTCATTGCAAATGTATTTCAAGCTACTTGACCTGATGAGAAATGATTAGGAAAAATGTGTAAAAAATTCTTTTTACTTAGTTTTCTGTATAAAATCGATTTAAAAATGCGCACCTAATAGGGACCACAAAGGTGCCTATGCAGACATTCTATGTAAAATGCATGGCAATATGCCAGTAGCAACAAACAAATTAATTTTTCTTTCGAAATTGTGAATCAACCAAACAGTAATAATGTCTCTGTGCTCATTTATAGTTATCAATGTTCATGAAAGTCCATGCCACTGTTCAAGCAGTGATTGTGCAGACCTATACCACATTTCACTGCAGCCCGTCGCGTGTTCTTGCGACACAATGCACATCGCCTTTGGGTCAAAAATGGACTCTGAAGTGATTTGTCTGGTCCAGGCATACACATCATTGCTGACACTGCCGTTCATAGGCCTCGGTTTCTTGTATCGCATCAGGTAAGTCTGTACAACATTCCGTCTGAAAGACAACAGATCCAAACTTTCACTGTCCTCAGCCTTGTTTCCCTATAAAGAAGCCACGAGTTTTGCATTATTACATCTGGCACCCACACGAACAAAGCCCACCACCATTTACGAATCCTTGTTGATATTCGTGAGGCATGACAAACGCCACCCATTCCTTTGTTATATTTGCGAATCAGGAATGGTTGGTCAATGCTGATGTGACTCCTGGACTTTTTCGGCAGTATCGTGAGAACCTGACTTACAGGCCGTGAGCCAATCGCATTGGAGGCAACATACACCCGCACGATTGTCATTCCAAACAACAGTTAGAACATTGACTGATCAGTACGCTGTGTAAAAATCCTCTTTCTGCTTCTCTAGAGTCTTGCCACTTTCCACTGTACAACTTAGTCTGTTGCTTTAACAACCCCAGTTGCCTGAATGTTGTTTTTGAGCTGATCAAGTAGTAAACGATTGAAGAAATTGTCAATGAAGATATGGTACGACACATTTCTTGGCAACTCTTCCAGTAGATCTAACAACGCTTTCACCTAATCCCCATTTTTCTGCAGAGCTTCTCTTGCTTCCGACTCGTTTAGCTTACGGCTCAAACTGGACAACATATCCACCAGAGGTTGCCAATACCCACATTTTGTACCCTCCGAACCGGCTTACCGACTATCCGCTGTTTACTGCTGTGACGGCCGTAGTATGGAAGCATTGCCTCATCAATGCTAAGTTGTTCCGTATTGTTGAAGCAAATCAAACATCGTTCATTGATCATCGCATAAAATAACCTTATCTTCGTCATGGGGTCCAGTGGATTCAGCGCGTCATTGTCACAAAGGTGAAACACAGATAGTAACTCTTCAAAACGATTTCTCGTCATACATTCCGACATTGCTTCATTGAATGCGTCTGTTGATGGTTCCCAGTACATCCGCGGCGTGGTAACACAACATATCCAGTGAGGAGCAGCATGGCAAGAAATAGACGATTCGGAAGGATCAGTGCTGAACAGGTGCTTGCCTTTCACTTTCTGAGCATATAATGTAGTCATGTTTACAAGAAATTCAATGACTTCATCATCAAAGAACAAGTTGAAAATTTCAGTCGGTGAAAGGCTGTTGATAAACTTTTGTTCTTGGGGTTTTGGTGAAAATTGTCTTGACTTCAGCTCTTTTTCGTCCACTTATACTCACGTCTCTCTGGAATGGAAGATGAACACAAATTCACCTGAGATTCAGCGACTTTTAGTCCACTTCTTTCGCCACGTGATTCCTCCATCGCTTCACTGTCTGAATCACTTTCTTCATCGGACTGCAGGCTATTCTTGACTTGGTTGCCGTAGTTTATAGTAAACATAGCTGGTGCTGCAAGCTGCGCCTGCTGAGATGATCAGTATTACATCCATTTTCGAGATCGCTGTCCTCATCCGATGCCTGTCCGTCTTCAGGAGGCTGCAAGTAGATGTTAGCTTCCAGAAAATGTTCATCCTCTAGCATGGATATGACCTCATGGGTTGTGAACCTATCAACACATAGGCCTAAAATGCATGAAATTGAGTAATTGATAGTTTTGCAACATTACATGTACACGTATGTGACTATACACATTTGTGCCTACAGCACCCTATTAGGTGTGCAACATTTCAAGGCTGAAAATCATGGGAAAATATTTAATTAATTTTTTCAAAAATATTCCTTCAAATGCTCACATTTTACACAGTCTGAAGCTATATTAACTTTATACAGAACTTGAAACATAAAATGGAACAGGAGCTCACCCTTTCTTTGAAACTTTGCAAGTAGACATTTTTCAATTTCCTCCTAAAACTGTGCAATTTTCATACAAACTTTAAAAATTAACTACCGGACGATAATAGGGAAGTATTCCTGAACAGGAAAACGTGACTAGACTAAAATAAGCAAGTAAGATGCATGAATGTATTTGTTGGAATCAAGTGCACCCTAATAGGGTGCAGTAGGCACTAATGGGTTAAGTGCATTCCAATTTTCAAGAACAGCTGTAATGAAATGTGAGCTTATATCATTAAGCTTATATCATTAACCCCTTTAGTGTGGAGCCTGAGCAGTGTTTATTCTAGGCCTTCTTAGTGGGGGATCCCCCTCCCAAGTTTAAAAATCCCCCCTAATTTTTTATATGTTGCATGGGTGGATAAAAATCCCCCCCCCCAAGTGTGATGATGGGGGGTATTTTTTTGGAGAGGGGAAAAATATTTTGCACGTGAGTGGAGGGTAAAAAACAGTAGTACGGGTGGATTTGTGCGACACAGAGATAACCTTTTTTTGCTTGTCAACATTTTCTGACACTGAAATCATCTCCCCCTCCAAAATTTCAAAATTCCCCCAAATGTCAAGGGGCTAGAATAAACACTGAGCCCGAGATATCTTGGGAGCGCGAAATCGCAGGGTGGAAGCCCAAGATATCTCGGGTAAACCCTGGCCTATTATGAAGTCTTCATTTTAATGCCAATTGCTAAGTGTAGAAACTGAGTCTTGTCGGGGGCAAGTAAAGACATGTCTACAGAATGAGAAAGTGGTTAACCCCTTTTCAAAGCAAAGCCGCTACTGGTACACAATAGCAGTCTTAACGTCTGCGGTGTTTTTGTAATATAAACTCCTGTTTTTACATATATCACACCAAATCTTATTATTAACCTTGAACATAACTTATTTTCCGATAATTTTGTAATTTTTCAATAAGAACCACTTTACAATCAAGAATAACTAAAGTGATAGAGTTTCCTATGCTTATAATCGTCATAGGAAATCCATAAGACTTTTATTTAAAAAAATTGTTGGAAAAAAATTCCACATTTGGGGAGAGTTTTCCAACATTTTATTCAACACTAAATGGGTTAATGAACAGTTTTGTTACAAACTGCTGTTGCACATGGACCTAGCAGGTTGTGTTATATGCTTATAACTGTTATGTGGTGTAGCTAAAAAATTGTTTTATCATCTTTTATTATAGCAATCTGTTTTATCTTGATATTTCTGAGAAAGGAACAAACCTGTTTGCTGTTTGCTAGTTATTTGTTGACGTTGTCTATTGATAGCTAGAGAAGTTATATGACTTCTGGAACTTTTTTTAAAAATTTTATTTGTACACTTTTTTAACTTTTTATTTTGCAGCTCGGTTTGTTTTGTGATCTACGAAACAATGGAAGAAGTTTTAACGGCCGCAGGACAGATTTGGACTCTTCGCGGTTCCTTACTCTCTGTTGATGTTGGAAAAAGATTTGGGCTGATCTCTTAGGTGGCACGGTTCCTTACTCTCTGTTGATGTTGCGGATATATCCGTCCATTTTACACAGTTAAATCTATAATATTAAAAACTGCTGATTCATCATGTCAGGCTGATCATCAGTGTAGGTGGCACTGTGATCGTCTGTGTTACTGTGCATTGCATGTGAATAACTAAGCTTAACCTCTTAACTGGGGATCCCGGATATATCCGTCCATTTTACATTGAGTTACAGTTAAATACAGCTTGGTTAAGTGGGTTGAAATGTTGTCCTTCAATTTTCTGAAATCATTTCCTCCATTGCAGTAGCAATCTTTAGCCGGTCAAGGGGTTAAGTCCTTCCTTTTTCTGAAATCATTTCCTCCATTGCAGTAGCAACCTAGCCTCACCGCCCTTCGGATACATCGACCTTTACCTGGCTGATCATTCACCTTTCCCAGAGCTATTTTAAGAACGGCTAAGGTCTTTTACTCAGCACGATTGCAAACAATGGCACCATGTTTGGATGGGGGTGGGGGGGGCATCTGACCTTTTCTACGCTACTCCACCCACTTACCTATTACACTGATCAAACCCGTCTACTCTCTTATCGCTTGGCGCTTACGTCATGTCAAAAGCCTACCTATTTCCAGTTCAAAGTAATTGTAGTGGGGGCACATTTTGAGTGCTTGTCTAGCAGAGCTATAGAAATGTCTTGTTGTTTTACATTAGAATTGTATTATTTCAGATTTTATCTTCTGTGATATCTGCCTGGTTTTGCAGATAATTCAGACTTTCATCCCAAGTTCGAACAATTAACCTGCACCATTGACAATGAACGTTAGTATTTTGGGTTTTAAAAAAACAGTTGACATAATCATTCGTGTTTCAGCATTATTTTATTCCTAAATTTTGTTAATTGATTTTTAAATTTGTTTCAATTTAACTACCAAAGCCATCGGTTATAAACCTCCATTTATTTCATCAGTTACATATCCAGTGACTCAGTTTTAGTCAGGATTTCTGTAATAAACTGAGTTTATTCTAATCAGTTTCTATTTTTTTGAATGATAATTATGTCAGCCATGAGCAGTGAGTATGTAAGGCAGTGCACCTTGATCAGTGTTACTTTGACTCCATGTTCTTGCTTTTCTGTTTAATTTTTGAGTTGATGCTTCTCTGCATTAAATGTGCTGTTACATTTTCATTATTGTTGCAGTTGCTCAAATTTGTTTCCATGAGATTATATTGTCATTTAGTATTGTGCTGCTTAAATTTGGATGTTACCTTTCTGTCGGTGTATTTATTTACTGCTACCAAGACTTCGTTAAATGCTGAACAGGGATGGTTTCTTGTAGTGAAAAGAAAAGTTTATATTCCCGTCAGAAAATGCGCGGACAAAGATACTCCGATGCCAAACATTTCTGCACAGCACAGTGATGATAGTCGTAGACAGTTTTCGAATTATTCTGCGTCGTCTAGCGTGCCTCGTGACTTGGTTGCTGCAAATCACGATGGAAACTTTAATAGTTTGTCAAATAATTGGGCTCACCTTGACAATAGTTCGTCGAGGAAGCACGACAAAAGTCCGCATTTGATGTCGAATGTCAGATCGCCGACTTCCGCTGCCGCTCAGTGCATGTCAGAAGTAGTTTCATCTTCAAATGATGAGTTGGGGTTTAAGTTGCCACAAATGCCGAGAGGGAGTTCTCAGTCTTTGTCATGCCGCGGAATGTCGCCGTCGCAGAAAGTAGTAAATGAGAACGTGAAGATGGATTCCACTTTTGCAGAATCCGAATTGACGTGTCGGAAAGCGTTGGCAGATGCACGTTTGGAGGACGTTAATAGTAGCAGACCGGATTGTAGCGGCAACTGGCTTAGGCCCAGTCCAAATTCTCCATCGGGCAGTAGTCCAAGCTCCATTCCAAAGGAAATGCGCCTCAAGGAACTGCTCGGTCTCTACAAAGACACTTGTCCAAGTGGAATTCTTCCAGGCTCGTTGCAGCTGACGGATGTCGTCGAGATCATCGTTACAGTGGTTGTCCCGGAGTGTGACAACAGCTTCCTGTGGGGGCAGTTGGCCTCAGAGCCTTGGGCAAGCTTCATCAAAACACTTTATGTGGGGAATGACCAGATGTGTTTGTTTTTTCCCACCGGATCCAGATATTTTGGGTCGACATTTGCCGAATCCGAATCGAATATTACTGTACAGGATTAGAATCGCCCTGCGAGTTTCGATTGAATTTGCAGTTAGACTATCTGGGGTTGAAAATAAATGGGATAATCATTTCCTCAGGACTAAAAAGACTTGTTAGGCTATCGCACGTCCCACAAACATTAAGTATTGTGTAAATTTTTAAAATCACAATTGCAACTTCAAAGTGAGAGTTAAACGAAATCTGTAAAGTTGCATTTAAATCATTCGGCAAATAAATTACAAGCCCAAACTAAAATTAATATTCGGTATGTTTCGTGACAAGTATTTGCCAAATCTGGATATTGCCGAATAGTGCACTATCCAGCCGGAGCGAATATCTGGAGCGGTTTCTGGTCATTCCCTAATTTTACACATAACAATTTATTCATATTTTTGATGTCATATTACAGTAAAGATCAACTTGAATGGCCTACACAGTCTTTGATGTCATTTAGCAATTTCTTGCATCTATTCCTCTTTTGATCTGGAAATTGTGATCTTGATTGTTTGAATATTTCAATACATATAATAGTTCTTAGAAATGTTTCTTAGTTTTGCTTCTTAGTGGAGGCATTTGATTTTGTCTTCTAGAAATCTGAACTCGAACAAATGTACCTCTTGGGGGCTAAAATGGCTGAAATCGAGAGGACACTGGTTCGTGTCACTGCGGACCAGCGGCGCGGGATTGCAAAATATGACGACGATTGGTGCAGGTGATTGTTTGTACTTGCTGACAAGATTTAAGAATTGCATTTGCAAAATGTTCAGTGGTTTTCAGATCTGTACCAGTATTATTGAAATATCGGGTCTTTTGAAATGGTTGGTCTAGATCGTACAATTGGTGCTTAGTGCCAGTTATTGAGCAAATAAACTGTAGTTTCTTGTTGCTGATTGAAATTTAAACATATCCATAGAAATCGATGCTTTCAGTTTTATTTGCTAGTGCTGTTTGCTGTTTCAGAGTTTGGATAAAGGAACGTGGAAGATGGGAATCGGTGGTTTTCTTCGTTGATTTTGGAAACACAGAAACTGTTCCAAACGAAAGTATTTTTGAGCTTCCTGATGAATTTTGGCAAGTTCGACCAGCAGCCGTGCCTTTCAAAATTTTGGGTCAGTGGAGTTTCATCATTTGTCTTCTTTAGGAAACTTTTGTTATTACGTTGAAAGATGCCTTTTTCCCTCCAGAATGAACGATGGCCGACATCAACATTGTAAGGCGTTCAAGTGGATAATTAAGCAAAGCAATCGTATTTGCTGCCATTTGCTTTTAGTTAAAAGATAAAATTCTTTTACTATAATTATTTGTTGTTGAAAAAAAATCGTGCAAATTGGTGAGTGACAAGGTTGTAGGTTAGCCATTGCTTTTTGGATCACAAGTTCAGGGTGTTTGATTCCTCCAAAACATTTAACCTGAACAAATCCTTTTATAATCGACACTGTAGAATTTTGGATTTTGGTGGGCTCAGAAAATGAATCTCCCCACCTTTGCATATAACATATTATTGTGAGTACCACTATTTCTGTACGTTGTGGACGAACAATGGGTTTGTCTCAGTACATTTTAAAGAAAATTGAAGCCTGTCCATTATCTGGAAATAATGGTACACTTTCTAACAGTGTGACTAGCTATTCAAGTCGTGAAAATTTTGGCCATAGCTTATAATATAACTCGGCACAATGACTATTCAGTTCAGATTGCTAGATATTGTGTAAAACTGACATTTACTGTGTAATGATTGCTTTTACTGTTTTGTAAAGGCTTTGTGCATTTGATGATCAGTTAATTGGTGATTCTGGATTTTAAAAATTTTACTTGGTAGATAATTCCAGAATGAATGTCATGGAATATCTCAACAATATGGTTACTGCAAAAGTCAAGAAAGATGAACAACATGTAAGTGCCAATTTTCTGTGAAATTTGAATGGAATTCTTGTAAATTGTTTAGTTTAAAAAAAAGAAGTAAATTTTCACCCTAGGCTCAATGCCCATAGGTGCGGTACTGATCCCCGTTTGTGGCCATCAGCCCATAGGTGGCTAAGCCATACATCGGCGGACGGTGGCCAGTCTCTTCCGCTGAACCTATGGTTACTTTCGCAATGTTGCCATTGCTACTCATTTGATGTTACTATCGCCCTCTAGAGATTAAGGCTGAGTCGACCTTAGGGGCTCCTACGGGATTGAACCCGTGTCGTCGGCGTGCCTGCCCAGTGATATTACCACTCATCTATCTTCCCGCCCCCAAGTTTCAAGCCCCGCCCCCTAGTTTCAAAGATGCAATGAATTTATACTTAGCAAACAGCTGCTGCCATGTTTTTTAATGTAACTTTTACTACTTTTGATTTCTAACCAGTGGCAGCAATGCACCATTTACCCAATAAATATTAGATTAAGACTAATTTAAAATTGTATTTGAAGAACTTTGTGATGGTCAGTGGTAATCACAGTGTGTTTAGTCTTGATCTTTTGTAATATTATTTTTATTTACTGTCTTTTCAGTCACTGATAGTGGAGATCTACGACGTCTGTGTCAAATCATAAATTAGTCATCACTGATGCAGAAAGTGATCTAGAGCTCTCTATGCTTTTTGCCCCACTTGGAGATTTGTTACACTTGAAAACAGTTTGGAACGCAATTTTCTTCTTCTGTTCAACATTTGATTATGTTCTGGAATGTTCTTTTTGTTGTAGAGCTTTACGGATCTTGATGCCTGTTTGCTTTGAAATTTAAAAATGTAGTGCTTGTGATTTTTTAGTCAACATAAGTTTTTTCTGAGTTTCAGTGATTGTGTTTATCTAACTGATAATAAAGAGAAAAGTGTTTCTTGATTTTTAAGTAGGTTTCTATTAAAGAAGTTTTACGAAAGACAAGTGTTTTGTAGTTACATGTACAGTACTCGTCTTTTCTGGTTTAGAATCTGTGTTGGACACGTGGTAAAAAGTAGTTAAACTAAACTATTATTTTAACTAAATATTTGTAATTGAGCTGCTAGTTAACTAAGTGTATTTTCTTAAAGGTAGGTGAAGGTACACCTGTAGGTTCGTTGCCCGTATGTTGGATGCTGATCCCCAGTTTCTTTGCCATCAGCATAGGTAGTTAAACTATACTGTACATCAGCGGGCGGTGGCCAGTCTTTTCCGCCGAACCAATGGTCTACTCATTTTTATCACTGCCGTCGAGTGAAGGTCGGGCCAACCCCAGTGCTCGGCGGGTATCGAACTCTCTTCCGTCAGCTCTACAGGTCACTGTTGTCACTAGCCTAACTATATTCATAAAGATGGCTGTAAAAGACTTCATTAACCTGACTTTAAAAAGGAAGTTGTAACGTGCAGGTACGGCGTTCCCAGTTCCCACTCCCGTTTTTGTTAAGTAAAAAGGATGAGTTCCCAAACCTTTTTTCCTAGAAAAAAGCCCTGCGTATGACTAATTAATTTTTTCATGTTATAATGCAGAGGTGGCCAACCTCTTGTTACACGGGGCCATTAAAAATTTTGATCACCTAGAAATAAGAAGCTACTTCGGTGCTGCTGTTTAAAGCGCTATAGAAATTAACGAGATTTTACTTACTTATACACGCACGTCAAATAAATGTTTGACGGCTGTTGTAGGCAGTGACGCAAACTATGAGCTTTGAAAATTTTAGCAGTTTATTGTGTTCTAAAATTGCGAATTGACTTGAAATTTGCTAATTTTCCATAGGTCCTTTGCATAGTTGTGAAGTTCAAAGAATTTTTTTCTATTGTTATTATTATTTATTTTTTACTTTATATTATTATTAACGTAAATTAGCCTGCAGTAAATATGGTGTTCACAATTTTTGACCCAGTAGGCCTACTGTAGTTACGTCAGCTTCAGTCGGTATGCGGGGGTGTGCGTCTGGATTCTGCTGGAACAAGAAAGCTTAATTAGTTCTGGGATGCAATATCCGATTGCGAAGACTGTTTATTGGATTCAGAAAGTGGTCGTTGGTCTTCACGTCTGCAACATTTCTTATTTACGGAAAAGCGAGGCGTCTGTCATCTGTCACGGGTATCAAGGATTTTTGTTATCTGGCATATTGTCAGAATTGTCTACCTGTTGGAGTCTAGTAGGGTAGGCTTGAGTTGTTTTCTAAAACGGTTTGTCAATTTAATTATTTCGTTAATAATTGTGTTATAAACAGGCCCGCCGAGAGGGGCAGGGGTGGGCAAATGCACAGGGGCCCGGAATCCTTTGGGGGCCACGGCGGGTTAGATGGGGGTCCGTCAAAGGCATTGCACGCTGACAAGCAAGAAAAATAGGCCTAGTCAACAGATTTTCTAGGGCCCCGAGGGTACTCTGCACAGGGGCCCAGAATTTCTCTCGGTGGCCCTGATTATAAATGGCGTCTAACGAAGATATAATAGGTTTATTTGACATAGCCTACTTCGTTTAGTCCTTTATAGGCCTATTTGGTTTCATTTTGTATTCCTTCTGGTTCCGTTTGAATTCTCCATCAGAATATTTTGCTAAGCGTCAGTTGAAATGCAATAGAAAATGGTAGAACCAGTGGCGTAAGACCGCTGCACCAGGTAGTTCAGCGTGGCATGGCGAGCGGTACGACCTGGGCCCAGGGGACAAGACAGGGTTTAATCTAGGCCGTTTCCGAAGGAAAATTGCCCTTTCCCATGGAAATTTCAAATTCCCCCCGGAAATTTTGGCATAGCCTACTATATCAACTTATAGCGCTCCCCCAGACCCCTGGCTGACTTACCCCCGGTCTTGTCAGTTCCCCCCGGAGTCCAGAGTCTGCATTATACACTGGGACAGGATAGTCCATGCGAGCCGTCTTCCAGCACCTGGGCACCACAAGGGCATACAGTGGCGTAAACCTGGCGTCAACATTGGGGGGCTAGAATAACTTTAAAAGTTGACCCTCCTCCAGAAATATAAAAATTCCCCTCCATTATGGGGGATATTGCATATTATGGTGGGGACTTAAAATCGCCCATGAAATACGTCTTGACAAGCAAAAAAAGGTCATCCTGATATTTTTATATTTTCCCTCTCCAAATAGTCCTAGCCTACCCTGATAAGCAAAAAAGGTCATCCGAAATGAGATAATGTGGATTAATTGGCGTAATTCTGGCATCAACATCATAACATCATGGGGTAGGATAGAATTTTTTTACCATATAGCCCAAAACATTGGGGGGGGGGGTAATTGATACTCTGTCCCCGCCAACTAATT
Source organism: Metaphire vulgaris (assembly GCA_018105865.1). Classification (NCBI taxonomy): domain Eukaryota; kingdom Metazoa; phylum Annelida; class Clitellata; order Crassiclitellata; family Megascolecidae; genus Metaphire; species Metaphire vulgaris. The sequence continues at coordinate 4,610,830 of CM030833.1, read as the reverse complement.
ATTCGGGGGACCGTCCCCCCGTGTTTTACGCCCATGAGGGCAGATAGGCCCTATGTTTCTCGCATATGTTGGCGCCCAGGCGAAGGCCGATGACGACCCTAGATAGTTTCGTCGTTCATGCGGAAGCCGCACGCGATGATGGGCAGCGCAACGCCGTATTTATCTATAAACAATATAGGCCCTATTATCCCATATAGGCTATACTATACATATGTCCATAAGCACACACACACACACACGCAACGTATATGTAGGCCTAGGCAGATATATCTATAGGCTATAGCCTATATCATGTTCCAGATAGGCTTACACATAGGCGCCAACATTTGGTTTTGGGTACCGGGGCGAACTTACTTCAGTGTTGCATACACTCCCCTCTGCCATGGGGATTACGGACAGTTCGGGGAGTGAGAAATTGTCATCGAATTTACACACAGAAATGCCTGCTTTAACCTTAACTGTACGGTTTTAAATTATCTATCTTAAAATAGTAGATGAAGATTAAGACGCAAAATACTACATATAATGAACGTGCATGTACTGTACAGTACAGTCTTTGCGCAGTTTGTGATAAAATTACAATTACCGTAAGACTTAGGATTAGTTCAAGTGTTGTAGCCTATCTTGCATGATTTGCTAAACAGAAACGAATTTGATGTGGGCTTGTGGCATTTTGGAGACTGGTGCAGAACCTTCCGTAAACTGTTGAGGGCAGAAATTAAATAGGCCTTTCCAGAAGACCAGACACACACAAACATGCAGTGAGGTGTAGACATACATTCAGTCGCATTGATACAGGCATCGGCCCAACCTCCGACCTTTCCGGCACCATTCTCAGAAACGGCCGACCACTTTAGGGTCACCTAGTCACCCTGCATGAAGCTGCAGTGGGTCCGATGACTCATCGACACAGACATCTGTAGTTTCTCCTGCTCGACCGGTTTTTTATATATATATATATATATATATATATATATATATATATATATATATATCATCATCATCATCATCTCATCTTCTTTCTTCATGAACTGAAGTTAAGGTGACAGCATGAATTTCTTTCCTCCAACCATGTCGATCCTCTGTCTTCTTGACTGCTGCTGACATTTTCATTCCTGTCCACTCTTCCACGTCATCCGCCCATCTTCTCCTGGTCGCCCTCTTCGTCTAGTTCCCGACATCATTCCTTGTTGGATTGTCCACTCCAATGTCGACCTAGTGTCGCTGTTCCGCTGTACGTGTCCGAAGTATTGCAGCTTCCTTCTTTTGCACATGTTGAGGAAACGTCTATCTGTGCCTGACATTTTCAAAACCTCTTCATTGGTTTTCCTATCTCTCCAGCTTATGCTTTGCATGGTACGTAATGAGTACATTTCAAAAGCTTCTATTCTTCTCTGTATTTTTCTTTTCAGATTCCAACTTTCACATCCATATGATGCTGTACTCCATGCAACACTCTCGATTATCCTCTTCTTTGTTCTCATGCTGATATTAATGTCTTTCCAAATGTTCTTCATTTTTCTGATGGCAACCCTTCCTTTTGTCAATCTGGCCTTTATTTCTTCCTCTAGGGAGCAGTCTTCTGATATAATCGTGCCAAGATATGTAAACTTTCCCACTTGTTCCATTACCTTCTGATCTACTCTGATGGAAACTTTGTCTCCTTAATCTAAATCCTTATAATGTCACATCTACTAATCTACTAAAATACCTGAATACTATGGTTCATCCATGTGAAACCGGTTTCTATTTTTCACAGAAGTTCAACTTCTATATCTGCTATTTAACAAGAAATTAACAAGAAATTTTGATTCTTAAGTTATAGAATTTTTGGGGGGGAATTCTATTTTTTTTTTTTTGGGGGGGAGAATTTCCCCTATCCGGTCTGTATGCAACACTGACTTACTTCCAGAATCCAACCCTCAGCCCCAACTTCCATTATTTCATAAGCTGGAAAGTGCATGCTTAGGCCTACTTCCGTTTAAAATAAATAAGTAAATCTGTAGTCTCTAGTCTAGTCTGTAGGCTACTTGGCTTGAATTTATCAAGCCAATCACATAATACCAGCCAAACATTACACATCCATTGATTCCCATTCCATAGTCATTTAATTAATTAAAGCAGTAAAAAAACCCAGGGCCAAAGCAGTACTGGGGCTAAAATATACCCTCGCCCCAGTACCTTGGCAGTTACTGGGGCGAATGGCCCGTTGCCCCTATCCGGCCCCTATGGAGTCGGCGCCTATGCAGATACAGTATTTCAGGTAATAATGTTTAAGTGTTTTTTTTATTGCAGATCTTGAGACTATGAATTTGGCAAAGTTAATTAGAGTGCTAAAAGCAACAAGACTGAATTTTGCAGCTCCATTGCCACTAAGTGCGGTTGCACTTGGAAGCGTCTTGGCATACAAAGACATCAGGGAATTTCATATCTTGGGCTCATTCCTCCAATTTCTCACCCTTGTCTCTGCATACGCAGCAACCAATCTGCTGAACACCTATTTCGACTTCATCAACAAAATCGACGGCCCAGACAGCGACGACCGTATCTTAGTCGACAAGATTCTCAGTCCAGAAGACATCCTCATCGGATCAAGAGTGGCAGTATTCCTAAGCATGGCGTTCTTTGGATTGCTGGTCACATTCTCTCCAGCACCATTCCTTCAGACATTTCATCTGTTCATGGTTGGAATTTTACTCGGCGTTTTGTACACATCTGGAATTGGACTCAAGTATATAGCTATGGGTGACATCGTGGTTTTCCTTGCCTGTGGAGTATTCAGCGTTTTATTTGTGTTTCTGAGTCAAGGAGGTTCCCTACTGAGTCGTCACATGGTGGCATTTTACTCACTGCCTCTTGGTCTCAATGCCACGGCCATACTTCACGTCAACAATTCGAGGGATCGTGAGTCTGACCATGCAGCGAGAATCTGGACTGTCGCCATTTTGCTCGGAAAACGCGGATCGTATTGTTACTTTATTTTCCTTATTTTTTTGCCATTTTTAATCTTCTTTGTACTTATATGTACCAAAATCATTTTCATTTATTCTGCCGATGTTTTCGATCTGGAAGATAGTGAAATGCGAGCGTAATTATGCATCAGGTTCATTCAAGGCTCTAATGCCAGAGGTTACAGTGCTGTACATGCAACAGACAGGCCTGTACATTCTAGCATGGTTGCTGTATTAATTGACTAAAGTTAGTAAAGAATCTAGATAACACTATCTGAAATGTTACTTGAAGAAAAATTTGAGTGTTTTGGGTCAGAGATATTGTGATCCTACCAGGGTATTCTTGAACTTTACTCAGAATTACTACTACATAAAGTCTAATAATAATAAGACAATTATTTTTCAAAACTAATCAGGTTGTTTTCACTTGACAAATTCATGTTTTTAGCTGGGTTGTTTTAGGATTTGCGACAACAGAAAACCTACACCACGATTAAAGACAGCAATGCTAACTGCAGTTGCAGATTGCAAATAAATGTAGTCCCCTGATTTTTATTCAACTAATTTTTTAAATAGCTAGTATCAGTCTTAACTTTTTGTAGTCTTTGGATATCGTGCTTTTCTTTTCTCTGCCATTGCCAAATGTTTAGCCACTGAAAAATCGAAAAAACCATATGATTATAATTATAATTTTAAACTGCATAAAATCAAAAATATAATTGCAAAGCTCAATTATAATTAGTTTTGCTAGCTATTGAGGCTTATATGACTGATGATAAAAAAAAGTTTGGCAGTACCACAATTACTTCAGGCATTTGGGAAGACTAAATTTACAAAAGAATTGAAAACTAATCCTTTAAAATGCAAAATAAAGTCAATTATTTGCAAAGACCTCTATACAAATAATATTTTCTAATATAAGGACAGATTTAAGAGTTTACTTACATACTTATGGACAGAAATAAAATATCACATTTACTTTCATATCTGCAATTGCAATTGTATAAGTTCCTATGACTTTGGTCATAGCAATATCTATGGTATTGTTCACAGTGTTGGCATTAGCAGAGGTTTTTTGCAGAGGGCCACGAAATTACATGTGGTGAAATAATAATAATAATAATAATAATAATAATAATAATAATAATAATAAAGCACTTCTATAGCACCGTTTCTAATACTCAAGTGTATCCATTGATGGTATTTCAAATCCATCTGCAAAAGACCAGGTCATTCCAGAGATCAGTCAGAGGGAAACAGCAAGACAGACTATGAAATATGTTAATGTGTGTGAATTTTTACACATAAAAGCAGTCAATGGCTTGTCATACACCCAGTACGATGCGGAAAATATGAGAAAAATTGGAAACCAAAAATGTTAGCCGCAGTTAACCCGAGATGGTAAACATTTTTGTTAACTATATAAAAACTGTTAATTTTAAGCAAAACTCTTGCCAACTGTAGTACCTGCAACAGGGACCTTTTTACCACTCGGTGTTGTCATTCTTCGCCCAACTCGCTGCCCGTTACTAATAAAGTTCCTAAGTGACAAAACTTTTGCTCGCTCTAAAATATTTTTGCTCGAAGAAATTTGTCTGGGATCCCTCCTTAGTGGAAACGCTGATAGTCCATATAATGGCTCTCTAACTGGTCTACCAGTCGTGGGGTCTGGACAATAATCGATTTATAAAAAAAGCAGTCAGGGGCGGAGGAGGCTGCCTCTGCTCCACAGTACACCTCCAATATCCCAAAAAGATCAAACACAGATGTTAGGTTCAAACCTCAGCCATGCCAGAAACAATCAGCTAATTCAACATTGAGGTTTCTTAGGTGAAGAACAGGTGACAATGAAAAGACTGGCAAAATGACCTGCACTCATTCAGCCGATGCCATAAAAATATTAATGGCACTGATGCTCCATCTTTCCAACAAACACTAGTCTGTCCTTACAAATAGTCTTGATTTCCATTATGCATTGTGGTTTCCTTAATATGTTTATATATACATCTGTTGGAGATTAGACAGTTTGGAACTTGGGAATATATTAAGAATATAATAGATAATTATGCCAGTTTTTAAGTAGTGACATTTCAAGGTTATTTAATAAAAATTTCACTCAAAACTTTACTACGCACTTGGTTGACGATGAATGTGACTTCCATAAAGGTGTTTGTCCTTAAAAGCCAAAGAAGCTTCTAAAGCTGTGTTGACTTTAAAGAAATCTTTAGTCCACACAGGTTTCACCTTGCTTTCATTGCTAAAATTATTGACATTCATCAAAGCAGTTCACATGAAATTTTTTTAAACTCCAGATAATCAACTGTATGTACTGCTGATACTATTTTAACCATTTCAATCTCAAGTCCTCAACAACCAATATGGCATTATAAAAAGAGGATTCTAGATTAGAAAATAGATGTAAAGGAAAGATGATGATGAAAGTTATTGTTTACCAGTTAAATGGAATGAAATCTTCGGATGGTTTGTCTTCAGCAAGTTTTTCTATTGGAGGAATATCACTCTCTTAAGAAAATTATATTTAAAAAATCAGTTTTCCCTTGCCATCACAAAGTTATCAAAGAAATATTACTATATTGGCTTTCTGAAAATTTAGCTTATTATATAAGAACAAATTCCTGGTGCAATTTGTCCATTGAGTTCTAAATTACAAGATCTCTAGGCTAGTCATTATTTCTCCTTATTCAGAATTATGATCACAATATTAAGATCTCTGCCCTAAGGCATATCCAGTTAGCTTTTGCCACCTGGGGATGAGATAGGTGAGGTGGTCACCTTCCTCGCTTATAGTCAGGAGTGAACAATATGCCCAAGGTTGCCTCGCAGTGTCTAGGATCAGATTCAAATCCACTACTCTCTCCAATTGCATGGCATAAACAAAACTTTATGGCTGATAATGAATTGAAAGGACAACAGTTACCTTGATCATTTGTTGACTTTGGTCTTGTTAAAGAACTATCATCATCTGCTTTGTCAAATTTTACTTTTTTAGCTTGTTTTCCTTTTGCATCTTCTTGATGGCTCTGCAGGGTATTTTCTTTAACAGATTTTCTTTTAACCTTCCCATCTTTTTCTTTTCCTTTCTAAAAATATATTGCAGAACTGAACAAGAAACAAAATCATTGTGTCATCAACATGGACTATGCATTTTCTGTCTCCCCAGTTGTCTGTTCTAATGTCATTTTTGTGAAATCATCTATCTATCGGACATCATAATTCATGTTTTATAACTGTTCTCTTTATGCATATACCTTTAAACTATGTATTTCTCTCTCTGTAAATGCTCTGTAGGATTGGATGATGCTGAAAGGGTGTGCCAGATAATGATCCAGTTCCTTTCTAGTGAAGCCACTGTTGAAAGTGTTTCGTAATGTACCGAATAGGGAAGTCAACTAATCATAGAAGTAGTCCTCGGTTGGAGCATATGTGACCACCATAGCATAGGAAGAAGAAGACAAAGGTAATGAAAAATCAGCAGACATGGTGGAGAAAAGAAAGTAATCATTGATGGATGGAGTTGAAATAGAACAGGTAGAAGAATTTTGCTATCTTAGAAGCCTGCTTGATGAAAATGCCAAGTGTCATAGAGAAATAAGGAGAAGAATTGCCATAGGAAAAGAAGGCTCTACCAACAGAAGAGAACTACTGAGAAGGAACTTTAACCAAAATCTGAAAAACGATTGGTCGAAACACTGATCTGGCCAGTGATACTCTATGGATCATAAACTTGGATGCTCAGAAAGGAAAACATAAAGAGTCTAGAGGCATTTGAAATGTGGATCTGGTGAAGAATGGTAGAAATCAGCTGGACAGAAAAAAATAACTAATGAAGAAGACTGAGCATTCCCAGAAAGGATCCAAAAACCTGAGACTCCTTGCTGACACTCTTACCTAAGCTATTCCAAGGTTTTGACTCTGATAACTTGTCCCAATAGTCTAATCTGTAAAGTGCTCTTGTCTACTGCCTGAGCTTTAAGATAGGGCTATAGAAGTTGTCACCCTAATAATCAAATCTGTTCATTTGCAATCTCTGATTCATACTTTATTCCTAAACTTCAAAATTATTCTCCATATGATTTTGCCAGCATATGATTCCAATGTAATGCTTCCATAGTTCGAACATTGAATTATATTCATTTTCCAAAATTGATTTATTGGCATGGAAACAGATTTTTCTTTCATCTCATCATTCTTTTCTTTCTTACAATGCCACAGAAATTATGTGCAATTTGTCCAATGCATCTTCTTCAGTCTTGAAGAACTAAATTCACCTGTAAGGCACTAAAAGATGTCATACTGAAGACTATTTGGAAAAAATTGAACATGCAAAATGCCTATAAATACCTTTTGCTCTGTGCAAAGTTGCTGAAAATGTCTGCGCTTTTCTTTTATCTTTTCTTTTTGAGCCTTCACCTGTTGTGTGATTAAATCTCCTTCTTGCGCTAGATGTTTCTTACTGTCGATGACATTTATTTCCTGTGGCAAATCATCGATATCATCTCCAGAAAAGTCTGAATCATTCGCTGTCGCCATTTAAAACTGTCAAAACATACACACACACAAAGTAACTGTACAACAGGAATATAGTTCAAAATTCTGAGTACCCTTCAATATTTAAAACAAAATTGAAACAACTGATACAAAATCAAGCCATAAGTTTTTAGTCACGCTAGTATTCAGGCAGTCATTTTTGAAGTCTGTAATAAAAGTAATTTGTAATTTTTCCGATAAGAGCTAGCGATTATGGCTCGAAGATCTACAATGATGGCTGCACAACAAGTATTGCAGATGGTCCTTTAAGATGAAGGCAAAGTCTCTGTGAAGAACTCTCCGATGTTGATGATCATATGTTAGAAAAACAGTCACGTTCCAGTGAGTGTACTTCTGAGGCAAAAGATGCTCCACAGTTGGGTTCTGCACTACCATCTATGCTGGCTAAAAGCAGGGTCAGAGGCCGTGGCAAGGGAACAACAAAGTTCTGCAACTACTACGCGTCCTAAACATGACGCTGAGCAAAGTGTACTGAAAGATTACACGGGCCGAATTTGGTCTACATCCCCACCAGCTCTACATCGTAGACAAGTTCAGGATATTATCAAACAGCAACCTGGTATAGTTGCTGATGCTCGCAAAGGAAGTCCGATGGAAGTATTTCACCTGTATCTGATGGAAGACATTCTACCAATCACCATAAGAGAAACCAATCGAGAAGAATTGGGAATTGACCGGAAACACTTCGCCTCGCTGTCTCCATGGGCCTATATTTGGCTTCTACGGACTACTTTCGACCGGCGGGGCGCTCGTCCCAACATCTACACTTTCCTGTCCTGACTTCGTGAACGGGTGCAACATCGACCCTGGCCAGATGCTGGTTTGTCTGGTGGTGTCGCATGCGCATAGTCAGAACGGTGCTAGTTCACTTTAGGGTGGGCAATGTATTATCCTAAAACCATAGTGAATATAATTCGTCGACGTAGTGCTAATACCATAGGGTTAGGGTTAGAGTTAGGGTTAGAGTTAGGGTTAGGGTACAGATACTTTGCTGCGCAATAATACATTGCCCACCCTAAAGTGAACTAGTACCGTCAGAACAAATTAATTATGATTTATGCAACTGTCAGTAGTTATGGCAGAAATGATCTATTTAGTAGATACTTAGCGGTCTTGAAACATCTGATGATCTGACGCAGTGCTCTTGCTGAAAACTAAATAAGGTTGGGGTGCGTTGACGCCCCAAGCTTACGGAACGTTACATTTTCAGAAGATTCCAATGAGGGTTAAAAGAACTTAATAAAATATTCACCAATAAACACGAATCCTCCAATCCTTGGAGCAATAATACACGCTCCAATCGCGTGGATATTAATTCTTATATTATCGCTCACATTTTACAACCAAAGACTTCACAGAAAATTCAAGATCGCTAAATATGTAGCGTGTACTTAGTGTTTTCGGGAACTTCTCGGTCACCTCGATTTGACCAATTAATTTTGTGATTTCTCTCTTCTTATGTTCATATTAAATAACATTTAAGCATCAATTAAGCATTAGATGTCGGCAATTCAGCAAGCAGACTGCGTATAAACATGCTGTGTGCCAGTGACCAATCTGACATCTCTTACAGCTAACCTATTTTTTAAAAACAACTTTATTTCGCAAATTCGCACATGGCAGATACAAACATCAAAATAATACTCATTAGATTGATATAAATAACAATTATGCATTTTGTAGCGCTAATTTGATGCACCAAAGTATCAGCCGACAATTGACGATGCCGCCAACCCATCTACAAGTAGCCTACTAAGTCAAATATTCTATTACGTTAAATTATATTTCTTCTGCATAACTAAGCGAATAATAAATAAGACGCTATATAATGATTCTGTAAGTTACTAAGCGAATAATAAATAATGCGCTATATAATGATTCTGTTCTCCTAGTTTGTGCTGTCACCGTCTGCTGAATTCCGTGGAATTTATTAACTTTTCCTGATTTTATTTTATAAATTATTTAATTGGAATGAATTGGGTAAAAAATCACGTATCTATCCGAGAGGATAAAATACGAAGTAGACAAAGAGTGAGTACCTAGTGATCGAATATCAAACATTTTATTAATTTTAGGCCTATATGCCTATATAGGCCCCTACACTGTACTTTGTATCAGGGGCGCCCACAGATGGGGGGAAGGAAGTAAATGCTTCCTAAAAAACCCAGCCAAGTAGTAGTGTGAAATTGTCCATCGAAGATACTGAAACGACACACGATTTTTTTCTAAGGGCTCATCCATAGGGCTATAGGCCTAGTAGGCCTACGTACACAAAAAGGCATACTTTCAATCCCCTCCCCTGTTGCACACTACATACGCAAAATCTCCTAAATCCAACCCCCTCCCTCCCTCAGTGCTTGTGTAGGGGCCTACTATATGAATGGACCCTAATGCGAAATATTTTATATCTTGCAAGTTGCACTCAACTTATCTGTTTTTATTAGGCCTACCTATGAACCAGTGTTTATTCTAGGCCTTCTTAGGGGGAATCCCCAGTTTGAAAATCCCCCCCCCCAAATTTTTTTAGATGTTGGCTGGGGAATGGAAATTTCCCCCCAAACGTGTGGAAACTCAAACCTTGCCCCCCAAACATTTCAAAATCCCCCCCAATGTCAAGGGGGCTAGAATAGACACTGCCTATGAACTACCCTTCAGGCTTACTTAGCCTCCTAAACCACTTAAAATCACATTATTATTATTATTATTATTATTATTATTATATTTTTATAAAACCATCTAGCCCATAAAAAATGTGGTTCTTCATGACCTTTAATTGAATACCCTTCATATGCACTAGCCCCCCCTATATATATAGACCTAATGTTTTGGGTGATTTAATGTGAATTTGAAATGGGTTTACTGCAAATATTGGGTGTACTTAGCTACACATCATAATCAGAGCAACACAGGACTGATAGGTAAAATTGTGAGCCAGGATGTTGACACCACCTGCGGGTACAGCACCCATGGAGCTGAACAATGACTGCAAATATGAAGTGAACAGTCAAGAAGTTAGCCTCTATTGGTCTGTCAAGAATCTAACACCCAGTCATTTTTAAAAAATCTGACACTGGAGCTGACTGGCCAGAGAACATTTCAGCAGTTTCACATTAACTAAAAATCTGAAAACTTGCAAGAAGAGAATTGCCTTATACTCAGTAGTTTCCTTTTCATTGAATGATCGTGTCATACTAGAAGCATACTGTAACATAACACATTTTAAAAATTTTGCTTCATTATATATTGGCAACTTGTAGGGTATCCTGTCCTAGGGCTAGCTATCCAACAGGCCTAGTCTTAGTTTAGATTCCATAGCTAATATTATAGTTTGTAGGATTAAAGCTGGTGCCTGTATATGACTTGCATCTATTTCTAAAAGTGTTTTTATATCTAAATCAATTTGTGTATTTGAAAATGTCTTTAAAGGAGTTTTTTGCTCAGAAGAGATTGGAGAAACAGGCTAAAACACGGCAGACATCGTCTGGAATGAGTCTTGATCTCCTGGCTGTTAGACGCATGAACAGAGACAGTCCAAAGAAAGGTAAATAGGAAATTCTATAATTTATTTTTAATTTGACCTTCACCGATTCTATTTGTCTCAATTTACCATGCTTACCAGGTTTTCCAGTTTGGCGCCCACATGGCGGCCAGCATGTGCTATGTGCGTGCCACGTATCGCCGCAATTCTCAGCATTTACCGACGTTATGCGCTTGGATTTTGCGCCAATCGCGAGGACTGCATTCCCCTCGTCGGTTTTCTGAAAAGTCTCTTGCTGTCCTCCACTTTTCAACGTCGTTCTGGAAGTTTCAAGTCGGTCGCTGCCGCTGTTGAGTGGTTCGCCAATGTCCGCCATTAAAATGGCCGCCACATGGCAATTCAACGTGACTGCGACTGACTGTTGTTCCAGACTTCTCTAGAACCTCCATCTTTGTCGGATTTGCCGATTTCGGTGATGAACGGAAGACCGCTTCTTCGGAATTCAGCGCCGGATCTTATCGTGCAGAGAAATCCTACTACCAACTTGCGGATCCTTAACATCATCTTCTGTTCCTTGTTGACGTGTCAATGTGGCTTCAATTTTCTTGTGAATGACCGCTTCTTAAGGACCCAGCACCCGATTTCTTCATGGCAGCAAGTTCTTTCTATCATCTGAGTGGATTTTTTAACATTGCAACCTTCTGACCTTTGTTGACATTTCAGCGCTGTCCAAGAGCTTTTGATTTTGGTTTTTAACTATGCTACAACGCTATATAAATTGTTGCGTTACAATACAATACATGCTGACACAAATCAGTCAATCAGTCAGTGTGTGGCTTGTCGTATTGCCATTAGATTGCTGTAAGCATTATGATAGTGGCACCATAGAAGTTGATTTATTTATTTCTTTGTACTGTTATGTCTAGATGGTGATCAGCATCAAAGAGTTATTAAAGTTGATCTGGATAAGTTTGCTCGATGTCAGAGAAAGGTCATGAATGTTGACCTTGGACCAATGTCACCTGCAAAGCATGTTTCGTCTGGTGGTTCTGATGATAGGTATTGACACTGCATTCTTCGTGGGTTCTACAAACGTGACACCTAAATTTCAATAGTTTTATTGTGGTGTAGGCCCTAGTAGAGAATGATATTTGCAGCAGATGGTCTATCCCGCTTAAGTCAATGACTACTAGTTGGTTGTGCCCCTCCATCAAAAACAGTGAAATTTGGGGAGAGGTCTTTCACCCGGGGGAATCCTATCCTCTGGAACTCGCTGCCTGACTTTGTGACCAACGCGACTAATCTTGAAATGTTCGCTACGAGACTAAAAATGCACTTGTTTAACATCTCGTTTGTAACACTGTCTTGCATTCCATTAGGCCTAATCAATATTTCTATTTATAGTCAATATTTCTTAGACAGGTCATGTTATTTAAGTGAATATATGCCTAGAAATATTGACTAGGCCTAATGGAATGCCAGACAGTGTTACAATCTCAAAGGAGTCAAAGACAAACAAAATTAAGCTTGATGTGCAAAAATGTGGTTATTGAAATGTTGATAGAACTAATAAAACCTGCTGCTTGCATTTTTCTTAAGCAACTTTTGCAATATATTTTCCTATCTAAGACCATTGTTAACAAAATTGCTGAACTTCCTCATCATATAAGTGCTTATAATAATCGAGCTTGACTGTAACAAGAAAAGATTGGATGCATGATATGTGCATTAGGATGCCTGTCACTTCCATTTCTGCTGTTTTCAGGACATCGTCATTCAAGGGAAGCAAGCATTCCGGTCAGATTCTATCCAATGCCAGACTCACACCGTTGTCAGGCGTCAAGGGTCTTGGTCGACCATCTTCTGGGTCAAGTACAATGGACTTCATTCCACCATTGCTTCCTCAGCCAAAATCTCAGCACACAACAATACAACAGAGCTTGACAGTGAGTACCAGTAACTTAGTAGTACTTTCCTTCTTATACTGCTTCAGCCAAACACACTAAATCTCTAAGTAAATTAGAGCCATGGACGTCATTTAGGGGGTCCAGAGGGGCCGTTGCTCCTCCCCTGATTTTTATGGGGAAAATTTTTTGCAAATTTTTGTGTGTTTTAAATTCATTGTGTTCTCAATTGTTTTTTAAATTTTATTACAATCACTGGTATGTACTATGTAGTATCGTATGTAGCATGTACTATGGACAAAAACCAATTTGCATACAGCATATGTATTTTTTAAAATACTGCCTGCATTGCAGTCGAAAGTCTTAGCCTCCCCCCTCCGGAAAACAATGAAATGAATGCTCTAATTTAGATCATACTGATTGCTAGCATACAGTTCTACAGAATTTGCCTGCTTCTGTGGAATTTTTTGAAATTTGTTACTGGCCTGTGATTAGTGATACCATAGGCCACGTGGCTGATGACAGCGCTACGGCAGTATATGTGATGATGTTTACTCGTTTACTTGACATTTAATAAATAGGATGCCACAGAAAGCCTCAGAATTAGGTAAACTCTTCCATAGAATTTTGAAAAATTTGCCACAGAAAACTCTGCGATTCCCACACCTTTGCCACAGTATCAAGAGTTCAACCCTGATTTGACTTGTGTTTGCATTTGTTAGAAATCTCAACTTGGCCCTGCACCTTGTCGTCCATACCGCTTCACTTCTTGGAATTCCAAGGAAAGAGAACTTGAGGTGTCACTCTTTGTGATGATTTTAAAATGTTTACTAAAGTTGGAAAGTAAATTTTAATCACATCTGGTTTTGACGTGTCACATTTTGACTGATTTTTTTCATTGTTTCCAATTCAGTGAACAGCAACAGGGATTGAATTTGCCTATTTTATTTTATTTAAAGTTTCGAAAAGTGTGGAAAAACTTGATACCTTTTAGATTAAAACACCAATTTCAGTCAATGGTTTTCATACTAATATCAATAATTCTTAGCTAAATACCCTTTCTAAAGATTGGTAATGGTGGTTTTCTTCGTGAATTGGTTGTTGAAAGTATAGTTTCGTGACTTGAATATTTGATTTAGACTCCTCTGATTGAGAACCCAAAGTCAGGTCAAAAAGTGACATTCGATTGTGAAGCAGAGACGTGGGACTTTCCACACAGTATTTCTCCTGTGACAATCTCTTCCAAACAGAAGTCAGGCGACACTGACGACTGTTTACTCAAGCGTCGTCCTCTTACAGACTTGTCTCCGTCCAGAATGCGTCGAGGAGTAGCACATAAGAATTTATTCATGTCCGAAGACTTTCAGGATTGCTTTCAACAATCCCGGATGGAAGCATCAAGGCAACGAAATGACCGAACGACCAGCGAACGATCCAAAGACGAAACTGAAATTTTTAAAGGATTTATGGATTATTCAAATAGCTCAAAGAAAAGAAACTGGCTTGACGAAGATGGAGAATATCGCTTCACGTCAAGGCTCCAGCCAGTTTCAGAAGACAGTTTGACAGTTGGAAGAAGACAAAATTTTGACGAAGAAGAACGAAACTTTAGAGTTGCTTCGAAATATGCCAGAGGAACATGTGATGATCTGATGGAAGAGAAGATCATAAACTCAGACAGCATCAGATTGTCAAAGAACGATTGGAGGTTGGCGTCACTAGAATCTGTTCCAAGTGGAATACAGAGTGGTTGGAAGACAAGCAAGCAGACAAACCACCATGAAAATGATCTTGTGATGCCAAAGGTTGCAGGAGCAGATGGGAACAAATGGCTGGATCATTGTAACGACTCCATGAAATATTTTAAAGAGCGATCTAGTTCTGTGGAAAGATCTCTGACCGGTGCATTGACCAGTCGTGGGTTGGAAGTAACTGCTGATAAAACTGGCGCTGCAGATTTTCTGAAAATGAAAAAATTCAATATTATTTCGCCAAAAGACAACTTTGTCTCTCAAGGACAATCGCTGAGATTAGAAACTGGAAGATCATCTTCAACATCTACATCTTCTGATGTCAAGCACGATGAACCTTTGCACTATAGCAGGAGGTAAATTCTAGTTAGAGAAATCATTCGATGTTTTGCTAAATGTTTTCTGTGAGAACTGCATCACAACTTGGACTCTTCATTGTAAATTCTTGCTTTACCTTTGTGGTGAATATAAATTGAGGCATTATTGAACTTAGATTCAAGTACAGCAGGGGAATTCAACTGGCGGCCCGCGGGCCAAATCCAGCCTGCCAGGGGATGTTAAATGGCCCGCAAAGATAATAAAACTATAAATAACTTTTTCTAATACAGTCTACAAAATATTCTTGCTGTATTATTTTCAGTTACCTGTATTCTATTACTTATTAACTGTATTTTTTCTAAGAAATATATTTATCTGGTTCATGATGTACCAGACATGGGTCAATTACGTTTTAAGCAATTACAATTACATTACAATTATACGGATTTTTGCCAATTACAATTACAATTACAATTACAGCCAATTACATTGGCCCCAATTACAATTACAATTACAAACGTGTCAATTACAATTACAATTACAATTACTTTTCATTCCTCTTTCTGCTTCTTTAAAAAACTCAAGTGTCTAAAATAATTAACATAAATTAGTTCAACAAATTCATATGCTACGGCCTATTTAAAAAACCGTAACACAAAGTTTCACAAACCTGCAAATGAGTCAACAATTTTGAAGTAGCCTTTTTCGAGCATGACACTAATTCACCACAAAACCGGCACTTCACTTTAACATTTGCATTGGAAACAGCATGATTAAAGTCATCAGACTTTTCTAAATAATTCCATATTACTCCTGCTTGATCTACGCTCATCTTTACTGGCATTAAACTTTCATTCACAAAAAAGTGCAGCCGCAGAACACAGGAAGTAGACAAATAATAATCTGGTTCCCTTCCAATTTGAAAGGCAGTAAAAAGTAAATAAGTAAATTTTTGCATGGCAACTGACCAGAGCAGTGAGTCCATTTACCAATAACCGTTGTGCTTTGACAATTCACTAACCATCCAATGTATTCACTGCCATACATTCATAGACTGACAAGACTTCGGCACATACATGCTAATACGCTATTAGAACTTATAAAACTCACATTCCTGTAATTGGGTAAATCAATTACAATAGCTCAATTACAATTACAATTACACACATGACAATTACAATTACAATTACATGTAATTGAACTTTCCACAGATCAATTACAATTACAATTACATTGGCAAAATGTAATTAATTACAATTGAATTACAATTATAATTGTAATTGACCCATGTCTGTGATGTACAGGTATGGGTAGATGTGATGTTGTATAGCATTATACATTGTATATCACATTTATATATTGTAACATTGTATATCGCATTATCACCTTTTATATCCGATCTTAGGACATACCTGTTTGGCTTGACCTTTCCCCCTTAGATTGCTCCCTGCTGATCTGACTGACCTTTCTGACTTGACCTGACTCAAAATTGGGATTGGATTTGGTGCACCATTGCCGATGCCTTATGCATTATGATAGTCATGCCATAGAAATTGCTTGCTTGATTGATTGATTTCTTGATTGATTGATTGATCGGTCGATTGGTGTTGTCACATTCTATAGGCTAGTCATATCTAAAGCAGCGGTTCTCAACCTTTTTAAGAATTGTGCCCCCAAGCGGGCAAGTGAATCTCATGCTTACTAGATTACTGCAACTCCCTCTACTATAACCTTCCAAAAGCATCAGTTATTTACAATCATTTAAAAATGCATTAGCCCAAGCAGTAACCAAATCACCAAAGATCTGCCATATCTCACCTATACTGAAGTCACTGCACTGGCTTTAAATATCTGAACGCATTCAGTACAAGATAATAACGATTACTTACAGTTCACTTCATTCATCAAAACCGGTTTACCTTTGAAACTCCTAACGCCTCAGCCTCCTGGACCTACACGATCATCATCTCATCTCACACTCAAGCCTGTTAAATCAGTCATCTCTCAAAATCTGCAACCGTGCTTTCTCATATGCTGCACCAGAACTTTGGAACTTAATTCCAGCTTCCCTCCACAGCCTACGACATGGTCAAGCAACAAGTTCTGAATCCTCATTTCCCTTAATTCCTTCATTGTCTCCTCAAGTCTTTAGGTCTAAACTCAAAACCTTCCTATTCCAAAAGTCATTTCCTCCGTAACTATAACAACCTGCCCCACCGTCTCATGGATACACTGACCTTTGCCCGGCCTACAATCCATCTTGCCTATGGCTACCTCAAAAATGACTAAGTGCATAAGACTAAGCAGCTACTACTGTACTACTTTCCAAAACGCTATATAAATTCACAAGATCTTACTTACCCATAGGCAAATATAGAGCAAAGAGAAAGAAATTTATTGACTATTTTGAAAGTTTTCTTTCAAAAGGTCCCAATCTTTTTTGCTTTGAAGTTTCCAAGACTTTACTTCAACACTTTTTGCACTTTCTAACATAATGGGGCGATACATACCCTGCATTTTACCCACGTTCCCAGCCCCTTAGGGCCACAGTATAATTAATTATCTCTTTTATCCTCACAACTTTTTCTAATTCTTGTTTCCTTCACCTACCCCCTTGGCAGCAGCGGGCATACCCCTGGGGTACACGTATCACCGGTTGGGAACCACTGGTCTAAACAGATCTTGGAAATTATGTTTTAGTTCTTCAGTTTTCTATTTTCTTTCAGACAGTTTCATCAGGAAGCAGCAAGAGCTTTTCATCTCCTGCAGGTATGAATGTCTCAGTTTTGTGTTCTCTTTTTGCTAATTTTATCTTCTGAGTCATACTCTAATGCAGTGGAGTAGCAAAAGGGGGGTTTGGGAGTTAAAACCTCTTGGCTGCCGAAAAATATCTTTTATGAGTTTCCATGCATTTTTTATTTTTTGATGCATCTTTGGGGGTCAAAACCCCCCTTGGCTATAGACGGTAAAGGTAAGTAGAGGTGAGGACCCTTTTTTTTGCTTGTCAGCTAAAAAAGTAGAGGTGATAAAATTTTTTTGCTTGTCAGGATTTTTCCAAAGTTGGTCACAGTCAAAACCAAAAACCAAACCCCCCTTCCGAAAATCCTGGCTACGCCACTGCTATAATAACACAATTTGATTTCAGCAGCTGTTTTTAAGAATATGTCCACCAAACATTGTCTTAATATTCATTTAGCAGTGGCCATTTTATGGTCAGTTGTTTGAAGTGTTGCTGAACATCTTTAAAGCCATTGGGGATGATAATAAATGTAGGATTGAGATTTGAGAAGGATTAAAGGGGGAGGTTGTTGTGAGTACAGAGGGCTCTTTGGTGCAGTGCAAACCATGGATGTGAAGAGGAAGCAGTCGGAAATGCTTTTACTGTTTGAGTATTGATAGCAGTATATCGTTAATGAAAGAGCAAAACAAGCAAATTTTTAAAAATGGCTTTAGAATGGCGTCCGTTTTTTTGCTGTACTCAGTGACTTTATCTGAACATTTCAAGTAAAGAGCCACCACAACTATGAAGCGTACAGTAAAATCCCATTAATGTAAACATGGATATATCACAGACTATTTTATTTGGACCAAACAAGACTCAAAGGCCTATTTTTGGATCAGCTGACCAGATATTTTGGTTAACTGGGACACTTTTTTCAGTTCTTTGAATTTAATTTCAATTGGCTTTTATTGTTTGCAAATTGTAAAATAATGGAACTATATATATATATATATATATATATATAATATATATATATATATATATATATATATATATATATATATATATATATATATATATTCGTGAAACAAGATGACATATTTATAAGTAAGTAATTCGAATCTTGTGTATTTATAAAACGCCAGTAGATGTGCCTACAGTGGCAGCTGCTTATTCTCAGCTGCTTGGTCAAATGTTAGAATAGATTCTTGTATACTACCTGTTTAGTGAATTGTCATAATATATATTGGTTTGTCCTGTGATATGTGATATATAACAGTACCACACATGGGCGTCCGGAGGAGGTGCAAGAGGGTGCAATTGCACCCCCACTTGGAAAAATTGTGAAGTTATGAAAAAAGTAAAATTACTATAAAAAAGTAACCTATATTGAAAGATAAACACAAACTCTCAAATGTCAATTGTTTGGCGTTGTTAACTGTTTTATCAATGACAATATTGCAGCAGTATTCATTTGCTGAAGATAAAGAGAAGTGTATATATATACACTAACTATATATAATATATATATACGTATGTGTACTGTATATATATATATATATATATATATATATATATATATATATATACATATTAAAAGTCCAATTCAGTTTTGGTGGCACATGTTTATCATTGCTTTGAACTTTTCTGTGTGAAAATGATCCAATATGGATCAAAGAATTCTCTAAGCCCTGATGTTGAATCTGGATCTTGGTCAGCTGGTTCGTCAGATGATGAAAGAGCCTCTTATATCCTATCATCATCGCACGTTTCCTCCAAATGTTCAAATCCTCCGTTTGAAACTTCCAGTTCGGACAGACATTGTGGACAATCTTGGAACACCAGAAGTAAATATTTCACAGAAGAAGATGGCTCAAAATCTTCAAGTAACAACTGGCTGAAATTTGCAAAGGTGAAACTCATGGTAAATAAAAGTTACAATGAATTTTGCATTGAAGTTGTACTTATTTTTCATTTAAACAATTCTTAAATAATAATAATAATAATAATAATAATAATAATAATAATAAAATTTAAAAAATAATAATATCACCACTATCTTGCTAATAGGATTTACCATATTAGAACTGCCATGAATATAGGCAGTTTGAGGGGCACATGGTCCCTCATATCTACCCCCAGAAAATTTATGTACTAATTTTTCATCATGGCAAAAAGTCAAAAAGGTATAAAGGCACAAATAAATAAGCGATTGTCGTCTTTTCTTCCCTTTCAATAATTATTTTACCAACATGAAGGGAAGTAAAAAAAGAAGGGAACTTTAGGTGGAAAAAAGGCAGAAAGAGGGAATGGAATACAAAAGCACCCTTCCAAACTGAATTTTTGGATCTGCCATAGCCTTAAATAAAACTGTTTGCCTGATGAGCATCTCTGTCTCTCTTGCTCTATCTGTCTGTCTGTGTCTGTCTGTCTGTCTGTCCGTTTCTTTCTCTGTCCCTCTCTGACTCTCAGGCTCTGCCTGTCTCTCTCTCTGACTCTCTATCTGACTGTCTGTCTGTCTCATTTTCTATATCTCTCCCCTCTCTTCCTGTCCCTCTGTCTGTCTGTCTGTCTCTCTCTCACACTCTCTCTCTCTCTCTTTCTCACTCAAATATAAGTCTTCTTGAATCAGAAGCATTTCCATATGATGATGCTGCATGCATTGCATTGATGTGAAGGGCTGCCTTCAGTTGTCTGCTTAGAAGCTCTGTTTGTGCTTGATTTTTCAGGACCTGTTGTGCCAGCTTGTCAGAATTCCCAAGTACCGGCCTCTCAAGTATGTTTTGACAACTCTGTGTAAACACTTCAGGTCATGTCTTACATGCTAACTCCTATTACAGCCCCTTTATGTGGGTGAAATATGGGACCCTAACTCTAACCCAGAATTATTTGAGATGCCCAGCTGGCTAAACAGAGATTAACTCAAGACTGCAGGAATTTCAACTAGTGTTTTACTAATGGCAGAAGAAGCACACTAAGTGTCTGTCAAACCTTGGTTTCCCATTAGGCTGAGGGTTAGCAGCAGTTGGTGGCCCCCAGAGTTTATCATATGTTTGCCATTTCTGAACAGCAATAAAACATTTTTATGATTTCTTGCTTTTGCAAATAGGTCAAAAGAAAGTTTTAAAATTATGAGTAAGAGTTAAACTTCTTTGTAGTGATTTTGGTGATGATTATGATGATGATTTGTGTGTTGAAACAAATGATTTGATGTTGAAATTTCATTTAGTCCATATTTTTGTCATTTTGACTGTTTGCAGTTAAAATAGAAATTTTAAAAATTTTATTGTTAATTTTCCAAATCACATTTACGTGACATTTTTAAGTGGTGTTCATTCTTAGTTTATTTGTCATTTAAGATGTCCTGTTTGGATTGCTTTTCTGTTCAGAACATCGACAGGAATGGTGTTTTCCACACAGAAGCAATCCAAGTTGGGTCACAATCCAGTTCAGAGAGTGTAGTGAACAGCAGAACAAGGAGGTCCGTGGAGGCTGAAAAGTCTGACACTGGAATTTCCAGTCAAAAAGATACTCTGCCATCTTCTTCAACGGTCTTGAATGACGCCAATCAGCATCCAGAAGACCGTCAGAAGCCGTGCCTCGGGAATCAGATGGCAGAAGAGTTTGTGGTGAGGAGTTTCTCCAGCAGCGGTGATGGAAAAACACGAGAATTTGAGTCGACTGCTGAAGTGGAATTGTCAAGCGATGAAGTTAATGTGGAAAACAGTTATACCAAGGTTGAAAGTCAAGCCGATGACAAATGCACGCAGATCAGTGAGTCCAGGAAGCCTGCAACCAAATATAAGCCTTTCAGAGAATTAGAAATATGTGAAACGTCATCCGATTGTATTCGTAAAATCAGCTACTCAACTTCTTATGTCCAGAGTTGTAGGCCAACAACAAAAAACAGAAACTACAGACAATGGGGATTTGCCTCTGTTTAGTGAGACGTCTGTCCAGCTCCCAAGGACACTGACATTGGATGGCTTCACACAGACTTCCCCAGCACGTGTCCATAAAGTGGTTGACGCAGGTACATCTCCTGTGCGGGAGACAGGAATGGATGGTCTGCTGTCCCCAATGCGCGAGTTTTCGCATCTTGAAATGTGTGATATTTGCAGATTCAAGAGTGCCACAGTTGATGCTGAGCTGTCTCCGGTGTTTAGACGTGATCAGTGTGACGTCATGCTGTCACCGGTCTTTCAGCGTTCAGTTGCTGATGCTGGGCTATCACCTGTCGTGTTTAACCATACTGTTGAGGCACAACTGTCTCCAATACTTTTCGATTTTCCAGACACTTTGATGAATGAAGTGAATCAAAAGACGGAAATCATGAACCTACCTCAAGAACTGCCACAGAATGCATTGATGCTGCTAAGCTCTGATGGAAAAGGTATGGAGGTGCCAGAGGTTTCACCAAGTCTGCAACTCTTTCTCAGCATGAGAAGCATGGAGAACTTGATGATACCAGACCTTAGGCAGTTATCAGAGTCGCCAAGCATAACATTACAAGCCAAAAGTGAATCCAATATGTGTTTAGATAAAGATCAACCAGAATCCACCTCAAGGTATACAGTCGAGGTACCAGTTACACACCACCCGGATATACCAGATGGTGTTGTCAAGGTTGATCATGGAAACCAACAAGACTTGGTTCCAAATGCAGATGAAGAGAAATCTGTAGATTACAATGAGGCATCAAAGAATCTGGCATCAGCTGCATTGCTCACAAATGATGAAATTTTGGAGAATGGTACACTGTCACACCATGTTCTTGTTTCACTAGTTTCAAGTGATACCAAGCCCTGTTGTTCAAACATTGATTTCCATGCAGGATTTGATGAACCAGAAATTGCAGCAAAGGTGGTTTCTACCATTGAAGGAATGGAAAATGGCGAGAACCTATTTTTGAAACCCGAAAACCATGAATCACTTGGCAACTCATCAAACAGCTCAGTGTATTCATCACCCCTCCAGTAGCAAGCAGCTCTTGATACCTACCACATTGATAAAATCTTAACAATTGCACTAACTCTTTTAAATAAGCTTTGCATTGAAGTTGTACATTGAAGTTTACATTTGATTCTAGTAATATAATCATTATGTTGTAAGCAGTTAAATGTAAATGAGCAATGTCTCGGTATTTCTAGATTAGATACAGTGTGAGTTGGTTTTAAAGTTGAATGGTTACGATGCATATTAAACCAGAATTAGCAATGTTTTACCAGTTTTTCTTCACTTGCCTTTCTTACTGAACTGTTTATGTGTTAAAGTGTAAGCGTTAAAATTAAATGAAAGTAACTGACAAGCTGTGCTGATGTAACTTGTAGATCTTGTCGAGATCAGCATACAGCATTGCTGATTCATGCAATATTTGACTTTTTTTATACTAAACAAGCCTTGAGAGCTCGGGAAGTACCTTACTACTTATACTAAAGTAAACAAACAGACCAATTTCTGATCACTTTTTAAGTTTCATCCGCATAAAAAGTTGTGCAAACACTGAGAACATTATAATTTTCCAAATTATATATAATCAATGTGGGTGTCATATTTTATGACAAAAAGACAAATTTTATAATTAATTCGGTATTTGATACATTGATAATATCAACAATTTCTGACTGGAAGAGATGCATGTACCATATTATTATTATTATTATTATTATTATTATTAGTATTAGTATTATTATTATTATTATTATTATTATTAAGCCAGCAACAAGTGTATTGTTCCACCTATTATTAATGACCTGCAGTAGTTTCTCCCCCACAGAATTGCTACCTGCGATTGTTTCCCAGAAATAAAGGTACAGCAGCGGCGTTTGAATAATATAATATTCGTAACCAGAAGCAAGTCCTGGAGTGCCAAAGCCACCTTTAAACGACAGGCATTGCCTATTTAGGCCCTAATGATGACCAGGGCCGCCGAGAGAAGTTCCGGGCCCCGGTACAAAAAAATTGTGACGGGTCCCAGAAAAAATTTATCAACTCTCCCAAAACCTGACGAGCAAAAAAACGTTATCGACTCTCCAAAAATAGTCTGACTAGCAAAAAAACTTATCGGGCACGGGCCCCTTTCGGCTCCATGGGCCCCGGAACAATGTACCGGCTGCACCCCCTCTCCTCAGGCCTGATAATGACTGTCGACAGCAAACAATTTCATTATTGGGGGAGAGACAGAGGTCAAATAAAACCACGATTGATCGTATAGGGCCTCTCTCTCTCTCGCAAAGCATCGGCGGCCGATTTCTCGGCGAATTTACTTATTTACGGACAGCGGACGAGAGATCGGTTTGATGTCTGGGCGTTTGTTTAAGTCTTCCAAAGGAACGACTTCAAAGCGAGTCTCGTCCGCTTCGAGAATCGCAATTGAAGTCAATTGCGCCCGGCTCCATCAAGCCCCTTCATGCGACCGCCGCTATTATATGCAGCAGCGTTCATCGCTAATGGGCGATGATGGTCTGTCGAGGGCCCCGCCGTCATTAAACGCCGCTTATGAATGATTCCGGCGCCACAGAGCCCTCCCCCCTCCCCCGACGACGACGGTATTAATTTTTATACTTTTCTAATTGAATGGCAAGAGGTCTGAACGCATCTGCTCCTCTCATGTCCACTCGCCGGCGGTTTTACCACAAGACTGAAAACGGGGCCACCGAGAGCTAGAGGAGGCTATGCTGAAAACCCCCGTTCCGTCCGTTTGACGGTGTGGATCAGTCGGCCTTTGAGCACCATCGGTCGTCCCTTGCTGCCGACCACATGCGGTACGGGAGAAGGAAAGAAACAACAGGGGCGGTACGGTCTCTCACGCACGGGGCACGACGTTTATACAACCTGCGTAATCGCGCGCGTTCCTCTCGTTCCTGCCTCTCTCTTCGCCGGCGCTCTTGAGAGGGGCCGGGTTGTCGCTATCCCGCCGCCGTCCGCCCCGGCGGGTGGCCAGGCCTCTTAAGAGCGCATCGCAGACTCTTAATATCGTCGGTCTAATATTGTTATGACTGCCGCTAAACCATAACAAAAACGGCGACGGCGGCGGCGGCTTCCATCCGTAGGCGGGTACTTTCAGACCCTCGAGAACGCGACGACAACCAATCGTAAGGAGAAGCCGGGACGGGCCACCTCGAATCGTCCCTATACCTATCTACCTACCTGCCTGCTTACCTGCCTATCGGGCGTCGTCCACCGCCTACCAAAAACGACGCGGTAACCGTCGAATAGTGGACGTGAAGAGAAACAGAAAGACTGCGCGGCGGCAAAGTATGACCGCGGTTGGCGTCGAGAGAACTCGAACACATCTAAACAGACTGTAGAAAGCCATTTCTGAGAGCATTTCGAGCAGCCCGTTAGGCGGCGACCGTGTGTGTGTGTCACCGTGTGTGCGCGCGCCCGTCCGTCCGTCCGTGCCCTTGATGTTCGCGGCAGTTTGTCTGCGTATATAGGCGCGTCGATGGTTTACCGGGCGAAACGGCCGCGGACGAGAGTATAATCGAATGACTGGCAGTTCGACGCTGGCAGAAGTTTCGGCGCCGATGCGAGGATATGTCGTCGCCGGTACGGACGGAAAGTACACTACTTGAGCGCGATGGTACGCGCGTAGGGCGGTCGGTCGCCTCTCGATTTGATCGGCAATAAAAAGACGATACTCGGTACGAATAACCTCTCTTCGTCGTACCGACGGAGGAAGGCCTTTCGCCGTCACCGCCGTCGCCGCCGCTGCCTCTGGGGGTATCGACGTTTCACCTCTCTGCCCTACCCTACCCGACCGACCGTTAGCGATACCAGCCGCCGTGAGGTATCCGGTTGCACTGTGTAACTAACCTCTGACGACTCGGATTGCCGCTTTCGAGTGGATTTAAATTTTCGAAGACGATCTTCGCGAAGATTTCCGACAGAAATCCATCTGCGACCGTTATTATGCAACCATCGACGCTCGTTGTATGGATTTGCATTGCATGTCCTGTGCTAATCGTATGTAAGTCAACAGGTTATATATATATATATATATATATATATATATATATATATATATATATATATATATACTGTATATATATCGTGTTATTTGTTATCGTTTTATCGTTGGCCTCTCAGTGTCACAATGTTACGCAAATATTGTCGCTCTCTCGAAGTAACTTAAACTGAGATCTATACGTTATGCGCATAACTTTGTTTTAACCAGTGGCGGCTCCAGGATTTGGCAAGTGGGGAACGTTGGGGTGGAAAATTCTAAACATGGGGGCCAGCTATTTGTTATACTAGGTATAGGCCTATAGTAGTAAGTATAGTGTCCCAACTGAGGGCAGGCATTCAATAAGGGGCACGGTCCTCCCGGACCCCACGTGGAGCCGTCACTGGTTTTAACAAGCGCTATATGAGGGCGCTGGTTGGTTGCAATGACATGTATTTCATCCAGTGGTCGGGTATTTGTTCTCATTTTCAAAGAAACAAATGTTGACTGTTATTCGTTTTCCTTCGAATAACCGACTGCACTTTTACGATCAGTTGACAATCTTAAGGTGGGTAGTATTACAGTATTTCAAAATCACTGTTCAATAAGTGCACAAGTGCCGTAGTAGGCTGTCCGGCCTTCCTCGCCCCTTGTCGCTACGCCAGTGAAGTGTATAAGGAAAGCAGTGGCGTAGCCAGGATTTCCGGAAGGAGGGAGTTTATGATTTCCTACTTCAAAAAATCTTGCCAAGCAAAAAAAGGTCATGGCGTGTGATCTTCGTCGCTCCGACAAGCAAAAAGGTCGTCACCTTACTTAATTGCGCTGCTTCCTCTACACAAATGTTGATTCTGGGCAGCCAACAGCCAAGGGGGTGGTACCGTGTGGGTTAACCCCAAAACCGCGTCCGAAAACAAAAAAGTGTGAAATACAATGAAGATAAATTTTCGGTCGAGCACCCAAGGGGAAGGGGTTTAACCCCCAAACCCCCTCTTGGCTGTATACGTCACTGAAAGATAAAAGTTTCGGATTTCATCTTTCAGCGCCCTTTCGCGTCCAAGCGTTAGATCTATAGCCTATGTGTAGGCCTACTGATGCTTGTCGCACCATGTCGTAAAAACAGAAAGCATTTGAATTTCACCGCCTTTTATACTTCTCTTCACTTCACTTTCAATCCGCTGTTCATTTCTAGTATTGAAAGCTTAAACTCACTGAGTCTCACTAGAAGTGCAGAAACAAAATCAATGACCCTCACTTATGCTATCCCAGCAACAGGATAGCAAGGAACAAAATGGAGCCTGAAGTGACTATACACACATGCAACACATTAAGATTATTCCACATACCGATAGATACGTGCAACATGCGTCCAATGTTTGTTCGATTTCAGATACTGTGCTGTGCCATATATAGGATATATATATATATATATTTATATTTATATTTATATATCACGATACCGGTATCTCAACCTGAATACCGCAGTGCTATGAAGTCAATCTGGACACATACATATATAGGTCAAACATACACTAAAGACTACTTTGTGGGCGCTTCTAGGTCTTATAGATTAGGCCTACAGACCGCGTTAATCTCGTTGTAAGTTATATCTTGGTTCTAACTCGGAGCCACGTGGGCAAACTTTTTCTCTAAAGGGCCGCATGAAATCTAATACTGCATTAGGCGGACCGCACTTACAAAACACCCAAATGTCTATAGACCTTATTAAGATGCTGACATACATCATCAATTTTAATAATGAAACTGACATTTACTTATATAGTCTTATGCTGTACAATCATTGTAATTTTATCAATAAGATGAAAGGGTTATTCGCTAGTTTGTTATAGTCAGGAATCAATTTGAAACTTTCCCTTAGATAATTTGAAGTTATCTCACTTTCTATCAATAGTATAAAGATTTATTAATGATCTCGCGGGCCACATGGAATCTGATGGCGGGTCGCATGTGGGCCGCGGGTCATAGTGTGCCCACCCCAGTTCTGTGTCTACCTGCAGTTCTTAATTGATGAAGCCGTCGAGAGCAGTAGCTTCTCGTACATGGTGCGCATCTGCTGTGTGTTTGGCCACTCGCTAGGCCTACAGGCGCCTTTCCAATACATAACAGGCTGCATTTTTCTCTTGGCTCGTGTCGGACGTTCACGATATATTGGTCTCCGCTGATTAAGGTCCGCGAATATGTGGCTGGAGTGGGTCAGTGGTGCGTGGATCAATCGGTCATAATCTGGATGAAAGATCCGCGGAAATTCTATGTATTTTCTCTGATCAGTTCGTCTTGATTAAAATATATGTAGGCTATATATATGGATATATATATATATATATACAGTGTATATGTATGACATTGTATGTATATATAATATATGTGTATATATATATGCATATATGGTCATAAACGTGCGAACATGCAAATACACTCAAGTATAGAGCACACAGATGCGTCATAAAGCATATTTTATATATATAGGCCTATGCCCTATGCGATATATTTGCGAGATATATGCGATATATATGCGATATATATGCGATATATATGCGATATATATATATACGAATGTGTGAAAGCTCAGTACGTACCTGTGTTTGTCATCGTCTGCCTCCAGCAAAGCAGAAATTTTCAGGGGCAAAGGTGATCAGAAAAAGATACTTAAGAAACTTGTGAGATCCAGGCGACTCTCTCTGCTAATGATGCATCTGATGAGGGTTTGCGTGTGTGTATAGCCTAGTATAAGTAAGCAAGTAAAACCGCGTGATTTATTTAGCGCTTTAGAGAGTTGCACCGTATATACAGTGGCTGCTTATTCTAATGCGCTTAGCATTTCTAGAAATATAGCTACAGGTATATGACGTGTCAATCTGCGTGATGCATGAAAAAAACAATAAGAAAATAGAGAAGGAATGCAGAGCATGGAAGAAGTTATAGGCATGACATGTAGATAGGGGTACAACCCATAGGCCATCGCGGGCCCGTCGGGAACCGAAGGGTTAGCGCCTTCAGTCATATACGGCAACGGCTGAATGAGGGCGGATTGCCAGCCTTTCCCTCGCCGCCTTTCCTTCCACCAGTTAACACCCGATGTACTCATTCACAGCTGAGTCGACTGGGAGCGCTTGGGGCAGAAACAAGAGTTTCTGCCGTGGCCGGGAGTTGAACCACGGACCTTGGGATTGGCAGACCAGTGCGCTAACCACTGTTCCACCTGCGCACCCGGCTTCCACCTGCGCACCCGGTAGATAGGATGATTTGACAAATGAAGAAGACATTGGGAAGGTGAAGATGTACGATATTGTCGGCAGCCACCCGCCTCCTCCCCCCCCCCCCCCATCCTCTAGCATGGGAACTGGACGCCACTTGGACCTGCCGCCCTAACTTAGGACCCATCCTTACATTTAGAGGAGCGTCTTCATGTTTGTCAAAGCCATGCTAGGGCCTACCAGGAGATTCCATTCCCGCTTTAACCGTTCCATGCGTATGAATTCCTGGAAGAAAGAATTAAGATAAAGACGAAAATAGCGAAAGTTGTCTGCATGGATAGTCTCTACAGAACGCATTCACTATAATAGACGGAATGGAATGCTGAATGGATGTTAATACCGCTGATTCGTCAGTATAGTTTGGTGTCTCTACGATTATGGGAAGTTTAGACAAGTGTGTCTGTTTTTGCAACGACAAGCACATATATATATATATATATATATATATATATATATATATATATATATATATGCAGGCAGAGAGAGAGAGAGAGAGAGAGGGAGCCGGAGTAAAGTGGTCCAGTGTTTTATATTCTGATGTGATATCGTTGTCTGAAGTGTATGTCCAGAGGCATTAGTATATATGTATCACCGCCGTTTTCGCAGTCAACTTTCTTGTTCTCGGCGTCCGAAACATTTTAATTAGGCCTATTACCCTACACAGGCTATATATTATGCTCCGTATAATTTGTATCTCTCAAAGGCGTCCCTGGTCACTGGCATATATATATATATATATATATATATATATATATATATATATATATATATATATATATATATGGATCTAGTTGACATGGACGCACAGCGATTGGAAGAACTAGTAACAGAGATAAACAGAGAGCCTGAGAGAGGGAAGGAGATACGGATTATACATATGAACTTAGCCAAAACAAAAACAATGGTGTTTGGAGACAGAAATATTAAAATGAACCTGAAATTGGATGGAGTTTAAATAGAAAATGTGGAGATGTTTACTTACTTAGGATCACTCATGACACAGGACTTGTCGTGTGGAAAGGAGGTCGAAGTGAGGATAGCCAAAGCGACATCAGTATTGCAAGCCATGGGCAAGATTTGGAAAAGTAAAGAAATACAAATGAAAACAAAAATGCGAGTATTGCAGACATGTGTGCATGTTCAGCAGCATGTTATATGGATGTGAAGCTTGGGTGTACACGAAGGAGATAGAAAGAAGAATATTAACGTTTGAGAGAAAGTGCTACCGGAAATTACTACGAATCCGATTAATAGACAAGATACATAATGAGGAGATATATACCAGAGAGTACAAATGAAAGAAAATTTAATGCAGATGATTATAAAAAGAAAACTAAGGCTGTTTGGGCATATCTGTAGAATGAAGGAGGACAGAACAATCAAGACCTTAGTGTTTGGAATAATGGAGGGAACGAACAGAAGGGGCAGAAGACCACACAGAGAATGGGAGGACGACGTTGCGCAGTGGGGCAGAGACAGCCTACAAAGGCTAAGCCATGCCGCGCAAAACAGAGAAGTGTGGGAGACAATAGTGGAGAGGGCATCGGGCACCTACGGGCGTTGAACCTATGGTTGTTGTTGTTGTTGTTGATGATGATGATGATGATGATGATGATGATGATGATGATATATATATATATATATATATATAATTTCAAAGTCTGTGTGCCTTTGTGTACAATGTACATATGTCTGTCCCCTCGTTTTTCCTATCCCTCTTTTTCTCCGTCTTTTTTCTTTCGCTCCCCCTCAATCCTGTATATCCTTCCCCGCTATCTCCCCTTCTCCATTCCTACCCCTTCCCACACTACAACACACAATGGTACCCTCCACTTTCCGTCCCTTACCCTTCTCTATCCTTATTCCCTCCCATCCCTCTCCGCGCCCGTCCTTCTCTTCTTCATTTATTTACCCAATCCACTGCTCGCTCATTCCTCCATCTCCCTCCTCCACTCCGTTTCCAATCCCATCTCTTTATACCTCCACCCCTTTCATCCCATCCTCCTCCTTCCCTCCCTCCCTCGCCCCCCCCCCATACTACTCCACTCAAACTGGATATCATTGACCGACGTAATTCAGATATTTCGATTAATCCACTCTCACACGCGTCCCTACATCAAACTGCTCCAGCCATGTTCTGGTTAAGGACAAATCATTGGACAAAATGCTAAAATACTTACAAAAATCGGGTATAAAACTACTAAGCTCCCCGTCATTTTTGACGGCCAAACAGCTAGTATATATATATATATATATATATATATATATATATATATATATATTGGTTATTTGCTTATTTATACTTTTGTTAAACGCTTCGAATGTGTATAACTTTTGTGCTATATAAGTCAATATAGGCTAAAAAAACTCTCGTAAATATTTTCTCCCCGACTCCATTCCCACTGCAAGCAAATTCCACTTAGAGAAAACTGGCGGCGACCGTTTTAAATTAAGCGTTTGAAGGAAAAGAAACTTTGTGCGGAGAATAATTTTTTTGGGGCATGGGATGTTTAGATGACGTTTTAACGTTGACGGCATATTTTAAAATCTGTCCAAGATTTAAGGTCCTTATTTAGAACGGATTCCCCGCCTGCCGTGCATGGCCACGAACTCCTCCTGAGACTCATAGATGACACGTGACCTGGAGGGGTTCTCATCGTCAAGGCGTGACTCCTTTCTCCCCGAGTAACTGTCATTCATTCGATTAAAGTTTTACTAAACGTTTCATTCGTATTGGATTCCAGGTCGTCAGGTCGTCGGAGTCAACGAATATGGGATCTGAGCGCGTTGAGACAGTCCCTCCGGCAAACGCGAAAGAAAACTCGTCTCTCTATAGACGCCCTAGCAGCTGCAATCAGTGGCGGCTCTAGGATTTGGCAAGTGGGGGGCCGTTGGGGTGGCAACTTGTAATCATGGGGGGCCAACCATTTGTTGTTTAATGTATGTAACATTAAGTATAGGGTCCCAACTGGGGGGCCACTGAGGGGGGCAGGCTCTCAATAGGGGGCACGGGCCCCCTGGCTCCCGGTGGAGCCGCCACTGGCTGCAATCAGCTAGTTGCTAAGACCTTCTTCTCCTCTTCCTCCCTTCTTCTCCCATTTCTATATAATATATTTGATGCAGTCGACACAGCATGCGTGTAACCTATTAACTTTTAGTCAGTGGCGGTTCCACGTGGGGGATGAGTGGGATGCATCCCCCACCGGACTTTTTTTATTGTGAAACCTATTTTTGCCTATTTTTGGGTAAAAGTCTAGTAAAAGTACTGGGAAAACCCTAACAAAAACCGGGGATGACCTTTTTCGCTTGTTAACCTATTTTTCGGTAAAAGTGTAGTAAAATTAGGAGAAAATTCCCTTTTGTCAGCCGTTTTCGGCAAAGTTTATTGTTTTTCCTTTTTTTTTTCAGTCCAACCAACTTCTTATGAATTCATTTCATCCCCCCCAAGAAATCCTGGAACCGCCACTGCTCATAGTCTGCCTTGGCTGCATTCCCACGCCCAATCTGACTGATCTCTGAAATTGGCTGACCGCTAAACTTCTGCTATAGCTATTTCAACGGTAGGCTATAAGGCCATTTAAAGGAATAAACAGCTACTGTAGGCCTACCTATACTTACTTTCGAAAGAGCTATAGAAATTCGCGAGATTTTACTTACTTACCTTAGCTCCAGATGTCACTACTTTTTGGTGTTTTCTGATCGTCTTTTAATTTATTTTTTTTGTTGCGCATCAAAATTACCACGAAACTCTAGATAATGCTACACTACGTTACAATCTTTCGCTTCCAGAGACAGAGATCGCCAGTAGAAGATGCAAATTCGCCAGCCGAGGTCACATACTGTACGACCAGTGTTTTACCCAGGCCTGTTAGGGGAAGATTCCTCCCTCCCCACCCCCAAAAAACTCAAATTCACCACCACCCCCCCAAAAAAAATCACCACTGACAATTTTTGCATTGAACTACGTTTCTTCCCCTCCAGCCAAGTATCCCTCCCCACTCCCCAGTGGCGGTTTCAGAAATTCTTGGTGGGGGATGAAAAAAATTTTGAAGTTGGTGGGGGGAGATGCAAAGTGAAGAAGAAAAGCAAAACAAAAAGAGAAAAAGGTCATTGTTAGTAGTATTTTGCTCACTAAATGTTAAGAAATCTTGCCAAAAAGGCCGACAAGCAAGAAAAAGAATGTCATTTGCAGTATTATTCACTAATTTTTTCAGCCGGAACCCAGGTGGGGATGCATCCTCAGTCATCAACATGGTGGAACCGCCACTGTCCCTCCCCCAAAGATGTGGAATCCGAATAAAACAATGTTTGTACGACGAACAATATTCTTGAATGCTTATGCTGCTTTCTATATATATATATATATATATATATATATATATATATATATATAAATATATATATCATATAATATATATTTCACTGTAAATGTATACATCAAACCATTTCGAACCATTTATGTTCATATCGACTTGTCCAGATCATCCGTGTAGATATGTAGATTCCGCATTCGTCTGTAAGAGCTGGATGGGGCAGTGGCGGCTCTAGGATTTGGCAAGTGGGGGGCGTTGGGGTGGCAACTTCTAATCATGGGGGGCCAACCATTTGTTGTTTAATGTATGTAGCATTAAGTATAGGGTCCCAACTGGGGCCACTGGGGCCAGGCACTCAATAGGGGCACGGGTCCCCTGCCCCCGGTGGAGCCGCCACTGGATGGGGGCTGGATGGGGCCCTGAGCGGGGTCTGAAGATATGTCTTAATGTGTCTCAACTGCCGAAGATATGGATTTCCCTCCGCTGTCTTGCTCCTTCGAGGGCCGTGAATTTGCCGGTTTTTGTCAAAGAAATTGAGTCGACTGATTATGCAGGGCAGATTCCTTGTCCAGATAGATAGAGGGAACATCGCCGGCCATCTTCCGTAGCAAGCCTCCTCCTCCCCGGCTGATGGACATCACTCGAAGTAAGATTTCTTCTGACCAGGAACCAAGCCGTCGAATCCGTCACTGTCTCATTAAAATTTAATGCAAGAAACGATACTGTATATGGGACTGTCTAAGTGTCCATTAACTTTTTTGACAATTTTTTACTCCCTCTCTTGTCAACAACTGTCAAACTTTCGGTGACCGCTAAAATTTTGTCAAAAAATTTGAGCAACCCTACATGGTTCCTCCATTAATTATGTCAAAATTTAGGCATTTTAGCCCCCCCTTTGTCGACAGCTGTCAAACTTTCAGTGATCCCCTAATGAAATTATGTCAAAAACTTTGAAGCCCATCTCCTACAAGCTAAATATAATATATTTACATAGGGGCCTATTGATTCCATTTTAGCACAACGCTAGCCTCTATGTAAATTTATTTTTTATTGTTTAAATTTATTGTAAATAATGAAATTGTTGACGCCAATTTATGATGACTCCCTACCCCTGTCAACAAGTGTCAACGTTTTTCAGACCCCTTCCCATATTTTGCAGACGTAATTAATGGACAGCCCATATACAGCATGCATGTATATATTAGGGCTGCACGTTTTCTAATGAAATTTTGCGCTATTTCGCCATTAGATATCCCCCATTTATATATTGGAAATTTTGTTTAAATCTGTGCAGGTTTGAGGTAGTTATTGCATTATGTCTAGGGGTTCCTTTTAATTGGTTTTTTAGTCCGAGAAAAATAAGCACGCTGTAGAGAGGCTTAAGGACTGCGAAGTAATATGAAGCAATTTATGTGACCGAATTGAATTGTAGGCCTACATGAGTGACTTTCGAGTGCAGGGATCAGTGAGACAACCTCGACAGATTGACGCAATACAAATTCAGTGCTCCTTCTACTGTAGGCAGTGGCGGCTCTAGGATTTGGAAAGTGGGGGGGGGCGTTGGGGTGGCAACTTCTAATCATGGGGGCCAACCATTTGTTGTTTAATGTATGTAGCATTAAGTATAGGGTCCCAACTGGGGGGGGGGGCACTGGGGCCAGGCATTCAATAGGGGGCACGGACCCCTCTGCCCCCCCCCCGGTGGAGCCGCCACTGACTGTAGGCGTGTTGCTTCCGCTTCGAAGGTGCTTCGTCTGTACACATGTAGAAATCATGTCGATTACGCAGTAAAATCTTATTGTTATTATACAGTAATTAATTGTTAATTCGCTTAACTTAAGAAATTGTACAATCAGACATAATCAATGCGATAATCATAGATCGAAACTAACCATGACTATGTGAAAAGTAGATAATTGTTTCCCGTTATCAGATGACACAATGACACACCAATGCGATTCTCGGGGTTCTAGAGTGAATGCGATGTTTTTAGTCTAGGCTCTATTCGTTTCAATGTTTTCAATGCATTTCGGCTACAAAATAGGGCCCTGTGAACTGCTGTCACCTGCAATATTTCTCTTCAATTGAATTAATAATATAATTATTATTAGGTGTGGCTCAGTGTTGATACATTTCATTAGACAAAATACTACTGCAGGCCTGCACGAAAGTTTACCAAGACAGAGGGGGCCTACGAGGATTATGGGTCCTAAACGTCGTTGATCTACTCTCGGGAGGCTCTTCTTGAAAATTTCTCAAGGCACTGCATGACCAGTGCAACCTGGTTCGTGGATCTCCCCCCTCTCTCTCTGTCTTTCTCTGTCTGTCTGTCTGTCTCTCTCTCTCTCTGTCAGTCAGTCCGTCCGTCCGTCCGTCTCTCTGTCTCTCTGTCTCTGTCTCTGTCTCTGTCTGTTTGTTTGTCTGTCTGTCTCTCTCTCTGTCTCTCTCTGTCTCTCTTCTCTGTCTGTCTGTCTCTCTCTCTGTCTGTCTGTCTGTCTGTCTGTCCGTAATCACTTCCGCTGACGGAATACTTTAAAATCCAGGTCAAAACACAACTCTTTCTGTTGGCTCTTCCTTCCGCCACAGTCTGTCTCCCTGCTCCCCGCTTTGACTGATATAGCTCTGAATCTCTGTCTCTCTGTCTGTCAGTCCGTCCGTCCGTCCGTCCGTCTGTTTCTCTATCTGTCTGTCTGTTTCTCTATCTGTCTGTCTGTCTATTTCTCTATCTGTCTATGTGTCTGTCTGTCTGTGTGTCTGTCTGTCTGTCTGTCTGTCTGTGTGTCTGCCTGCCTGTCTGTCTGTCTGTCTATGTCTGTCTACAGGGCCATACATGACTGAATAAAAACTAACGTGACATTTTTTCTCTCCTAAAGATGAAAATCTAGAGAAGTAAATCTGATTATTAAATTTTGCTACCTCTTTTATTAGATAAAGAGAACGGATATCAGAGCCGTTCCACCGAAGGTTGAAATTGCGACATATTTTGTGCGCAGTGTTCGAAAGTTTCCATAATGACATCAGGCCTAGACATGTCTATATATATGTCTGCTGGTCTTGATCGTCCTGATTTTGTAGCGCAATACCTGGGGATGCGGTTCTAAAGAGGCGATCGCTTTGTGCGAAAGTCTGCATTTACAGTGTATAAATGGTTCAGCGAGAGATAACGACGATTGTGTTGTTTGTGAGAGAAAGAGCGAGTGACTTCGTCGTCCGATAAATAATAGACTACTACCCAACGAACTATGAGGGAAGGAACCCTTCAGGGGAGTCCGGAGAAGGAGAAGAAGGGGCGAAAAGAAGGGGGAAGGAGGGAAAGAGGGAGGGACGTTAGAAGTTAGAACGGCGGGATGGGGTATGCATGGAGGCCATCTGTACGCAGAGTGATTGAGAATGGAATATGGCGTCTCTCTAATTCGTCATCGGAGGCAGGAATGCGTACTAAATTATTCGCAGCGACGCCAGTCTTGCATCTATTAATAGACCTGCGTTCTGACCGGAAGTCGGTTCGGCGCAAAGACGGTCAAAGACGACTTCCGGTGAAGAAGACGAAAGAACGAACTGGAAAGACTGCGTCTCATTATGTTACGTTCACATTGACTGTGCTAGTAAATTCATGGTTGCATAGGGCAGTTGATGTCCTTCTTAATGAAAACAGTGGGCTCAAAATGCCCCCCATTATATAAGCTACTAAATTAGCACCAATACCTAGGCTCATTAATCTACGTAAATGTCAGACGCTTAATGGAGATTCGAGGAAGACTTGGATAAAGAGAAAGGAGTCAACGCAGCGCTATTGAAACTACGGAAGATTCACAGTCTGCAAAACAATGCAAAGATTAGATTGTGGAAAGTATAATGGTTTGGCCAGTTGTAAAATACTGCTCAGAAAGCTGGACACTGAATAAAGAAGATGAGCGGAGAATTGAAGCCTTTGAAATGAAAGGATTACGACAAAAATTAAGAGTTTCATGGACAGCAAAAAGAAAAAACGAGTGAGTACTAGCGCAGACAGGTACGACAAGAAGTCTGCTGAACAACATTAGAAAAGGCAAAGTGTGTTATTTTGGACACGTCATGAGAAAACAAGGCTCTTGTCAGGAAATAGAACTAATTCAAGGAACATTATCCGGCGGAAGATCACGTGGGAAAACCAAGAACAGCTTGGCTAGATGACATAACAACATGGACTGGACTCTCATCATTTCAAATTATGATTCGGAAAACAGAAGAGCGACAGAAATGGATATAGACGTGATATATAGCGTAGCCCAACCTGGCATCGAGGATGGCTAAAGAACAGTACAGA
This sequence comes from Metaphire vulgaris, assembly GCA_018105865.1. Taxonomy (NCBI): domain Eukaryota; kingdom Metazoa; phylum Annelida; class Clitellata; order Crassiclitellata; family Megascolecidae; genus Metaphire; species Metaphire vulgaris. The sequence continues at coordinate 4,573,298 of CM030833.1, read as the reverse complement.
ACAGTACAGAAATAAGCACAGTTATTTTTGTCGGGGGTATGGAGCTCTATCCTGCGGTCGAAACTTTTGGGTTGTGAGGTTCCGAACCCAGTTTTTTTAAATTCGACCAATGAACGCTCATCTTCGAACTCCTCATTTTCGACATTTTCCTAATCGTCGAAAAAAACGAATTTAGTTTTGCATCGAAAAAGCGCAAGTGGAGTAGTTATTTATAATATAGTCCAGATGTTTTCGGTCGCCTGTTGATGCACGCAGTCCGTGCGTCGAATGATCTAGAAATCATTTTTGACGTAGTGTTGTTCTTCGAGGGTCTTGACCTTTGAACTCGCGTCAACGGACGGCAGCGATCGCACGCTCTTGACGGCGACGACCAGACGCCTGGCGAACGAACCGATCGCATCGGGTAGGATAAGCTCCAAACGACGACGCCGCGGCGTCCTATAGAAGCTTACTGGACCCGTGGCAAAAACGACTTCACCGGAAATCGCTCTTGATTCTCCGATCTGGCGACGATGTCGTCCGCTGCACTGCAGTGCTCTGTTCCGTCGTCTGCCTAGAAAGGCGCGCGCCGTTAACGTCATTCGCAGCCTAATTAAATCGAAAGGCGCCCACCTGTTGGCAGCGCCGCCAAACGACCGACCGACCGACCGCGCAGCAGCAGCAGCAGCAGCAGCAGCAGCAGCAGCAGACGGCGGGCGATGTTATATATGCACGTAACGGTAACAATTGAGACACCGAGGTGGTATATGGGGTGGGGACGGAGGGGGGGGGAGAACTGCGTCGATTACGACTGTCGTATTTCTAATGTCGGCTCCGAGGAGACTGAAGAGAAGAATCAAGGGCTGATTGATTGACACGAGAGGAGGAGAGGGGGAGGGGAAGTGAAGGGGCGGGAGAGGTGGTTTCGGCAACGAGGAAGCGAACCGGGTTGTTTTAGTGTCTGTTTATGAAGCGCTTTATCGCATGATTATAGACTCGATAGCGTTGAGTACTGAACAAATTGGGTAAGACATGGAGAGGGTCTCAAATGCATCAACACTCGATTAAGACTTCTTGATTAGATATCCCGTGTCGCGTTAATTAATAAAATTGACCTGTGTGTGTGTGTGTGTGTGTGTGTGTAATTTGGCCATTTTATGCGATTGACTAATTACATTACTTCCCCTGCAAGGCGCGGAAAGAGGTCGGGGCACTCAGGATCCGTGGCGCCTGCACGGGAGGGCCCACGCCACGCGGTCTGTCCGCTAATTATCCGACTCACTTAGCGTCTGGCTATGACGGAAATTTTACGACTTTTTAAACACAGACAGGCAGACAGACAGATTGACTGACTGACTGACTGTCTAACTGACTGACTGACTGACTCACTCGCTCGCTCACTCACTCACTCACTCACTCACTCACTCACTCACTCACTCACTCACTCACTCACTCACTCACTCACTCACTCACTCAATCAATCAATCAATCAATCAATCAATCAATCAATCAATCAATCAATCAATCAATCAATCAATCAATCAATCAATCAATCAATCAATCAATCAATCAATCAATCAATCAATCAATCAATCAAGCAATCAAGCAATCAAGCAATCAATCAATCAATCAATCAATCAATCAAGCAATCAATCTATAACTGAATCACTGACTCACTGACTAAGGGAGTGACTCACTGACTGATTGACTGACTTGCTGGCTGGCTGATTTTGTGCTTTTTAGTTCCAAATCTTAATTGGCAAACTGTTCCATTAATTTTTTAAAGCTAAATTCATCCTATAAAATCCGAGGGCTGTTCATTCGCGATTTGAACACACTGATGTTTATGAACAAATTGGAAAAGCAGCCTACCCATCCCTCATATCAGTGGCGGTTCCACCATGTTGATGACTGGGGATGCATCCCCCCACCGGGGTTCCGGATGCCCTTTTTTGCTTGTCAACCTATTTTCCGGCGAGTTTTTTTTAATTTAGTGGAAAATACTGTGAGTGAAATTTTTTGGCTTGTCGGCCTTTTTTGGCAAGGTTTATTAACCTCTTAACTGGGATCCCGGATATAGCCGTCCATTTTACATTGAGTTACAGTTAAATACACGGTTAAGGGGTTAACATTTAGTGGGCAAAACACTAACAATGACCTTTTCCTCTCTTTTCTTTTCTTCTTCTTCATTTTGCACCCCCACCAGCTTCCTATACATTTTTTCATCCCCCACCAAGAATTCCTGGAACCGCCACCGCCCCGTATCATCGTTTTCTATCCTTTTAAGTGAGATCAATCAAACAGAACGCCCCGAAATAATTATTTCCCAAATAACTCACTTTAGATCCTCTCGAAGTCAAATTATGGCGACAGATGTTCTCGAGCCTTTTGATCATTTTAATATACAATATATATATATATATACACACATATATATATGTATATATATATACACTGTGGCCCAATAAAATATGTCCCTGTATAAGCCTATTTGTTCATAATTTATGCAAATGTTAGACGATCTTTAAAATATGTCCTCTCTATCTCTCTCTCTCTTTGTTCATCTCTCTCTCTTTCTCTCTAAATCTTCTCTCTCTCTCTCTCTAAAATCTCTCTCTCTCTCTCTCTCTCTCTCTCTCTCTCTCTCTCTCTCTCTCTCTCTCTCTCTCTCTGTGTGTGTGTGTGTTCAATGATTCAGCTACAAAAGGTCGGAATTCTACATCGAATTTTTCTGCCCGTCTGGCACCTTTTTGGCCACAAAATACCTGACGAGCCCCCACTCTACAGATTATTATTTCGTCCGTCCTGCGCTTGGAAACTCCCGGCGCCGACACCGGCTGTGACGTCCGGCCGCAGCGCCGGACACCTGTTGGAGTCGCCCGAGGTATTGGCGCCTCGACGGACGTCTGACTCGGCGCCTGTCAGAGCCAAGTCATGCCACTGACGGCGACGACGACGACGAAAGGGGGCGCCACCTGCATTTGGTACCCGGCGCCCCTCCCCAAAGCCCTAGTGGAATCGTCGGCCGATACTTACCTTCGTTCGGTCAACTCGGCCGAGGAATTGCTTTTAACCACCTGTAACGGTCAATCAGTCTGGTCACTGGCTGTCACATCGGATTTGGTTGGTGGGGGGGGGAGAAGTAGCGCCTGCACTATCATCGTCCTTCGAACACCCATTCCACGTCGTCTGACTTCTCCCTCAGCGGATTCTTCTCCATCCGCATTTTAAAATATTTTTTCGTACCCCGAATTTCAGACATATATAAATCGCTTTGATGTACTGTTTTCTTATCTCGTGCCCTTTGACCCTCCCCCCCCCATTCCCCTATCGGTACTCTATGTAGATTGTCGAAGCAGAAGCTCGTTGGAGGTATTATTAAGAATAGCTCCTTCGTGAGAACCTCCCGGCGAGACCTTGTGATTCATCACTACTCCGCGTTGGGCCGCTGCTTTCGGCCACTTACCTTGGAGGTTGAGCACGTACTTATAAGAGACAGATTGGAGAGAGAGAGAGAGAGAGAGAGAGAGAGAGAGAGAGAGAGAGAGAGAGAGAGACAGATTGAGAGAGAGAGAGACAGATTGGAGAGAGAGAGAGAGAGAGAGAGAGAGAGAGAGAGAGACAGACAGACAGACAGACAGATTGGAGAGAGAGACAGACAGACAGGCAGACAGAGACAGACAGAGACAGAGAGGGATGGAGGAGGAGGACAATTGGAGGAAGACAGACATGGAGGTTGCCGCTGGTAAGCTCCATGACCCTGACTCCCTCCGGATGGATGACTGATCAAACGTCTGACGGAAGATCAACAGGGATCGGACCCGATATAGCACCATCAAGTACCACGAATCGGGTAAAATAGTCCGCGGAGGTAATCAAGGAGACGGACTGGCGGATGAATACAAAACGTCCTACTGTACATTGTCACTCACTCGCAGCTCTTCTTTTTCCCCCCCCCATCACGTAACGTGTAAGAGTAAATGAAAGATCGGACTATTTCACAGCTGAGACAACGGAAAGTTGAAGTCAATTTCTCACCACCTTTGCCAAATGATATTCGACAAGTCGACGGCGATCATAGAATTTGCCGTAAAATTTCTAACAAAAGCCCAGACTTTATTAAAGTAAAACGATGGACCCTAACCCCGGCTTTTGTTGGGACGCAATTTATATTAGAAGTTTTACGGTCACCATCGAAAGTCACCGAGCAAAGATGGCGACAAACTAGCTTCAATTTCAAACCTATGGATTCTTTCTAGTTAATACTAATTTCCATGGTGCGTCCGTCCGTCCGTCTGTCTGTCTGTTTAGTAAGTAAGTAAGTAAGTAAGTAAAATATAGTGGATTTATATAGCGCTTTGAAGCAGCACAACAGTAGCGGCTTAGTATTAGACGATTAGCCTGTCTTAAACTTAAAGTAGCTTTGGGAATAGTGAATACTAGACCAGGCAATAGTCAATATTCCCGGAAGGCAGTGAGGCTAGGTTGTTATACATGTAGCTATGGAGGAAATGATTTAAGAAAAATGAAAGATTTAAGCTTAGATCTGAAGACATGTGGAGATAATGCAGGAATTATGGGAAATGAGGATTCAGAATTTAATGTTTGACAGTGTCTAAGACTGCGGAGGGAAGCTGGGGTAGAGTTCCAAAGTTCAGGTGAAACGTAAGAAAAGGCACGGTTGAAGTTAATTAATTCAAGATGAAAGTGGTGTGGTGTACAGTAAAGGCTGAACAGTACAAGGGCAAGGACGGATCCTTGACGTATTCCATGGTCAACGCTCAGTACGCTGTGAGAAAAAATTGATTAAGAATTTAAGACAGGACACTTGAAAAGACCGAGATTTGAGATAAGATGTAAACCAGTGGTGAGCTTTATCAGATAGGCCCTATACCAAACCAGAGGAAGAGTCGCTCAAGCAAAATTTTGCGATCAACGTTATCAAATGCAGCAGAGAGATCAAGGAGGCAAAGGCCGGTAACTTGTCGGAGACCAATAGCAGTTGGGAGCCTGTCGTGAATAACATGTAGGCAATCGATTGCTCAATCGATGTGTCTTTCTTACTATGGCTCATTTGTCATCTATTTAAAAAATTGTTCTTTGTTTTTCGCTTCGTAAATTTTTACGCCAGATTTTCTCGTGATGGCCTATTGTTGTCGACGCACACCATTTTGTGTTTAGTTGTTAAAGTTTTGATTTCGTTGCCTTTTCTTGAATCGATCTAACCAAATGTAAGTTTATTTACAATACGCAGTTTCTCCCGTATGAATTCCTCTCCATCAGGCTTATCAACCAACAGATGTGTTGGATGGGGAGGAACATAATACACTAACCCCGTGACCTTAGCCCCCCCCCAACCATCTACTGTACCTTTCTTTCGTTCTTTCCCTCTGTGGTGTGTGTTGCCCTCTTTTTGCCAGGTCTCGTCGGTTTTGTCTCGACAGAAATCAGAGGAGGATCCTATATGGTTTCCTGTCGGCATCCGGTGACTTACGGATCAAGAGGGGCCAGGCATCTGCCCCGATAGCACCGCGTTGTCTGTAATTATAGACGACATTGGCAGGAGGGTGGCCTTGAGGGGTCAAGGGTCAAAGGGTTTGATTGCGTCGCCGTCGCCCGAACATGGATAGTAAAGCTCTGCGCTTGTTAGCGATCGCTCGGGATGACAGACAGACAGACAGACAGACAGACAGACAGACAGACAGACAGACAGACAGACAGACAGACAGACAGACAGACAGACAGACAGACAGACAGACAGACAGACAGACAGACAGACAGACAGACAGACAGACAGACAGACAGACAGACAGACAGACAGACAGGACAGACAGACAGACAGACAGACAGACAGACAGACAGACAGACAGACAGACAGACAGACAGACAGACAGACAGACAGACAGACAGACAGACAGACAGACAGACAGACAGACAGACAGACAGACAGACAGACAGACAGACAGACTGATGGGGAGCGGAGGGAAGGGAGAAGGTAGAGGGAAAAGAGAGGGAGAGAGAGAGAGAGAGAGAGATTCAGCTTTCCTGTCATGTTTGTCCCGCGTAAAATTCTTCCGGTTTTTTATCGCCAGTAGATGGCGCTACACGCATTTTGAATATACATTATGTGGTTTATTCGTAGAAAAAAACAGCGAGGGATAAAGTTTCATTAAGCTGGATAAATACAACAATTGAATAAGAACAGCAGAAAACCGAGAAATAGATGCAAAATTGACTGCAGTAAACTTTTGATATGCATTACCTGATTAATAGGACAGAGGATTTTAAGCAACTTTGAACCTTCCTGTAGCCTTTACAGTGGTTCTCACACAGGGCAGTCCCTACTGAACCACTTTAAACCATGTTATATTATATTATTATATTATCATATCTTTTCGATGGTAAATGCTTCGGTATTTTCTAAAAATACATCGGCTGAAACACGGTCTTCGCTGCTTACCATCTAATATCAACGGGATGAGGCCAGTTAGGAGTTTCACAATGTTGACCACTCTCTCACTAGAAAAGCTTTGCATACGTGGTATTTTTCATTCCAATGGAATAAGAAATCTACCATTATAGACCCTATATCCGACAATTTAAAATGTCGTCGTATTAGGAATTTTGCGACAAAGAAAATGTATTCCGATTGAGGAAGAAACAATGTCGTTCTCACGAGGTCATGATGATAATGACTACTACTACTACTACTACTACTACTACTACTACTACTACTACTACTACTACTACTACTACTACTACTACTACTACTACTACGACGACGACGACGACGACGACGACGACTGCAATAATTGTTAATCATCTATTCAATCTTTCAGACAAACGAGCAAACGACTGTGTTCTGTGATGTTTATATAGCGCCGTTGTTCTGTGGAGATTGACTTCGTTATTCTATGGTGAAGACAACGATAACGATGACGATCAATAAATCAATCATTCCATCAATCAATCAATCCATTAATCAATCAACCAATTAATCAATCATATCAGTTTATTAGTTTCTGATCACAAGATCAGACGATGACGATGGCGACTGTAAGTGCATCGTGAGGTTTTGTTTTAAATTTCCAGCTTCCCACTATGACGGTGGAGGTGGTGGTGGTGGTGGTGGTGGTGGTGGGTCGCGTGGCCGGGGCGCCGCCAACTGCCCGGCCGACGTACGAGAGGAGATGCGGGGAGTCTGTCTGCGCGACTACAAGGAGCAACTGGACGCTCTCGATCAGACCGACGATCGTTTCTTCCCAGGACTGGACGTAGAGGTCATCAGATCCCTCTGCAGGCGAGTCACCCCCCCCCACACACACATCCTCCCCATATAAAGAGCTCCCGGATCTTTCTCCTCTCCGTGTCTTCTCTCGATTTAAACGACGTAGACCTACATGTCCGGCCTCAGTTCTTCATTAGTTTCGGAGCTGCACAGATTTCATCGTTATAAATGTATTAAATAGAGTATAGGAGTAGCCAGAACAATCTCTATGGTCACTGATTTAACCACATAAGGCAGCGGTTCTCAACCTTTTTATGGCGAAGGACCACTTGGAGATATTGAGCTTACATGGCGGACTACCTTCTATATTTCTTTAGTGGTATTTAACATGCGGCTCAATTAACGTACGTCGTCATTTCCGGTAAAAACAAAAGAATAAAAATCGACTCATAAATTATTAGTACCATGCTGCCATCTAGTGAGAAAAATAAAACATACATTGACCAAATTTGTCTGCACATTAGAGGTGGGTCGATTAATCGAAATCGTAATCGAAATCGCGATTTTTGAAAAAATCGTAATCGTAATCGACACGATTATTAAATAAATCGAAATAATCGATAATCGTCGAAAAAATAATCGAAATCGCGATTATTTTTCGATTATTCCCGTAAGTGATATTATACAATATTTCCGATTCAAAGAAAGATCAATTTACCTTTGATTATAAGATTTTCATTGAAAATGGATTCAACAGCGTCTAAAGACAGGTACCATCTTTCTGGGTTTGACAGCAGCTTTCGATACGGTGTGTCAGATGGGTTTAATGTACAAACTCTCGCTCAACTTGCCACCCTGGTTCTGTCAACTTGTGGAATTACTCATTTCTGACAGACGGTTCTGAGTTCACTTGGGAGATGTCAGCCAATTCTAGTAGTCCATGTGTCAGCTCCTGGAGACGTCGACGAAACGGTCTACCATAGGGTCCAGTTCTAGCCCCCACGTTATTCAATTTGTAGGCCTATATACAAACGGCTTAAACCTACCTGGTACCATCAGTAGGAAGTTTGGATACGCTGACGATATCGGTCTTGCCACCCAGGCTCGATCCTTTAAGGAGATTGAAGACCAGGGTTATTTCTAGGATTGTGAATTGGGGAGGGGTGTCGGGAAAATCTGGGGTGTGTTTATTTCTAGGATTGTAGGATTGTGAATTTGGGGTGTCGGGAAAATCTGGGAGTGTCGACATTTGGAAGTCTCTACCGAAAAAGGCTGACAAGCAAAAAACCGTTATAGAGACTCACAAAATGTCTGACAAGCAAATAAGTCATCCGAGGATAAAGTTGTGGGGTCTATTTCTCCATTTGGGGGCAGGCCTCTTCAGAGGCTGAAGGAGGTCCAGGCCAGTTGGAATTTCGAGGTCTCTCCTAGCCTTCCCAACAATTAAAATGTTGACAAGCGAAAAAAGGTAATCACCAATTTTGAGGACCGCAGAATACCTTCCTAGCTTTCCCAAAATCCCAAAATTATCAACAAGCAAAAAGGTCATCACCAAATTTTGAGGCCCCTTCTAGTAGTAGCTATCTAGCTTTCTAGCTCTCCCAGAATTCTCGACAAGGAAACAAATGGAGGCCCCCAAAATGATGGAGGCCCGGGCCGAATGGCCATCCTAGCCCCCTCTGAATGGGCCTGTTTGGGGGTGTTCAGGGCTAATCTCCTCTCTCCTTAGAGATCGACTCCACTGGATCCGTGTTCCACAGTGCATTGTCTACAAGCGCTGTTGGCTTACGTTTCGGGCTTTACACGATCCACTCTGTCCTGATTATCTAACTGTGCTTGTACGAAGATCGACTGTGATCGAGAGGAGATCAGTTCTTAGGTCCAGTCGGAGAGTGCAGTTGTTGGTCCCTCCCCGCCCAAGACCCTAAGTTTGGGGAAAGATCATTCGCGCGGGGAATCCCGCCCTGTGGAACTCTCTTCCAGACAATGTGACTGGAGCAGTCTCAGCTGGACTTTTCATTAGAAATTTGAAGACACATTTATTTAATATTGGATATGAACTGTGTTAAGCGCTCTTGTTGTAGGCCTTAGCCTTGCGTACTGCGCTATTTAAATTGTCAATAAATAAATAAATAAATATGCATTCTGTATGCATATCATTGTCACATCACCAAATGTTAGGGGTGCCGACCTCAAATTGGGGGTGTTGGGGGGTGTTAGGGGTGTAGAAATATCCCTGTTGAAGATCAACTGAGCATCGATACACAGAGGATTGCCGAATACTGTAAAATATGGCGGGAAAGCCAGTTTCTAAAGGTACTGTGAAATAATCGAAATCGAAATCGCGATTATTTAAAAAACCGTAATCGTAATCGTAATCGTAATCGTGAAAAATAATCGAAAATAATCGTAATCGTAATCGGAAAAAATAATCGTAATCGACCCAGCTCTACTGCACATATTTAATTATTAAAATATTAGGTTTTGCTCGAGGACCACAAGGCAGACGGTCGCGGACCACTTGTGGTCCGCGGACCACAGGTTGAGAACCGCTGATATAAGGCACTCATAAGTTAAAAAATTCAAGCATCACAAATGAAGCATTACAAATTTGCAAAGGGGTTGTGATTTTCATACAGCAGTGTTTCCAAAACTGTGGGTCGCGACCCAAAAGTGGGTCGCAGGGCTCAGTCTAATGGGTCGTGGGGTAACGCGAAATTAGATTCAAAAGTGTCATTTTAAAAACCAATACAAGAATGTGACAAGCCTTGACAGTTGTAAGTAAACTTAGGCTTTAATTAAGAAATTTATGTGCCTGCAATCCTCTATAAACGGCTCACATTAAAATGATTAGTGTTTTATCCAGTTTTAGTTGACAATAACTTTGCAGGGTCGTGGGATGCTACAAAGCTGTTGAAGCTGCAGCAGTTCCAAAAGGTTTAGGAGACCCTGGCCTATAGTACTTGTTAAAATAAATATTATTTCGCAAATCGCAATAACGTATTCTGACCATTTTGCTCTGAAACTCCACCAGCAATACTAGAACTTCTGAGAAATCGAGCATTTAGGCAATTTTGCCAAACTCATAGGAACTTTAAGACGCGTAATAAAGGTATGTTCCTGGCAAAATTTTAGAAAAGATAATTTTCAAAATATTTCAATATCTATTTCTCTCCTTTTGTCTTATTTGGCAAAAATATTAATAAGTCTGCCTAATATATTTGCCATATTTTCATTCGAATTAAATCGGAGCTTCTGTTTTGCTTTTTATTCAAAATTCAGAAGATTCTTTTCAACTAACGTTCGCCAGATGGCCTAATGCATTTTCAAAAAATATCGCATGCTATGATTAGGGTCTTGTTACGTTACAAAACCGCTGAAATGGGCCGCGGTTCCAAAATGTTTGGGAAACCCTGCCTTTAGAGTTTCTCTTCGATCCTTACTATGTGCCCATTCGATCCAGGTCAGTTACGCTTCCTCCATGACGATGACTCAATGCGCGTCATCATGTCTAGATGGTATTCCTTTAATCCAGTGTTTCCCAAATCCAAAAGTGGATCGCAGGGCTCAGCCTAGTGGATCGCGGGGTAGCGCGATATCAGATTCTAAAGTGTCATTTTCTAACCAATACCACAATGTCACAAACCTTGAGAGTTGCAAGGAGACTTAAGTTTTAAGAAATTTTCTTCATGTGCCATGTATTGCTACGTCCGACCATGGCACTCTTCTCTGTTTCTGGCTCCTTATCAGTTCGATGTTGTCTGTAGTTCTTGTCGCTTCTCTTAGGCTGTCCGTAAAAATTTTTCCTGACTAGATTTTCCAATCCGTCTTTTCTTATTAGATGTCCAAAGAATTCAAGCTGCTGCTTTTTATGGTTTTTCAATTTTCTTTTTGTACCAAAAGTTTTAGTACTTCCTCATTGGTTATTCTTTCTGTCCATGAAATTTTTATCCTTCTGAGACATCTCTGCAGCTTCCAGTTTCCTTTCTGATGTTTTTGTCAACGTCCATGTTTCGAGCCGTACATCAGAACCGCCCAAACGTAGCTGTGAAGAATTCTGAGCCGTGTTGTTGTTGAAATATGTTTATTTGTGAGAATCTTTTTGAGTTGTATGAAGGCTGACTTCGCCATACCTATTCTCGTTTCAATGTCCTTTTCACTTCTTCCATCGCTTGTGAATATGCTTCCTAGATATTTGAACTGTGTTACCTGTTTTTAAGAAATTTACATGCATGCAAATCCTCCATGCACCGCTTCTATTAAAAAATGACTATGAAACTTTTATGAAACTTTTATCCAATTTTAGTCGACAGTAAGTTTCCAGGGTCACAGCATGTTTCAAAGCCGCTGACGTGAGTCACACACTTACATAAAAGTTAGGGGGAAATCCTGGCCTTTAGTACTTTGAAAAAATATTCTTATTTTGCAATAAGCTAATAACGCAATAAAGGCGTATTCCGACCATTTTGCTCTGAAAATTTGCTAACAATAATAGGAATCTCTTCTGCGACCATGGTTTTACCTACCGGTTAAGCGATTTTTGCCATCCTTATAGGATTTTTCAGACACGTAATAAAGGCATGTTCCTGACAAACTTTAAAAAGATAATTTTCAAGAAATTTCAATATCTATTTCTCTCCTTTTGTCTTCTTTTGCAAAAGTCTAAATAATTCTGCCTAATATATTTGCAACATTTTTCAATCGAATTTGTTTTGCCAAATATTAAACACTCAGAAAATTCCTTTCAGCCAACGTTCGTCAGATGGCGCAATGCATTTTCTTTATGCCACATGCTATTTTAGGGCCGCGACACGTTAAAAATCGCTGAAGAGGGCCGCTGTTCCAATGTTTGGGAAACCCTTATCTAATTGATTCCTTCACTAGTTCACTTCAGCATTTTTATTAAACAAAATTGCGGTTCACAGTTTGCGCTGACTGTCAGACTTGTTCCTCCTATATCCATTCGATTTGCTAGATCTTGAAACTGTTCAGTCAAGCGCAACCACGAACTCTTAAATTAAGTTGCTTTTCTTTTTCATTTCAAACAGAGGCGTAAAATTACATTAGGCCTCTAGGAACAAGTCCCAGATTTCTGAGAAGCTGTCGTAGAGAATAGGGGTCGTATGCAGCGAGAGAGAGAGAGAGAGAGAGAGAGAGAGAGAGAGAGAGAGACAGACAGACAGACAGACAGACAGACAGACAGACAGACAGACAGAGACAGAGACAGAGATGCGAACTGTGCTTAAATAAAATCTGCTGGTTAGGTTTTGTATTGGGGGTAATTCAGGTATCTCAGGTTTTCTTCTTTGGTTTCTACGTTCTGACAGTCTGTTGGAGTATTCGATCAGGTGTGCTCAGGAACTTAACGAAGCGTGCAAGAAGACCGAACTGCGGACCATAGAAGAAGAGTTGAGTCCACACATTGGAGTCAACAGACTCTGTCTACAGCAGAACATTTACGAAGGTATCGTCTTTCTCTCTCTCTCTCTCTCTCTCTCTCTCTCTCTCTCTCTCTCTCTCTCTCTCTCTCTATATATATATATATATATATATATATATATATATATATATATATTGATGACTGTTATTTTATTTATTTTTATTGGATTCTGTAATGTGCCTTTGCTCCTGACATTTTTGCAATATGGCGTACAAGAAATTGTCAGTTTAATAATAATAATAATAATAATAATAATAATAATAATAATAGATGTCTATCATGTCTGCCCTTATGTTTGTCTGCATGTCTCTTGTTGTCCGTTTCGCTGCGTATAGCTTACCTGTGTGGCTATATGTGAATATCATTTGAAGTATTTTCTGTTTATTTATTTATTTATTTATTTATTTTAGTCTTTTAGTCTACTTTTTTATATTGGCATTGAACTGCACGCTGTCTGTTTTTGTTGGGTTATGATAGACTGCGTCATTCTCTTGGAATTTTTGTGTAAAAAATTCTGACCTGTCTGTTTAAAATTTTCAATAATTTAACAAGAAACGAACTTTATTTCCCTATCTTCCGGTGTCCTCCACTTGGCCGAGTCCACTAATCTAAAAGTCCATACGAAGCTTCTTAAATTATGCTCCTTATCATCATTAATTTGGCTTCACTGTGAGCTTCAAGTTCAAATCGTCTACCCGGGTTTGCGTCTGAATTTATTATCTCAATTGAAAATGTTCTTCGATTGAAAATATCCACACGTTGTTATTAAATTTTACACATCCAACGGCTCGAAAAGGACATTATAATTATGACATGCATATTGATTTATTATTGATGCGCTACATAAATTAGCCGAGTTTTACGTGTGATATTTAAGCCTTATAAAGTGCTCTATAGTTTATGGTAATCCATAGGTTAATTGTGCAGAATGTTGTGTTTCGTCGGTGGATGAATCTCTTTTCCTGAGGAGGACTTTGTGTTTTTGTGGGTTTTTTATCCGATTAGAATACGCGATGAATCAAAACTGCTTCGTTCGAATCAGATCCGAGTCAGAATCTTGTCGTCAGACTTTTCAGCGCTCGGTAAGAGTCGACGAACATTCGAATTCGCGCTCATCATCATCGTCGTCGTCGTCTGGACAACGACACCACACAACTCAGCAACAAAGACAGTACTGCAGGTTAATCATAGGGCCTATATACTGCATTTATAGTTTGTCGTTGTCATCATCACAGTTATCTTCTTGGTCAATATAAGTTCGTCTTTGTCGTCACCAGCATCAGCATATAATCGTCAACAAAAGCGGTTAGCCTATATGCACATGGAAATAGAAGGCCTATACATAGCCTTAGCAAGGGAAACCTATAGACTAGACCGCCAGTGTTTATTCTAGCCACCTTGGCATTGGGGGGGGGGGAGTTTGAAATGTTTGGGGACAAGATTTGTCTCTCCACGCTTTTTTTTTGGGGAAATTCCATCCCCAAGCCAACACATACATTTTGGGGAATTTTAAAACTTGGGGGATTTCCTCCCCAAACAGGCCTAGAATAAACACTGCTAGACAGCTAGACCAATAGATAAGCGAAGTCACGATGTGGAACACGGCTGATCGCCAATATGCTGTCATATAGTCTGAGAATAGAATATGTTCAAAATCTCGAGATATGTATTATTGCCTTTAAATTATGTTTGACTGGGGTTCCCCACAGCACCAGCGGATCTGTATATTTCTCCATTGACCCCTTCTTATTTGGAGGTGGATCTAAGATAGAGACAGACAGACAGACAGACAGACAGACAGACAGACAGACAGACAGACAAGGACAGAGAGACGGATACAGACAGATACAGAGAAAGAGACATACTCTGTATCTGTCTGTCTCTGTCTGTTTCAGTCTGTCTCTGTCTGCCTCTGTCTCTGTCTGTCTCTCTCTTCCTCTTTCTCTTTCTCTTTCTCTTTCTCTTTCTCTCTCTCTCTCTCTCTCTCTCTCTCTCTCTCTCTCTCTCTCTCTCTCTCTCTCTCTCTCTCTCTCTCTGGACTTGCACATGACCTCTGAACTCGATTTTCTCGACTGCACTGAATCTCGGAATCTCGTCATCAAAATCGTGAGATTGTGAGATCGTAATTACTGAACCGGTGACTGATGGCGTCTGCTAATGTAATGTAATAAACTACGTTTAATAGCAATGGGGAGGGGTTTGGGACATCGATCTGCGGAGGGTTTGGCTACACACGGTGGACCGTGAAGACTTTTAAATCTGTAAAGTTGGAGCATTTTCTCACATATTAATTAGCCTAGGGTTTCTGTGGTGCTAAACCGGAAGAATATAAGCTTCCGTAGAGCCTATATAGTAATTCATTTCAGTTTTTTTTCTTCAGCTGCAGTATTATTAAGCATATGCATCGTATGTAGGCCTATGTACAGTGGCGGTTCCAGGATTTCTTGGTGAACATATGAGTGAATTCATAGAAAGTTGGCAGAGGCGGACCGAGGGTATGCGGCGCCCGGGGGACAAAGTGCACCGTTGGCGCACATAACATTGCTGACGAGCAAAAAAGGTCGTCACATCGTTTTCGGCGCCCCAGCTCTTTTTACGGCGCCCTTCTTCTTAATTTAATGCTGGCAAGCAAAAAAGGTCGTTGCACGTGTTTTTCTTCTTTATTGTGCGTTTAATAACCGATTTTGGCGCCCCTCACCTCGGCGCCCTGGAACATATGTCCCCCTGACCCTCTCGCTCCGCCTCTGAAAGTTGGTGGGGGGCGGGGTGAAAATAGAAGGGAAAATCTCAATAAACTTTGCCGAAAAAGGCTGGAAAAAAGGAATGTTAGCTCTAATTTTACTACACTATTACCGAAAATAGGTTTACAAGCAAAAAAGGTCATCCCCAGTTAGTTTTACTAGACTTTTGCCCAAAAATAGGTTTTCACAAGCAAAAGAAGACTTAGAAGTAAGTCCGGTGGGGGGATCCATCCCCACTGGCCCACTCATCCCCCACCTGGAACCGCCACTGCCTATGCGTGTATTTTGCGCATGTGTGTACGTGTGTATGTACAGTACGTGTGCATGTGTCTTTTCTTGTGAACTAGTCATGTGGGTCAGCTGATTAACTGCGTCAAGAGTCGTGTGCGCATGAATACGAACTCTTGTTCGAGGAACGCTTTAACCTTGGTCAGCCATCTTGTTCGCGCCTCGATGACGTCATCGATCGTCTGCTCAGACGAACAAAACGCCACCTCGTCACCGACTCCGGTAACTAAAATATTATTGATTATTCATATATATATAATTATATATATATGTATATATATATGAATATATATGTCTCCGGACACTTTTTGTAATAAGTCCTGGAACTAAGTTGAGTGCATATATATATATATATATATATATATATATATTATATCATACATATATATATATATATATATATATATATATATATATAATAGGACCTACAGTACGTACATGCAATTTGATGCAATGTATATTCATTGATAATGTCATTGCGAATGCTGGTTCCTTATATTGGAGAAATGACAGAATGCTCAAGCTATGCTAGCTATTCTTTCTTTTTAAAAGCTTACACTCAACCGCCGGGAGCGCCCATGCACTCCGCATAGAGATATAAAAGGCGCTATGCAAATGCTACATTGCATCCTGTAGACCATGTCTTTGGTCCAATATTCGAACCCCCAACTGCTATAAGGCCACTCATTGCTGGAACGAAAACTGTTGGCAAGACGATACTGAATTCTTCAGAGCAGCTATAATAATTAAGCGACTTACGTACGACACAAAATCTGTACGTAATACGTATTATATGTGTTGAGCCTTTACGTATAGTATTATAGTATATGGCGTACTATATTGACATTGCTGATCTTTTCAATGTCGTCGAGAGAGAGCACTCTCTTGACCAGTGGTTCCGGTCAAGTCGGACACTGCCGGGCAAGTGAAGTGTGCTCACTCGAACGCCCTTTTATTCAAGAAACCCAGACAATGACATCATCACGCCAGACAAGCGTTATTGACAATACATAAATCACATTTCACGACTTCTAACAACCTCGATGAAATGCCGCTCGTGAAATCCATAAATCAAAATGACAGGTTCATAAACAAATGCTTTTCCAATTAAACATCTGCGATCTCTAAGTTCGACTTTCCCAGGTTAATCCAGGAACCTCAAAGGTACGTCAGACAGTGATTGATGAGCGACTATACATCTTTCAAAGCGATTCTTTTGAAACCAGGTGTTTTAAATTAAGCCAATTAATAATTCGTGACTGGGACCCATAAATCATGAAATTATATGTTATCGCGACTGTCACTTTTGACAGACAAAATCCATCTATCAAAAACCCAATTCCTCGACTTCAAAGTTCTTAACTGACACGTTAAATGAAGTGGAACCAAAATCCATTTGTCAAACCCTAGATCCAAAACCTCAAAGTTCTCGATTTCTAACTATCTCTGCTGCTCCAAGATAACTTAATGTTGATTGATGACCGATACACTCCAGACCTTATACTCTACATTTCCTCTCCGTTAAAAAATATGTCGCCTGACATATTCTTAAAGAAATACCAATGACATTTTGAAAACAACTGCTGAAGTTGAAATAATACCAAATAAAGTGAAATACAAACCATTCGACTCTATAAAATTCGAAATTCAATGAATAAACTCTACATAGCACGCTTAAATGATGCACCTACTCTTGATTAAATGACACATTTTAAACCTGTAAGGATAGAAAAACAACTGACTCAAAACTCTAATTTAACGCTGAAAATATGACAAAAATCGGAAGAACGTACTTTATAAACCCAAAATGAAGTGTATTTCACTAAATCACTGTAGGAAATTTCTTAAGAATGAACCCGAAAACGTTTAAATATTTGATTTAAGACTTTACAGTTTTCCCGACCACTTATTATTTTATAGGAGTACCAAAGAACATTGATTGATAGCATAAGGTTTTTGCGCGATGGATAGTACAAGTACGGCATAGATAGGATGCATGTGGCTGTGCTGCCTATGCAGACGCTGGAAGCGGCTTGAAGCTCAGCCGAGTGCAAAGTTAGATGACATTAGCATAAATTATTATTGAAAAAGTTTGATGTTGGACGAATTTACAAGGCACGTTAAATGCGTAGAAATTTCGTATTTACTTATGAAAGCAGTTTCAGTCGAAGATACTAGAGACGGGCAGACTATAGTGCAGACGCATTATGCATGACTCATCGCTGAGGCAGACCAAGACAAACGTCGATAGAAGAGTTGAAATAAAAAAAAGTTCCACTGCGTAGTATCCGCAAACTAAGAAATGAAACAACAAGTTGTGGACTATTTGAAGAAGGAAATATTGTTCAATCAAAGATTTTGAAAGTTTACTCAAATAACAAGTTATGGACTATTTGAAGAAGGCAAGTACCGTATGCAACAATCAAGGTGAGCGAATTCTATTATCGAAACTTCATTGACTCTCGTGATATTTATACATTAAACAGACATAATTTAAAATGATACAAAAATCCAGTTAATCCCGTAGCTACTCCTATAAGTTCACACTAGAATAAGGTAGACTTGTTAACACATTTCGATAGATCTACGTGCAGAATTCAGCGTTGCAATTTGCAATGTAGATAACAAAAATGACCAATGTAACTGTAAAGAAAATTAAAAAGATATTTTGACTAAAACCCAATAATACAATTTATTAACCGAATAATAGAAGAAAACCATTAAATATTCAGACTGGAAACACAAAAGTATATCTATAAAAAAAATTATTATTTGTCTTATTTAGTACACTTTCCGTGGAAATTACATTCAAAGGATCCCCTAGAATTTTTTTACGCCCAAAAAATATTGTCAACTAGACAAAATATAACATGAAACTTCTATTGCGCACTAGGACCTATTTGAATTTTTTTTGTGAGCACCAAGCCCAACGACAACGACGTAATATAACTCGGCAATGACATCTGGGGCCAGAAGATGCCACTATCGACACTACGTCGGACTTGAGTGTACACAAACAACCAATCTAAATTGAAAATATTTTTCTAATCTATCTCAAAATATTATGTTAAAGGTATTGCCTTATAGAAAATTTTTTAGTGAACTGCAAATAATATAAAAATGTTTAAACCAATTCAAAACACGAGATATCAGAAATCATTGCTCGCAAAGCTTCGAGACACCATTAATACGCTGATCTGAAATGCATCTGTGCAAATCAAAAAATGTGGAATATTCTGCCATTCAGATTAAGGCCTTTGAATATTGACAACACACACCAACCACAAGATGCGTTAAAGCAATGCAAAACATAAAATTCAAATTCACTCGATGATTAAAAAAAACAGCCGTCATAAAACAATCAGGAATAGGACTATAGAAATTCATTCATATTTTTGTGTTTCAATAATTTTGCTCTCTTTTCATATTTTTATAGAGATATCCAAGAATGAAGACACAGAATTATTAAATCATTGCGCAATATCTATGGATTTACCTTTGATGAGGAAAGAATTCCAGAAGATCTATCTGTCTATATTATTAATTAAATTGATTGTTGATTCCAATGCTTTCATTAATAATGTATTTTTAAGGTAATTTACAGCTATGTAAACCAAATGTAAGATGCTGAGACATCCAGTCACCAAGCTGCATCGTCGACTATGCAGAATGGCGAACTGAGAGAATCAGTTGCGGGGAAATTTACAAAATTAGAACCAATCGAAAGAAAATTGCAGTAAAACCCACTGTAACCAAGAAAATCTGAAATATTCTCTTCAATCAAAACATACTGAAATTTTAGTGAGCATTTTAAAAAATTCAATCCTGTCTTCCCAAAAGACTTTTGATCTGAAACAAAATTCACTTGTCCAGCTCTGGACATTCGGGGCAGAGGCAAAAACACGAGTCAGATTCTTTAAATCTTTTATCGACTCTCTGATTCCCTGTTCCAGAACCTTCTTTACCTGTCTGTAAGCTCTTTTGGCGGAACTAGAATCAAATGACCTCTCTTGCGTTCGCATGCAATTACGGACAACCAGGCGCTCGCTCGACCATACCGGTAAATCTTGGATTAATAGAATTCAGTCTGATAAGCAGACCCAAGCCGGTCTTCTGTGGTATATGACGTCACAAACCGCTGCAGTCCTTTTTAAAGTGACCTTATTGCAATCCGCGGCTTAAAAAACCCATTGACTTTGACTTAGTCATTTCCATTAACATTCCATTTCCATTAACATAGCAGCTGCATAAACTTAAGAGCGAGGGGCTTCCAAGATCATTTCCCATTATTCCCATTTACCTTCGATATTCATTGATCATTGACACCGAAAACTTCATTCATTTGCTTGCCCATACAATCATAACTTCATAAGACATAGACTTCCGATAGTTATGCGTAAAATGCTCGAGCTTCTAACTTTCATAAAAACGATTTTGCAATGACCAAATTACTAAAGAATTAAACCAACATCTAGCGAAAATACAAGACTACCAGTAAAAAAAATCATGATGAAAAGCAGGTTAGAAATCGCATTAGCCGTAAATATGTTTCTCTTGGATCAAAATCATTCAGATATTTTAATTATAAGAAATAAAATTACAATGTTACTGTCTGTGTGCGGAACGTTGAGAACTGGCTTGCTTGATGGACTCTGGCGGACTTTGACGATGCTGTAGCTTAGGAGTAATCGAGGAAAGATGCACTTCGCGACGGATGACATGTCGACGGTCGGATGAAGACGAAACTTGGTTGACAAGGAGCTGATTGAAAGAAGACTGAGGGGAGAAAAGGCTCGATTGAAGCATGTGATGACGACCATGATGACTGGACTCACGTCGTGTTTCCTTGGTCGGCGAAACGTCAAAGCAGATTCGGCGTCTCGGCTAGCGTCTGGAACACGAAGACGGTGGAGAGGCTCGTCCAGGAAATTCGGATCTCTTCGAGTGATACTTGTAGTGAACGCAGCAATCGGTCGACTCCCGCGATGTAGACGTCTTCGCTTCTCATGTAGATCTGGTCTTTGGTTGATCTGGTTGGTTTGGTTGATCTTGCGTTCTGACGTTCGATTTTTTCGGAACACGGTTGATAGTCGAGAGGTACGAATCAGATGTTCGTTGATTTTCGATGACCTCGTTGTCTGGCTGGATTTTCTTCATGACGTCATTGTGTTCCCGCACATCTACAAGACGAAATGTGCGAGACCCCGGCTCGACACCAAAATATAGTATATGGCGTCTGTCGGGCAAGCCTGACTCTCCAGGCAAGTCGAACACTGCCGGGAAAGTCTGACTCTCCAGGCAAGTCGAGCACTGCCGGGAAAGTGAAGTGTGCTCACTCGAACGCCCTTTTATTCAAGAAACCCAGACAATGACATCATCACGCCAGACAAGCGTTATTGACAATACATAAATCACATTTCACGACTTCTAACAACCTCGATGAAATGCCGCTCGTGAAATCCATAAATCAAAATGACAGGTTCATAAACAAATGCTTTTCCAATTAAACATCTGCGATCTCTAAGTTCGACTTTCCCAGGTTAATCCAGGAACCTCAAAGGTACGTCAGACAGTGATTGATGAGCGACTATACATCTTTCAAAGCGATTCTTTTGAAACCAGGTGTTTTAAATTAAGCCAATTAATAATTCGTGACTGGGACCCATAAATCATGAAATTATATGTTATCGCGACTGTCACTTTTGACAGACAAAATCCATCTATCAAAAACCCAATTCCTCGACTTCAAAGTTCTTAACTGACACGTTAAATGAAGTGGAACCAAAATCCATTTGTCAAACCCTAGATCCAAAACCTCAAAGTTCTCGATTTCTAACTATCTCTGCTGCTCCAAGATAACTTAATGTTGATTGATGACCGATACACTCCAGACCTTATACTCTACAGTATAGTGAAATGAAGACACCAAACAGACTGGAGCCACAGAAACAATTATGGATAAAGTACGAAAAAGGAGATTAACTTGTTTAGACATGTTAAAAGAATGGATAACAATAGATGGGCCTACAAAGCACTACACAGGGGCCTACACACAAAGTAAAAGGAGACAGAGGGCGAGGAAGCCCAAGAAGAAGCTGGTTGGATAACATTAAGGAGGATCTGGAAACAAAGAACGTGACAATTATTATAGAAGGATGCAGGTTGACGCAAGATAGAGCAAAGTGGAAATGTTTCGTATCTAACCGCCATACAGGCAGAAAGTGAAGATGATAGTATGGCGTTAGATGTGGGGTATGTCAGATATACATGTTTGACGTTGATACGAGAAGAGGACACAGTCTAGACAGTCGCGCGTCGCGAGTGCTTGCATGCCCCGTTGTCCGAATATGGAGATCTACCCCATTTTCATCCAGTTATTTATCGCGGATCGCTGCAAACCCTATCGTGTGCTCGAGAGACGGTCTTTGTCGTCTGCGCAGCTCTTTGGAACGTCTGTCACCAGCGACCATTAGTCAGTCGCCGCCGCCGCGCCGCCGCCGCCGCGTGAGTGCGGCTCAGGGGGGAGTGGCAGATGAAGAGGATGAATATGGCGACTGATTATCTCCGGATATTCGCCGTATAGACGGGGACGTCTGAATCGAGTGTCTATCAAAACCTACTTCGGTTCGTCGGCAGAATATTTGTCATATCGTCTGACGCCGCTGCTGCTGTTCGTAATCTAGCGCTATATAAGCTTAATAGTCCGTTCATTTGCCAGATGAACTGCCAGTCATGAGGTCCGAGGTTTGATCCGCCCCGAAACTCTTCGGTTGTCGCTGTGAAATTGTGTGAATTCTTGCTCAGTGGAAGGAAAGATCGGCAACTGCCCACATTCATCCTATGCTAAGTGAAAATGTTAAGGCCCCCACACTTAATTTTCGTGCATGTGTTGAACCCGTGGACCGATCTTTTAACGTTTTTGCATCGTAGGGAAGAGAAATATAAATATGCAGTTTTATAAAAAATTGACTAAATTCATTATGATTGTCGCATAATTAGCAGGACGAGGTCTGTGTTGGAATCATTGTAAATACTCCAATTGACTCTTCATTGTAATTGCCTGACTTCCACGTTATGTTCGTTTTTGCTTTTCACAGCCTACAATTAAATTAAAACAAAACTCAGTAGCAGGGGCATGGCGACGGGAAGGGGGGTATATCGATTTATATACCCCCCAAATTAGTCTACCTTAAATTTGTTTATGTGATTTACATGTGGTTGTATGTGGTTTATATGGTTTATAGTTAAGATTTATACCCACCCAAAATATTTATACCCTCCCAAATCAAATTCCTGGCTACGCCTCTGCTCAGTAGGCCTAATCATTTATACAGCATAGGCCCTACTTCGTGCCTAATTACCATACTAACTTATTTTGATTCTGTGATATAAGTAAAATACTGAATTTAAGTAAATCCAACAAAAAGTGACTCACTGGACTATGTACAGGGGTCCTGTAAATTGCTGAACATGAAGTTGCGGTCCAGTGTGTACGTTTTACTAGAAACAATCTATTAGGCTAGGCCTGAGTTTAATTTTTTTTCACAAGACCAATGTTCCCTCTAAGCTGTGCACGTGTGCGCGCGCACAGAGGTCTCAAGGCAAGCGCACAAAGAAAAAATGGAGCGCACACAATTTTTGAACATTGTTTCCAGTGCTTTCACATCATACACGTACTTAACTGCACAGAAGTTGACTTTCCATGCACAATTTTGCACACAAGAAATTTCATGCGCACACGTACTACAAAAGAGGGAACATTGCACAAGACCCTGTATTGCACACTCTGGTAAAATGTCTGTGGGTGCTCGTGTTAATGGGGACTGACTTTATATTAAAATGGTTGACATTTCTTGCTTTCTAGAGACAGGCAGTCGTCGCCAATCCAGGTGATGGTGGTAAATCTTCAGGTGTGGCGGTCACTGCTGCCTTCAGGTTCACGATCATGCTGCTTGTCGCTGTCTCGCTCTGCTTCAGTTCCGTCTTGTCGTCCACCAACCTCCCGCTTCATCATCATCGTCGTCATCATCATCATCATCATGTGGAGCAACAACAACGACCACCGAATCTCTGTTTCTCGTTAACGTTACTAAACGCTACATGAGCTCCGTTCTTCGCCATTTTGTTCTTCAAAAGCCACGTGACTTCAGAGGCGGAAGTTAGGTGTGGTGGGAGGGGAGTCTAAACGAACGTCAGCGATGACGTCATGGCTTGCCGATTTGATTATGGTACTTGTCGGTTAATTCACCGCCAACATTGGGTAAAAATTAGGGGCTTTTCGGTAAAATCGCAGCCAACTTAACCCTAACCCAAACCCTAACCCTAACCCAAACCCTAAACCTAACCCTAAACCCTATTGTATAAACTATTGGCGGTGAATTAACCGACAAGAATCTTGATTATTTCAATTTAATTTTTTAACGGAAATCAAGTTGTAATCAACGAGACTACGTTGAAAGTCGTGTGAACGCCAAATGGTGGGGGCTGACATGGACAAGTCAGTCCACTAGCGTTAACTAAAATGAACTCTAAAGTCAGATTTGGAAATCCCGTATTTGTAAATAATCGCCAAGTTTCCAGTCATAAAGCACCGCGCCTGATTTATAAGCAATTCAATATGCATTTGTGGGTACTTTCCCGTTATCTGGACCCCAGTGAAATGTAATGGCTTTTCGGTCGGGAACCTGACCCTAATCCTAACCTTAACCCTAACGCCTCTAGCCAACTACACCATCCCTCTACTGGGGTCCGGATAACGGGAAAGAACTAGAGATGTGCTGATATACCCGTACCCGCGGGTACGGGTATGTTATGGTACACATTTTACGGGTACGGGTATAGCGCTACGGGTACGGGTACACCCGTTTTTACCCGTAAAAACATGATATTTCCATTTCTCACTACTAGGCTATAGCAAATTAGCAATGCAGTAATAGAAAAAATATTATTGAGTAAAGCGTATTAGTGTAACTTGTATATTGCGTTCAGTTTGTCAGACAGTTATATGCCACTGCATGCATTTTACTTACTGAAAACATAGGCCCTAAAGGAAAGGAAATACAATTGCATCATCTGACGTCATCAGTAAAGTAGCAAACATAATCAAACATGTAAAATCATTGTAATGGCGTCCTGTAGTGATAATGTTCCTTTGGTAAATCGTTTTGTTGTTTAACTTCAGCTCCAATGCCTTCTCATAGGTAAACTTTATTTACTAAATAATTTAAACAAGCCCATCGAGTCTTCTAGAAGTTCTAATCCATGTCCGACATTCATGTAGGCTTAAAGGCTAGCTGGCTAGTTGTGTTGCACAATGTTACCAACCAGTAATCCAGTACCCCCAGAAATTAACTCTGGTCTACTATTTGCCAAGTAGATTACCCTGACTCATAAGTCCTAGATCCTAGTCCTAATCTAAAAATTCTTGCCAATATATGACATGTTTAAAAACGTGCTTTGCTTTCATTAATACATTAATGTTGCTGCCTCTCTAGAGTCTCTAGGAACGGATACGGGTACGGGTACAGGTCTTTGTGCCCGTGCCCGCGGGTACGGGTAGGGTAGGGTACACATTTTACGGGTCGGGTACGGGTATAGCGCTACGGGTACGGGCAGGGTAAGGAAGTTTTTGCACGGGTATGGGTAGGGTAGGCATTTTGCTGTACCCGCACATCTCTAGAAAGAACCAATTTGTGTCAAGCTCATGTGCTGAGCTAAACAAGGTTTTGCAGTGTGCGTATGATCTATATAATTATATATAAAAATTATTTATTTCTGTATAGTCTAATAGTACCTCGGATTCAAATTCTATGAAGTAAAACGGAACTGTGATCGAGTCATTGTCACAATACATAAATGAATGCGTTGTAAAATCGAGTGCCTTTAGTTTCCTTGTGACTCAAATGATTGCGAAAATAGACATGTCGATCTATCTGCTTTAAAACGACTCTGAATTGTCATTTTACTTCCGAGCAACTGATGCAAAATGCCCTATTAGAACGGGGTGCTGGCTGAAGACGGTTTGGAAATTTTAATCGAGGAGCGATGCCAGGAGTCCAGGACCAGTTCTTCAATTATATCACTCTAGTGTGATGCCTATAAATCTGGTGTTGACGCACAGTGTTTATTCTAGGCCTTCTCTGGGGGGAATTCCCCCCAAGTTTTAAAATCCCTCCAATTTGTTATAAGTTGGCTGGGGGATGGAAATCCCCTAAAGTGTGGAGACTCAGACCTTGCCCCCACCCCAAACATTTCAAAATCCCCCCAATGTCAAGGTGGCTAGAATAAGCACTGGTTGACGCAGACCTGCTGCAGGTCAGCAGACCAGTGGAGTAGGGATTATGTCTCACAGAACAGGCCTAGTCTGCTGCTTCGCGCGGGAAGGTTCCACAGTCAGTGTTTTATCCAGACCAGTTAGAGGAAGATTCTCCAAACCAGGGTTATTTCTAGGCAGTGGCGTAGCAAGGATGCTCGGGGGCCCTTGGCGAAAAACGGGCGGGGGGCCCTTTCCAGAGACGATCTGACAAGTTTGCGAAAATGTTGACGACCTTTTTTTGCTTGTCGGTTTTTCGATCTGACAACTTTACAACTTTACATCTTTCGATCTGACAGTTTGCGAAAAAAAAATTTTTTTGCTCGGGTCGAAGGGCCCTCTGCAGGTCGGGGACCCTTGGCATTTGGCCAGGTTGTCCATATGGCTGCTACGCCTCTGTTTCTATGATTATCAATTTAGGGAGGTGTTGGTATTTTCTGGGGTCCCCTGCCGAAAAAGTCTGACAAGCAAAAAAAGGTAATCCGGCTCTCAGATTGGGGCAGAGAGGCGGATCTAGGGGTGCAGGAGGGCTACAGATGTCCCCGGGCGCCGAGGTGAGAAGGCGCCAAAATTGATTTAAGGTACGGAGTTCCGCTACGGGTGATGCCTTTTTTATTTGTCAGGGTATTTGCGAAGTTGAATACAGGGGCGACAAATGGGCAGAGCGTCACCTTTAATTTGGCTTCTTAGGATTTTCGTCAAGTTGAGGTGGCGCCATCAGTATGTTTTGTCCCCGGGCGACGGACACCCTAGCTCCGCCCCTGGATTGGGGAAGGAGGGGAGGTAGGGTGTTGGGAGGTGTCGGTCTCAGATTGGGGACTGAGGGGTGTTAGGGGATGTAAAAATATCCCTGCCCAAACCACAAAAATCCCCCTTAAACTCTCAGCACCGACTGAAATTTTTGCATTGGGCTGTGTCTCTTCCCCTCCAGCCAAATCAATCCCCTCCCAAAGACCTGGAGTCAGGATAAAACACTGTCCACAGTTAGTCTATGCGTATGGAGTCGTCCATAAATGACGTAACGCGATTTTGGCACTTTTATCCCATTCCCCACGTAACGCGACGTAACAAAAAGTCAGGCCCCCTAAAGTATGACGTAACAATTAACGGGCCGACCCCCTTTTCTTCTTCCGAAAAGTGTTGAAAAGCAAAATAATGTCAATAATCCTTCCATTTTCCCCCTCTCCAAACATACTGACCATGATGTAATCTAGGCTGTTTCCGGGGGGGGGAAATTGCCCTTTCCCCGGAAATTTCAAACTCACCGGAAATTTTGGCATACTACATCAACTAACAGCAGCCCCTTAGCTGACTTCCCAAGTAGTCCACAGTTTAGATTAAACACTGATACTGACAAGCAAAAAAGGCCATCCTTGTATTTTCCCTCTCCAAATACCCTGACAACTTGTGACAAGCAAAGAAAGGTCACTTCAAATTTTGTTGTTTCGTTGTCACATTTACGGAACCCCCTCCCCTCGTCACACTTCGTAACAAATGTCCGGACCCCTCCTCTTCTAGGCGCGTTACGTCATTTGTGGACGAGCCCTATATATGGGGTGCAAAACATCTTAAACAAATAGACTTTGTACAGTAGGCATACATACAGTATGTTTCATCAAACTGGCGATTACCTTTTTTGCTCGTCAGATTATTCATGAGTTAGGGGCGAAATAGACCCATATGTCTACGTCGCCCCGGGCCAGGATTTTTTGCTCTTCAGACTTTTACGCGTCGGGTATATGGGCACCCCCCCCCCAAAAAAAAATTGCTGCGACGCCACTGCCTACTGAACCAATCTAAACATTATTATTATTATTATTATTATTATTATTATTATTATTATTAAGGCCTATACTAAATCTACTACTAATACGGTTTCTTTGACGCCTGTAGCCGTATTTTGACCAAAGGCATTCAAGTCAATTTTATGAAAGGCCAAGAAGTTTTTAATGATTGGTGTCTGACCAGGTACTGTTTTTGAGTCCAATAGTTGTCATTGATCACTATGACATGCACAAAATTTGCCGGTTTCTTGTGTTCAAACTGCCTTTAGCCTATATTGCATTATCACATTTAAGAGATATTGTGCTTTTTGTGAAGCAAAGATAACTAAATTTACGTTGAATGCAGGGGCCATGTCTTATTTCTTTAGTATCTTCACGGGTCATTTCACACACATTGGCAGGCTGAATATGGCCCGCGGGTCATCATTTGAATATCATTTATCTATTTTCTTGGCTAAAATAAATGCGTTATATTTATCACCAGTAGTTATACCAACTACAGTGTACTAACACATCGGTTTAAATACATGCCAAATTCGTTTGGCTGCAAAATATCCGCTTGTAATACTATACTGTAAGATTGACCTTCAACTCCAAGGCATTGCGGCCTAAGCAGGTTTTACTGTTATAAAAAGTGGATAGCAGATATTTCAAGTCCATGTAGGCTATTAAAAATTCACTTTGATATGTCGCTTGTTGCATGTGTAAAGAATGAGGACAAGGCCTTTTCTTGTTGGATATGATGCTCTACAGTGTATAAATTAAAAGTTTTCAACAGTCATCTGCATTTGAAGAGGCTCTTATAAAATAACAATTAATTAGACGCTCTTCAGTCAAGTGCCAATCATCCTCCAGATGACAAAGAATGAATGACAGAACCAAGACCTGACAGTGTCATTTATTTTCTTTAAGAATAATCAAGAGCCCGATAAAAACCAAATGACAGAGTTCAGCTGTTCAGGACCATTAAATATAAGATGAAGTGGTTTTCCTACTTGAAAGTAATGAAACAAACATATAAATCCATACAAATTAAAACTTAGCTCTTCACATATCAACAAGCAAACGAACTTAGAAATCAAATCCTTATGTCACCAGAACAGGAGGTTCATTGGGGGGGGGGTGAGGGGGGGGGGGCTGAGGGCCGTGCCCCCCAAGGAAATGAAAAAAATAATTTATAATGTATTAATGTTCAAAATATCGCAAAAATTGTCCAAAATTTGCCAAACAACATAAAAAATTGCAAAATTGCCTAAAATTTGCACAAATTGTCTAAAATGTGCAAAAATTTGCCAAAAAATATCTCGGCCCCCAAGAAAAGTTTGAAATGACGCTACTGCACCAGAAGTACCTAGTTCAGTATTCAGAAACCTACAAAATCTATAAAATCATAACACAGCCGAAAGGAAATATTCTGGACAAATTTTATATTTTGACAAAACCGCAGAAACAATACAAACAATAAAGAAACTGTAGCAAACAATCCAGTATGACGAATCATGGAAAGTAGCTTAAGAATTCTTGGGCTCGTCGATTGTAAACTGATCCTGTTCTGGGGGCCGGCGAACCCACTGGCCATGCCCGGCCTTCTTGAACGCCTCGTGGAGAGCGGCTTTCGCGTTCTGATAGACCGTCGCCGCCGATTTCATCTGGCTGTAAGTCGACAGAAGCGTAAGGCTGCGGCCGTGGCTGGACCTCGTCAGCGCGGCGAACCTCTCGAAAAGCCGCAGCTTCGACAGCTTCGAGGCGGTTCCGTCGAGCAGTTTTCCGGAGTTGGTGGTGATCACTTCCATGGCTTTGCCGTCGTCGACCCAGGCGCACGCGTAGCTGGGGGCCTTCTGGATGTTCCTCCTTTCCACGTTTGTTGTTGGGCTTAGAGCCGGCTGGTTTATGCGGTATTCTGCCGGCAGGCTGCTGATCTGGCCTATCCGCTCGTAGAGAGCACGCCTTAAGTGGCCGAGGCTGAATAGTCGGCCGACAACGACGCTATCAAGGTAGATGGGTCGCATCAGGTGACTCAAAATAGACCCTTTGAATAAAGATCATAAAGAAAGGTCGTTATTTTATGTTACATCTAACACCTCAGGTAAATAACTGACATTTGACCAAAAAATTCAAAATATACCTATTGCTTTTCAGCCTTTATCCTAAATGACATTTACATGACATCTTCTCTACAAATAGTTAATACTGTTCTTCATTGATATCCATTATGTTCTGATTTTGACTGATACAGTTTGAGTGACTAATTAATGTTCCCTTTGTCATGTATACCGTGATTATTATTATGATGCAAGCGTTGAAATAAACAAATAAATTTTTTCAATGGCTTCAAGCATTTTTTACAAACCTAAACTGCAAAATCACATCAAAGACACCCAAAACAAAATTTCATACATACCCTGCAGTCCCAGAACATTCCAACTGGCAATCTTATCACTGCAAGACATCGTGAGCAGTCTCTCTCCATTGATAATTCCGTCCCACGTCTGAGCGCTTTCAGCAGACTTAACTGGAATGGTACCTTCACCGGATTCGATCTTCGTCCGCAGCTGCCCCCGCGTAACGCGGTTTGGGTGGCGATCCAGTACGCCGTCCTCCTGATTTTCGGGGTTGGACTCCTCGTGGGGCGAGAAGATCCTGGCATCGCCGCAGGGCGCCGAGCTGATGAAGAGATGCAGCTTCACGTTCGGCTTCATCATGTATCCATTACTGTCCGGGTCCCGCTGAAGCACGGTTTCAACCGATTCCACGTTTCCAGCCGACATGACTCTCTCCAGCTCGTTGAGAATAAAAAGCCGACAGCCGCGGACGGCGAGGATTTCGGCGTGGAGGTCGTTCAAGGTCGTGCCCGACATGCTGATGAATTCTCCGTTGATGCATTTCGAACCAGCTGCAAGAGAAATCAGGCGAATTCCGGACGGATCATCATCTTTTGCTGTCAGGGCGACCCCTGCAATGACCTTGTAGCGTGAGTGTGTTGATGTGTAGTTCTCAGTCAGTTCTGCAAACTTGGTAAGAACCCTTTCTGCTACCTTGTCCCCAAGCAGTCGACGCTGTGGCGAGATGTCATCCGATCTCCATGGCATGTCCGCTGCAATAAGTTAAGAAAACCTTAGAATTCTCAATTTCACTGTCACCACTCAAATTCCTGACAACAGTTTTGCAAACATATCTCCAAAATGCATTCAACTATAGAGCAAATTCTTTTACATGTAAACTAAATTGCATTCAACCATAGAGCAAATTCTATTACCAGTACATGTAAACTTTAATGCATTCAACTATAGAGCAAACTCTATTACATGTAATAAGCTTAAATGCACTCTACTATAGAGCAAATTTTATTATGTAAACCAAACCACACAAGAAATTAAATAAAAACGTTATAAAGGAGCAACATACCACAGCTGCACTTCTGCATTTTGACTATATTCTACATAGAGTTGCTTGCAGCAGTATAACCCCATCGTCATACCTGAATTTGCTGGAAATACGTAGTCGTATAGTGTCTCCATGGCCACACGAGCCGCCGCCATTTTTGCCATTTTCTTACTATGACCTGTTCCACAAAAAACTTGTCCTTCAACTGACACCGAAATTGTAAATGTCTTATCATGGCTGAGGCCAGTCTCCGATACGACTTCGTATACAAGGCCAGGCTTGCGCTCGTTCAGAATCGATACGGGATTCTTGTTTGGTGTAGAATTCGTTGCTCCATTCCCAGACGGTGTATTCAGATTTGCTTCGTCATCTGATGATGATGATATAATTTCTGGAGAATCGGCAACTGACTGCGGCTCTTGATCACGAATGAAATTCAAAAGCTCTTCAGCAGCTCTAAGCTTTGCCTGTTTTTTGGAGCTGCCAACACCAGCAAACACCTTCAAAAGACAAGAGCAAAGATAATGCCTACTACAGTAAAACCACTAAAGGTTCCATTTCAAAAATGTCGAAAATATCAATTAACTGCGACAAAATTGCAGAAATCATTTCATAAAACGTTCGAAAATATACATCAGAAAACACACAAAGTGCGGCACTCATGGCAACAAATTTTGACAACACAAAAAAAACAATTTCCATTCAGAACTAAATGCACAGTTACACGCAGTTACAAAAGCATTCAAAATCGTAGAAAAAATAAGAATTCTGATTTTGTGTACCTGGCCACAGTATTCAACGGTCATAGTAAATGTTGGACTGTGACTGGGACCACTCTCGGCAGTCATCGTATACTGCAGTCGCGGCACGAGCTCGTTAAGCAGCATGATGGCATTTTTCACTCCGCCTTCATCACTCGATGGCCGTAACTTTTTCGCGGCAGTTCCACATGCTATGTCCGTGGCAGGTCGCTTGAGTGATGAAATGAATGCAGCTATCTTGTGATCTTCAACCTTTACAGGAGAATTTCTGATGGTTGGACTGTCCACATCCATTGCTGAGTCACTTGGAAAACCAGATTCATAACAAATGATGATATGCTATATGCAATCTGAACATCTGAACACTGAATCAGTGAAAAGGTCAAATTGTGTCCAAAAATAACTAAAATGACCAAGGAAAGCTGAAGTTTAATTGAGGTTTAACATCATCATCTGTGCTGCCCAAAAGAAGGAAATGCTTTAAAGTATCCCTCAAAAATCATTCCCACATCAAGCTGTAAGACCAATTTTTCAGTTTCAACAAATATTGGTTACATGGGTTGCTTGAACGAAAAGGTTAAAGCAATTCTGAAAAACTACTCAAATGATCTTTGTACATTCAAACAGAATGTATTGTAAAATTTTAGAATTAAATAAGCATTGTGTCTGATTACGGTATCTCAAATGTGTTGGTCTTTTGCTTCAAAAAGAGCTGGGCTAAAATATTTCTCAGCTACCCGCAAATGATAGCATGTTTAAAATTTAATACTCAGGTAATTTTTCACAGGCCTCTCTATTTTCAGCTTAAGGCTTCAATCATTTCCAACATTTTCATTGCAGCAGCTACGTGTAGTGGCGCGTTGGAGTAATGGTAGGATTTTTGACACACAACCAGAAGGTAGCAGGTTCGAATCTTGGGCAAGTTGTTCACCCTTAACTGCTCTGCACTTGCAATTCTTCACTTTGTGTACGACTTAACATGCATTAATAACCATATACCTGGTAATAATAACAATAAATAATAATAATAAATGAGAAAATTTTATTGTATGCAAAATGCTTAAGCTGTGTTAACAATTTTATTGCTAAATCTATAGATTATAACCGACATACCAATAGAATTATTAACTAGATTCAGTGAATTGATAATCACACACCTAGTCTTGTAAGAGTGTAACTGTAATTAACCAAAATAGAAAATTTAGTAAACCTGGCGTCTTGTAATGTAATGTCAAATAATGGCAATCTCCGATTAACGCCCAGTGCCGCCCACTGATCTCCGTTTAATATATTATCAATAATAAGCACATGATCCGCCTGTAATATACTGCTATATTTAACAGAATACCGTCTACATATTTAATTAAATCGGGAAATAGATTCTGTAAATAATTAACAAATAACTTACCTGAAAACCAAAAATGAAACTCAAGAATTAGACTCCGGTTTTGCCGCTTTGGAAATTTTAGAATAAAGCTCTGATATCTACTATCTAGTACTGTTACGGTTAACCGAACATTACCGAAACTGCGGTTTTCGGTTAAAACCGAACCGAACCTAAACCGCGTTTTTGACCACACAAAATTGGACGGTTATTTTTCGTAGAGAATGGTAAACACATTCTACCTGTCGCGCATCTTATAATCCTCCATAAAAATACTTTGATGCGACTGGCTACTTGATTTACAACTTTGACTACCACGGACTACGGATTACGGACTATAGATTTTACCCAGATTGAGCGCTCGTGAATAAGCTGGTGCATTGCGCCAAGCGTTTAGGCAGGGTTATAGAAATGTCGTGTTTTTATTTTACTTTTCGGAAAAGTTACAACCCTAGTTGTATGTAATAGGCTAGTAAATATAGCCCGTGCACGGCCTAGTGTGGACCCCACAGGTCACGTGACATTCGTTATTTTGTTTATATTTTCGGCTGTTTTGGAATCGGCAGAAATTGTTTGAAAATTTTTCCAATCAATCGAATAAAACGGTAAATAAACATCGTTTATTTTACCTTTGAAAGCGTCCTATGCCTCAAGATCGACGCTGTGCGTCAATCGCCGCCAGATACCCCCGCCCTACAGATGAATTTTAATAGCCACGTATGGCTCTGTATATACCAGTGTTCGTCTGACCTAAATATTCTCATGGTTTAATTTTTATGTGAAAAGTTGATTTAATATGTACAATTGTTGTCCTTAAGCTCATAAAATGTGCATTAATTTTACGTTCTTTTACGTCTGGGACCCTTTTTGGACCCCTATTTGGGCTGAAAATGATTAGATTACGTATCGTTACTATCGTACTCTGCGCCTGTGTGTATGTATATACATATGTATTTTCTACACTGTTCTCGATTTTGTGCAGCGTAATATGCCTCTGTAAATGTTAATCTGCAGTTACGAGATATTTGATCCAGCCAGGTAAATGGTGGCACCTCTCGCATACATTTGCAAGAGTTTGAAGGTCTGTAGCCACTATCAATCTGACATCCAAGGCAGAGCACAGCATTTTCTGGGGCTACTTCGGGCAGCCTTGCTGCATGACCAAAAAGTCTGAGTCATCGTGAACTTACAGTTGGGCTTAGTTTGGTTTGAACGGAACGCTTGTAAATTTCCTCATTCAGAATAGCGTTGTACCAGTTTGCATCCAGGATCTGACACAAGTTATGGGCATGGAAAGATTCCAATTTCTTCCAGTCAACCTTTGTCAGAGCACAGGTCTCACTGACTTAGACTTGGTGCTTAGAGTGGATTGATTCCAAACGTGGTTCATCCAATGCATAGCACTTGATGCAACACCACTATGCCAATAAGCAAATAAATAAATATATAGGCATGCCTTTGAAGCAAAACAGTAAGCACAGTACAGTCCAATATCTTATTGACCCAACAATCGGATGAATAGTTCAAGTAATTGCTTGGGCTAATTGAAAATTGAACATTAAAACTGTTTTCATTTTAGTAATAATTGACCAACCAGGGGATGTATGCAGAAAATTAGTATTAAAGCATAACAATGGAGAATACTTAATGTATAAATGTATTGGTTTAGAAAAAGCAGTTTACAATATTTTAATATGAATATGTAAAACACTTAACATTTTAGGAGTAGGCCACATATGAAACAGGTAAGGTCTTCCTTAGGTTACATCAATTGGTATAATTTTCTTGTATTTTTATTATTATTAGTAGTAGTATTACTATTATTATTATTTGTAGTGGTAGCATTTGTAATAGTTGTCATAGTAATGGTAGTAGCGTTATTGATGATTTGTAATTTAGTTGTTTTATTCTTCATTTCAAGAAATGGAAGAGGCACCCAAGAGTGAAGTTTATCAGTTTCTTATAGCGAATGGCATCGAAGCAAAAGTTGCTGAGGAATTGAATGTTATTCACGATGCTGGTAAAATTTCTTACATCTGAGTAAAAAAATATCAGATCGAGTTTTTGTGCTTTGAAAATAAATGCCTTCTTTTTAATTTGAGGAGCTACAAGGACATGTTTTTGGCACCTTCAGATTCTTCGACCTCTGCTGCTTAGTACTGTGATAATTATTTTGTATGTGCATTGTTTTATTGAACTATTCATCTGACCAACTCATTTATTATAGGCGATTAGACCTGTGACTACCATACAGCTTTTTTGATCTTGTAAGAAATTGCATACCTGTTTTTATGAAAGAATTGGATTCTTTTGTGTACTTGTAGTGTACATGGTGGCACAAAAAAACTGGACTATATTAAATGCAAACCTAAATGTAACTAGTCCGGTTTTTTTGCGCCACCCTGTACTTCTATATGTGTGTTTGAAATGCCTGCCTGTTTAAATGCATTGGATGCTTGTCTATACTTGTTGTTATGTGACGTCCTCTCTGAATTATGAGATGTGTTATCTTACTTATTATGGCTTAGTCGCTAGGTGGCCGTCTGTGAAGAGGTCGGTTTTTCTTTCCAGTTTGAACGAGCTAGAAAATAGTAGTTAGAGCTGTGTTCTTGAATAAATTTTCTATTAATCTTATCTCGACTCCTTTCTCGCAACATCGCGCCGTGACCCCAACATTGCATATATTTGGTGCACACCTGTTTATACAAATTAGATACTTGTGTGAACTTGTTTACTTGGATTGCCTACTTGTATGTATGGGCAGATCACAGTCACGACCATTACCTTCATGTACCGCTGGTTGTGCATCCATGAAAAGTATTGTTGCATGTGTAGGAATGCTGGCCAAAGGCGACCTTGACGATCGTGCCATCGACGCCATCAAGGAATTCAGTGTTGAGAACGCTCTTGCAGTTCTCGTCGAGTTCAAGAACAGCAATCTGGATCATGTCAGCAATAAGAGTGCCTTCCTCTGCGGCGTTATGAAGACTTACAGACAAAAGAACAAGACGGGTGCGGCGTCTGAAAGTATCGCTGCTTCGGCTAACAGAAGAGCTGGTCCGGATGAAGCCAAAATCAAGGTTTCCATACGAAACATGGCTTTAATTTTTTATCTTTTACCAATGCACTGTTTAATTTTCAGTGTAATTGCGGTCAGATCCTGTTAGTGGTATTAGCTTCACTTCTGTTGTTGTTGTTGTTATTGCTGTTGTTGTCATTGTTTTGTGGTCATCGTTGTCGTCATCATCGTTTTAGAGATCTCTTGTTTTTGCACTTTCATTTGCATTGGTTTTCTTCTTGGTGCTCTTCATTTGAGCAGAAAATATTTTTGGCCAGTTATTGTCAGACAGTAGTGAACAGTAGGGCAGATTCTTGAAGCATGCATTTTAAGCAGCTTCTTGTATGGGTGCAAGACTTGGACTGTCACAAACAAATTGGAGGAAAGAATTTTAGCATCTGAAAGGAGATGCTATAAAAATCCTCAGAATTGGATGAGTGGAAAAGATCAGCAACAAGGAACTATGCAAGAAGATCCAGCCAAAGGAAACCTTGATGCAAAAAGTGATGTGATACAGAGGGAGCTGCTTCTCTTTGGAGTTGGACATATTTGTTATATGAAATATGATAGAAAGATCAAGACTATAATGCTGGAAATAAAGGATGGTTCCAACAAGAAAGGAAGGCCACACAGGGAATGGTGTGATGACATTGGTGATTGGTGTTGAAAATGTCTGCAAGAACTATGTCATATAGCTGCGGACAGAAAAGATCGTGACAAAACTGTAATGATTGCATCAGGCACCAACGGGCGCTGAGCCCACAGTTAGTGATGATCATGATGAGCGAACTTTGCTTGGAACCTTCTGAACATTTATTTGATTCATGTTTTTATGTTTATTTTGTATATTTATATATTTTATGTATAGTCATTTTTATATATTTATGTTTATTAAATTATATTTGCTATGTATTATGTTTTGATTTGATTGTGCAGTTCCTTTAATTATTTAGTCTCAATTTATTTAATGATACATATAGATGATGCTTGCCAAGCATTGTCTTTTCATCGTGAAGCAGAATTACTAGATCTTTGTTTAGCTGTTGTTTAGAACAGTTTTTTTGAGACTTGTGGTTCTGTCATATCTTGTTCAGGCTATTCTGGAAAGAACTGGGTATGGTTTGGATGTTACTACGGGCCAACGAAAATATGGCGGTCCTCCGCCTGGATGGGAAGGCAGTCAGCCAAGCACAGGCCATGAAGTAAGTTTTTATTTTTGCTTTAGTTTCTTATAAGTTAATCTTTCACTGTGACACCTAGAAGATTTTAGCAGGATTTTAAGATCCGAGTTGTTGAGAATATTTGTGTGAAGTTTACTGTTATCATCGAAAATTTATGAAGCGCAGTAACATAGACTGTTACAACATAGAAAAATTGTGGTCACTGTCCCAGAGTGGAAATGTCTTTTGAAAATCGGTGCTTGTTTTTGAAATATGCAGGTTTAGATTTGGACATATTTTTGCTGTTCCTTTATTTCTCTTTCAAAGTTGGCGGCAGTGGCAGCAGAATTGTCTTAGGACTCGACGATCTTGCCACGTGAAATTTATTCCCACTGTTGTGACTTTGATTCGAATTGAAATTCTCGTCTTTCTTTGCGACAGGTTTTCTGTGGTCGAATTCCAAAGGACATCTTTGAGGATGAGCTGATTCCACTTTTCGAGAAGTGCGGAAAGATTTGGGATCTTCGCCTGATGATGGATCCGTTGACTGGAAGCAACCGTGGCTTCTGTTTTGTCATGTTTACCGAGAAGGTGGATGCCCAGGAAGCAGTTAAACAGGTTAAAGTGGCCCCAATAGTGATTCAATTACGGCTCAATTGCGGTTTTCTAAATCTCATTTTAGTTGCTGTTAGTTTAACCCCTTAACTGGGTATTTAACTGTAACTCAATGTAAAATGGACAGATATATCCGGGGTCCCCAGTTAATGGGTTAAGATGCATCGGTTAGTTTGTTGACTAATTTGTAGTTTTTTTGGGTTTTGATTATTGTTGTTGTTTGCGGTAATTTTTGAAAAGATTAAAAATTATTATAGTTATTTGTCACGAAATAAAAGGAAGCTTGACTTGTCATCGTCTTTTCTGTCTTTTGGCAATTCACTGATTCAGACTTTTCAATGTTGTCGCAGTCATGGTGTAGTCTTTAACATGCAGAATTTGATTATTATTATTATTATTATTTATTATTATTTATTATTATTATTATTATTATTTAATGACAATTTCTTGTGTGCCATATTACCAAATGTCAAAAGCAAGGGCACAGTACAGAGTCCAGCTATACAATATAAATAAAATAACCATAATCATGTACAAACAAAAGTGAATGAAAAACAATCTAAGGAAGACAAGTGTATGATTTGATATCTCGTTCTTTCCATAACACTGATTCCTCTAGTTAATGCTTTGATCTCCAAACATCTTAACTACTGCAACTTGTTTTGCAAATCAAATGCAACCACTTGCAGAGGATTCAGAATTTGTTGGCTAGACCCAGCACCAGACCAGCCAAATATGACCTCATCAATGCTGTACTTGACACACTTCATCACCTACCAGTCAAACAAAATATCTAATTTAAAACTTGTCTTCTAGATTAGCCTACTTGGCATTGTGCGACAATTTCCCATCAGAACAGTGATGCTAAGCAATGTTGAGCACAGCTTATACTTGGATGGGTGACCATCCCAGGATCGAGTCATGGTGCAGGCAGCCAACCAAGCCGTTCATCACTTAGGCACGGATAAATTAATAGCAGCATTAAGCTGCAAAGGTAAAACATGAGTCTAGAGAAAGCAATGGCAAACTACTGTAGCTTTTTTCGTAAGCCACCCGCATTGCTGCTTGCCTAGTGCATGGAGATCAGCACTATATTCTACGCTTGTTCGAGTAAGGGACTACCTTTGCCTTATTTACCTTCCTGTCCATAAGACATTTCACTCTAATTAGCCATCTTGCCTCCTTTTTATGCTTTCAAAGCTTCAATACCTTGCATAAATATATATATTAATGTGATCTGAGTGAGCATCAAATGATACTAAATGTCTTAATAAAACAATTATTCTAATAAGCTTTTGATTGATTTTTTTATTGATACAAAAGTGAACATTTGGTGTGAATGAGCTTGTTTCAGGTTCCTTTTACACTGAATATTGACATTTTTTGTAACCTGCAACTGATTTTGCAGATTTTGATTTGCTTGTTTCCAATAATTTAGTTGTTGGTTTAAACTAACGATTGTTTTGAAAATGCTTTTATAATTTGCTTTTTAAATTATAATAATTGTTATCTAAATTCTGCCCTTAGTGTTGACTGCTATTGTTCTTGCATTTCTTTTGTGACTTATGTTTTTTGTGGCCAAATGTTTATAAGCATGTTCATTGTTCAAGTGGGAAAACTTAAGAGCAGCGTAGGATACAGGCCTTATAGAAAAAGGTTTAGATTGTGGTACTTCTTCGTAGTATTCTGCCCTTAGGCAGGTTTTGTATTCCAATTTTGCCATGTGTGGTAATAGACTACAAGAAAAACAGTGGGTGGGTGAGTGAATAGGTGGATGGGTGGATGGGTGGGTGGGTGTGTATAGGTTGATAAATGGATGGATGGAATCTTTGGCTGAAAGTCACCTAAAGAGGTCAATCATATCTGATCCTGTTATTGCTAAATAATATTCATGAGTTATCCATTAACATTTCCGTTTTCTAAATGGTGTTTTACAATGGCTTTGACTTTTACTATTGATTTTTCTCTGTGTAGTTTAATGGCTTTGAAATTCGACCTGGAAAATACCTTAAAGTCAACATATCCGTCGCCAATGTACGCCTCTTCGTTGGAAATATTCCAAAGAACAAGAGCAAAGAAGATATTCTGGAGGAGTTTAACAAGTGCACAGGTGATGAAGATGTGTTTGAGTAAAGTGCTTGAGTGATAGACTCTCGAACTAATGGTTATCGGTGCTTCTGTTTCTGCATTCTTGTACATGTGTACTAGCCTTTGTGAATGTATTGAATCATTGATGTTTTCAGATGGCCTGGTAGACGTTATAATATATA
Source organism: Metaphire vulgaris (assembly GCA_018105865.1). Classification (NCBI taxonomy): domain Eukaryota; kingdom Metazoa; phylum Annelida; class Clitellata; order Crassiclitellata; family Megascolecidae; genus Metaphire; species Metaphire vulgaris. Next base: position 4,532,894 of record CM030833.1, on the reverse strand, counting down.
GTTCTCCAGATGACCCGAAAAAGAGGAACCGGGGTTTTGCGTTCCTCGAATACGATAGCCACAAGTCGGCTTCGATGGCTAAGCACCGCATTGGAAACGGGTGGATGCGGGTGTGGGGCTGTGACATCATCGTTGATTGGGCCGACCCCTTGGAAGAGCCAGACGAGGAAACAATGTCAAAGGTGTTAACAACTGGACTTTCTTCTCGTAGCTGCTTGTAAAATAATGGGTTTGGATTGTAGTTGTTTATGGCACATCAACTGTTACTTTGTAACTTTGGATGTATTCAGCAATCTGTTACAGTAGAATCATGTTATAACTTTATAATATTTGTTATAATCAGTGTCCTTATAATGGGAATCTACTGTATTTTATGAGTTATAGACTTAGTATTTCAGAATTGATTGTTATTTTATACCAGATTGGTAGTTTCGTTAATCAGTATGGGTATTTAATTTTTCTGATGTTTCATTCACCTATCTGATGGGGCGGGAGGTTAACAGAGTGGTAATGACGTTGGATGATGGAGCAGAAGATCGCAGGTTTGATACCCGCAGGAGCCCTAAGGTCGACTCAGCCTTAATCGCTAGAGGGTGGTGGTAAACTGAGGAACAGCATAAAGCTGCAAGGTGAAACGTGGGTCTGGGGAAAGTAATGGCTACCTACCCGAGACTAATGGCTTATATCTCCTACGTCGCTGATTGTCTAGACTGGAGATAAGCGCAGGAACCCAATGCGCAAACTCAAGTACGGGACCTACCTTTTTAATGTTTTGTTCATCTTTGTCTTTAATTTTAATATATCGTAGTGTTTCTCTTTAGCGTTGTGATGGAGCGTTTGTGATGCCGTTTGGTTTTGTTCTTAATTTGCTGTTAAGGTGAAAGTGTTGTACGTGCGAAATCTCAGGTCGGATGTCACAGACGATCAGCTGAGAGAGAAATTTGAAGAGTATGGAAGAGTGGAGAGAGTGAAAAAAGTGAAAGACTACGGCTTTGTCCACTTTGAGATACGCGAAAACGCTCTGAAAGCGATGGAAGAACTAAATGGCTCGGTGAGTGTATTTGCCGAGTTTGAGGCTCTGAATGAAAGCGATAGGACTGAATCACTTTTCTAAACTACTACAGTAGAACCTCGTTATAACAGACTCGGTTATAACGAATCCTCGGTTGTAACGTACCGCAATGTATGGTCCCATATGATGCACTGCCATATCAAATGTAACGTGTTAAATTTGACAGATCACTAAGTACGTTATAATGAAGTTTTACTGTACTTTTCTAAAATATTGGATAAACAGTGTGATTTCAGTTATTGATTAGTTTTCAGTTACAGTTAAAGTTATTTAAATTATTTTCTAGGTATAGTTACAGTTAAAGTTATTGTCATTTTTCAGTTACAGTTTCAGTAACAGTTTAAAATTATTTTTCAGTTATTTTCAGTTAATCGCCATTGAACACATTAATGAAATTTTGATGTTTTTTCTTAATAAGCAATAACTTTATTCTCTCTAATTGATTGAAAAATGTACTTATATCTCCATATTTTCACATGCATGTCCATCAAAACATAACATAAATAATTTTGGAAGATCGAGATTTCAATGTGTTTAAACGAAGATCTTTTTGTGTGGTGTTTGACTTCTTAAGTTTGTCATTTTTCAGTTATTTTAACTATTTCAGTTATTTATTTTTCAGTTACAGTTGCAGTTATAGTTATTGGTGTTTTTCAGTTATAGTTACAGTTAACTGATTTGTTATTTTTCAGTTAACTGACTTTCAGTTACAGTTACAGTTAACTTAAACCATGCTGTGGATAAATAGTTTTTTCATCACTGTTGTGATTTTAAATACTTATCACATATATATGGAAGTTTTTAACCCCTTAACTGGGCAACTATTTGTAACTCAATGTAAAATAGACGAGTGTTACTTGGGGCGCCCAGTTAATGGGTTAAGCAAGTGATATTTTTGAATACTGGTTTTAGAAAATTGGAGAATCGGAAATTCAGATTTCGTTGGCCAAGCCGCCAACTGAAAACAAGCAGAAGGAAAAGAGGAAACAGATGTACAGATTGCCTTTCTCTCACCAGATTGGAAGAGGAGGCGGGTGAGCAGACTGTTTCATATACAGTAAAACCTCTTTAGCCCGCCACTATTGGTCAAGGGTGAAAGTTTGGCGAGGGGCGAGTTTGGCGGCTTAACGAATACAATGCTCACTACTGAAACTACAGTAGGCTTGCCCCCCCACGGGGGCGGGGATGAGAATTTTGGGTGCCCCGCGGATACCAGTAGGGACGGGTCAGCTCATGAACAAATGACAGGTTGCTATATATTCACGTATAGACAGCAGGTCGGCTAAGAGAAA
>CM030833.1:4488030-4525530 GCA_018105865.1 Metaphire vulgaris | reverse complement strand
TTATAATAAACTGTTACTTTGCATTTACTTGGATGTGGTGTTTTAGTTTGGTTATTAGCCCTTGGTGGCCCCAGCGATTTATATAACCAATAGTTTATGAAACCGAAATACCAGTTTTAAGTGTCCATACTCCATAGGGTGAAAGACTTATTTGAATATTATTTGTTTTAAAGTAATTTAGGGGCTAAGTCAGCCTGTGTGAAAACCACTGTAAGTAAGGCATACAAAGTTTGAGGGCTTTTATATGGAAAGAATCCTGATTTCTAAAATTATCTTGTATTACTCAAGCAGTTTGTACTAAAGGTATAGTAGAGTTTACGTGATTTGTATTCCCAGATTCCTGTTAAAACAACCACTGTCAAAATATCTGTTTGACCCACCATTTGTAATTGTAAAGCGCCCTTGACTTTGGCCTCTGATATGTTACGACGCTATATAAATTGCCGTGAACAATAACAATTTGCAAGAACATATCTTAAGCAAAACACTTGGACAACATTCTCAGAATTTGTTATCCTTTTAAAGTCTTAATGTGTCAGATAGTTAAATTTTGACAAATTGTGTAATAAAATATGGTCTTTACTTGCTTCCCACTCTGACTAATTTTACTTTTTAAATGGAATTTACTTGGGTCTTTTATAGATGGATTTGGAGTACCGCCAATTGATGCCTAGACCATTAAACTGGTGCTATATAAGTGCATTATTTTTTTGCATTATTTAAAAAGATATATGGTAAATGGTTGTAAGGACCTCTTGTGTCAAACCCACTTCCTCAATATGGTTCATGTAGACCTATTCTGGCTGTCATAATCATAAGAAAACTTACTAACTTGAATTCTATGATATACTCGGTTTTCGATTACAGATAGAACATTGGCATACGTCCAGGAAGTGACTGTCATAATCTCTTATCTATTCTAGATATACTCGGTTTTCGATTAAGTGGAGCACCGAGATTTATCCTATCGATGGATTTATCTCGGTGAGTACTGAATAGGAGAGATCAGCTCTAACATCCGATTAATTTAGGCGTCAATACCGAGAGGCAGCATTTGACTCATTCTTGATACTAAATTACTAATCGATAGCCCTCATTCGTGACATGTCGTTGATATGAGGTAAAAAGTTCTTCATCGTTCATTCGGGAGTTTTGGATATTTCTTATCTCGGGGGATTTATACGCATGGCAGCACGGAGTGAACGTTATTATGGTCTGATTAGGGTCTTGAACTGATGCTGAGTCTGCAAAGTGACGTTCAAACTTAAAAAGTTTCATTTATATTTGGCAATTGCCATATAAAACTTGCCATATTATTTAGTCTTTTATATTTTAAAACTGCAAGCGGCAATACTACTCTACAATCAAACAATGTGTCTATGGTGATCTTTGGGACGAAGGTTAATTTATAAAATTCTACTTGCATTAATTTGTCTTAAATAAATCGACTGAATAATATCGATTGAATAATCAAAGCCCAGCATTTAAAATTTATTGTATATATTTTATGTGACGAAATTTCGATTATGCTATGCAAGATTCCGTTTAATTACAAAAAGTCCATCCTCTCGGGGTAACTGGACCTTTCGCTCTGGAAACGTTTCCCTATGTCGGGACGTTTCGCTCTCATGACATTTTTGCCATAGAGACATTTTGCTAAGAACATTTCGCCCTCGGAAGTTTCGCTTTCAGAAGGTTTCGCTCTAGAGACATATAGCTCTTGGGACGTTTCGACCTCGGGACATGTTGCCCATGAGCCACAGTAGCAGTGTTTTGTGACATCATCATCATCATCATCATCATCATCATCATCATCATCATCATCATCATCATCATCATCATCATCATGATGATGATGATGATGATGATGATGATGATGATGATGATGATGATGATGATAACAATAATGATAGTAGTAATAATAATAAATAATAATAATAGCCCATTGGTGTCTGATGCCATCACCACAGGTTTGTCACCATCTTTTCTGTTTGCAGCTATGGGACAATGGGATATAGTTCTTGCAGACATTATTTTCCACACCAATCACCAATGTCATCACACCATTTCATGTGTGGTCTTCTTTTCTTGTTGGAACAATCCATTATAACAAGCATTATAGTCTTATCTTTCTATCATCTTTCATACGACAAGTATGTCCAGAGAGATGCAATTTCCTCTTTATCACTTTTTGCATCAAGGTTTCCTTTGGTTGGATTTTCTTGTATAGTTCTTTATTACTGATCTTTTTCACCCATCCAATTCTACGAATTTTTCAGTAACATTTCCTTTCAAATGCTAACATTCTTCTCTCCAATTCATTTGTTATGATCCATGTCTTGTCGGCATTGACTGAGAAACCCTTCAGTTTTTACCAGTCCAAATAAGATGATCTATATTAGTTAAGGTTCGGTGTTATACATAAGGAGGACTTGCATTGGAATAACTCACAGAAATGTGCCCAGGCTTTATAGATCACCCACATGCAAACATCTTTCAGAGCAAAGTGGTTTTTTGGCCTGTACAATATTTTACTTTTATGGCACCACTTTTCTCTGAATTTTTGAATATGTGAAATTAGTTTTATGTTAAGTAAATTTCTTTGCCTTGCTGTATTGTTGCAGTCTGACCATTTAATCGAAACTTTACTCCAAATCATGAACTACAGGGCAGGAAAATCCGGCTTAGCTGCTGAATGCCAGAAAAAGGTGTGTGGAAATTTTTGTTTTGGCCACAATTGCACACACGCACACATCGGCCATAATGCAAAAACACCTATTGAACAGCTAGTAGTTTTTCAACCGGCATTTACCCACTGCCTGACAGATGATACTAGAAACCAGAATAAGTGGCAGCTGTTGACTGCAGTGTAAAATATTTATGTTGCCTAGATATTAAATTATATGCTTATAAGTTGACATTGTTGGCGTTGAACCAGAGAAAAACTTAATAGTAACAGAAAATAAGTGGTTTAGAAAGATACTAAGGAATGGATACAAAGAACATATAACAAATGAAGAAGTTAGAGAGAGAACACTGTAACCAAACATCATTGAAGTAATCAGAAAGAGAAGAATGAACTGAACCAGACACATTCTCAGAATGGAAGAAATAAGATACACAAATGGATTTTCAACTACAAACCAGAGGGGAGAAGATCTAAAGGAAGACCGAAAAGATGATGGGTGGACGGATTGGAAGAGGATCTGCACATGGCAGGGCTGAATCTCAATGGAAAAACTGACGGAAGACACCGAATGACATTGGAAGAAATAGCAAAGGACAGAGAACTTTGGAGAGATGTCATGGAGAAGTCGATTGCTGGACACAGCTAGAGGACGAAGACCTGACCTGAAGTTGACATTTATGCACAATTTGTGTTGCAAACTTCCAGTAATTGCTGAATCCACTTGTGCTGTATATACTTACCGGGCACATGTACCGGTATATGTGTATGTGTGTGTTTGTATGTATTCTGTAATTATCATACCTATTTTGAATTGTCAGGTATTTTGAAAATTCCTCCATAATATCTCAATCCTATCTTCGTGCATGATAGTGCTTTAGGAGTATTTGAAAATAAGTTAGTTTACTTTTTAAAATGTCACATATTTTTAAAAATATATTAACATGCTTTTCAGTTTGTCCAGAGGTAATGTAACTTTTGTGATGAAAAACCTGCTAATTGAAAGGAATTATAATTAATTTCAACTAACAGCTGAATGGCAATGTTTCTTCCAGAATTTTCTCTTTGAACTGATTGTAAAGTTTGTAGGGATTTTTGTCACAGATTGAAGCGAATTTTGATGAGGCAGAAGCCGCAAAATGCTTGTATTGGATCCGGCTGATAACCGGAGTGGATGAAATCCCAGAAGATCCAGAGGCCATCGATGCTTCACATGATTCTTTCTATAATCTACTCTCCGATGGAATCATTGTGCTCAAGTATTTGGCCTCTAAAAATTCATTTGGTTTACTAAATATTGCTTTATATTACTTTCTATTTTTTAATTATATTTTAAGTTTTTGTCAGAGTGAATCCTTTCATCATGATCTTTGTTGCAGTCTTAACTGAGTTGCTTAGGTACATGTATTTTGAATAGCAACCCTATGGGGCGGCGGCATATGCAGCTAACATATAACTAGCTTCTTCTCTTCGAAGGTCTGTGTTATCTTTGTTCTGATATCAATGGACATTGTAACATTACCTGCTGTTTACTTTTCAATTTTGTGTTATTGCTTCTATTTGGACAAAAAAGTCAATGCATTTTTAGCACTCCCCGTATCTTGTAATGTTTCTGCTGGGAGATTTTATCTGAACTCGTTTCACAAGAGCCTTACACAAAATTCCACTTATAATCTATATAAATAAAAATGTAAACCTGTTTCTTCGGGATGGCTAATCTAGGAAAGTTCTTCACTGATTGCTTTGAAACTTTTACACGACCTTCCAGTCGAAGTGTTGTTACATGGGAAAAAGGCTTGTTTTATGGTCAAAAGCGGAATTTTTCAATGAAAAACCAGTTTTCTTAAAAGCGCCACCTGTGGAATTAAGCTGTGTCGAATTACCCTTTGACCCCAACGATCCGTATAACCAATAGGTCAGTGGTTGCCAAACTTTTTCAATCCGTAGGCCAAACTTCAAATGTCAATTTTGAACAAGTGCACTATATGAAATAGCACTTTTTGGATAATAATTGATATCAAAATTCCCGAAAATCTTGATATGCAGAACAAAGAAAGTTATGATTAATTTTTAATATTTCATGGCTCCCCCCCTGGGAGGAAGCCCCGGCTCCCCAGGGATCCACGGCTTGCACTTTGAGAACCACTGCAATAGGTTTTAAGGCCAAACTATTGGCCTTCCGTGGCTAAAGGGTTAAAAGACCATTTTGTAGAAAAGTTCCAAGGCATATTTAACCCTTTTAGCTTTGAAACTGACTTTAGCATTTGGTTTGCGTTGATTGTTTATTGATTGAAACCGAATGTTTGTTTTTATCTTGCTGTTAGGCTGTTCGATAGCCTCTCTCCTGGAAAGATTAATTGGAACGACAAGATGTTCCAGGTTCCCAAGATCGAGGCAATGAGGATCATGCGTGAACGTGAACGAATTGCACAGTTCACCAAGCTCGTTCAAGAATTTGGTGTTACCGACACGTATACATTTCCAACAGAGTCTTTGCATGAAAAGGGAGCTCTCAACCTTGCTCAAGTGTGTGTTTGCATAAGGGCCCTTGGAATTGAGGTAATTTTTGACGACTTCGGCTCTCCATATGTTGTACAGTTTATATATGAATGTAGAATTTTTTTAAATATGCCAGTTTTTTTATGAAAGTTGTTATTTAGAATTTTTTAGAAATTTTGCCAAAACAAGATGTAGCTAAGGCAAGTTTTAAAATTAACTTGATTAATAGTTATAGTTAATAATAATTAGTAGTTATACCTGCTCAAAGTTTTAAAATTAATTTGATTAATAGTTAATAGTTAATAATAATTAATAGTTTTGCCTTCTGAAAGTGTGGCATTTTAACTGAAATCTTCTGAAGATTGGTTCTTTCATAGGGCTCTGCTATTTGTTAGTTTATGTTGCCGCTTTCCCGCTGGTTTACTTATTTTCCATGTTCCTGTAGGCTCAGGCAAAGCCAAATTATTCTGGTCCAGAAGGATATTGGCCGAAGAAAAGCGAGAAAAATGTCCGCGAGTTTTCCGAAGAGCAGTTGAAAGCCGGCCAGTCGGTCATCAGCCTGCAGTACAGTTCGTTCAAAGGAGCGACCCAGGCTGGAATGAACATAGGGAAGATGCGTCACATTGTTGAATAGTCGGCTTCCCATCTGCACTTCTTTTGCATATTTCAAATCTTTGAAGTATTCAATGCATAAATTATAGCTCAAAATCTTCAAATCCTGATCTGTGCTGATTCCATGTATCTAGTTTGTCTTACTGGTTTAGTTTTAGTTTAGTTTTAGTTAACGTTTCGATTTTGAAACTGAAAAACTTGGCCGTTCATTATGCCGCATTTTTCGATCATTGTTTACCGTACTCAATTTGTGCACTTTTGTTGGCTTAAGTCGTGCTCTGCTGTTTTTTAGCTTTGCAGACGTGTTACTTTGTCATATTTTTTGTGCTACTACCAGCATCCTAATGTTTGCAATGGAACTTTCGATTTTTGAATATTTTTTGCTAAATGCTTGATATGATGCTTACAATTTTCTGACTGCCTAGTATATTTCTTGACTTGCTTAATATTTGTGAATTTCAAATGAGATAACGGGTCTTTTTTGGACCAATTTGTGCTTGAAGATTATGAGTTGAATTCAAAGTGTTTTACATCTCACTGTGATCTTCTAGTGCGTCAAGTTTAGCGTTTTAAAATTTCCACAGCGTTTTCTCGGGCATGATTATCTACGATTGTTTTTGATTTATGTGGAGATTTCTAATGATTTGTTGACATCTCATGTCTATGTTTCGAGTTTCAAATCGTGAATTTCTACTGTTTGCTTGTATTCATATCATGTGTTTGCAAGGAATTTAGAATTTTTTCCATGAGGAAAAATTGTAAAGATCTTTGGAGATAATAAGTTATAATAGGTTACTAATTTCTGCACAGGTTTAATTCACTATTGCTAATAACAGATTTTGGTCAGTTTTCTGGAAAATAGTCTTTCTCATTTTCATGCTTCAATCATAAATACACAATAAATTCTCATTTTTGTGTATTTATGATTGTAGTTAGAATTTCACAGTTTTTTGCCAATTGAGGTTTAGATTTTGAAATGGTCTATGCTTTAAAATCAGCTTTTAAGTTTGCTTTAATATTTTTAATGTTTCTATTGAAAGATTTGTCTATATTGAATTGAATATGGTTGATTCTTTAAGCAGTGTCTGCATTGCTAATTTGAAAGTATGAAGATATTGAAACTGTACTTTGGTTTGGTTCAATTGCTTTATAGGCAGAAATGTCATCCAACATAATTTGTTTGAATTTTGTGCCTCATAATTTCTCATTCCTTTGCCGTTTCTCGATGGCCATATTTTTGAAAACATCATTCTGCTTTTATTCCAAGTATTTTACAATATAGGCGTGTTTTTATTCGAGTCATTCGAGTTTTTGAGATCTGTGTTTAAATTGTGTTTATCAGTATTTTTTTATTTCAGCAAGAAGTACATAACCTACGATTTTGATGTGAAGTTATTATAGTTTACGTTTGTCGATCATTTTGGCAATTTACGCCATTTGTGTTTTAGTATGTTGCACCTTATTTAAGCTTGAGTTTTTTTTATTGATTTTATGAATGCCGATAAGTAGTTATGGTCACTCTGGATTGCAGCTTTAATATTATTAGCATTTTTCATCCAGAAATTTAGCGTGTTAACCTCTAGTTTTCGTATATAATATGCTATGCATGCCACTGTCTTTGCTGTGTGTTGCAAGCATTTCAAGGGGAATATTATTTAGTCAAATGTGCACATTATATTGTCATGCTCTTGATTTTAAAGATTTGTCCATTCCTGGTAACTCACTTTCCATCACCATCTCATCAACAATGGTTCATTGTCTGTTGGTATATAGTGTCATCTCTGCAGTTTGTGCCATTCATTCTTTCTTGTTCATTGCTCTGTGATTAATATCCTGTAATCTGCTTCCACGTCATTCTTTTATATCAATATATCATTCCTTGTGTAGTCTCCTTTCTTATTGTCACCCTCACTGTCCATGCATTCCATCTGTTCTTATCTCTATTTAGATATACTAGTGTTAATATGACACGCATTGTGAATGTCTCCTGGCAGTGACTTTAAATGGATTTTACTGTTATTACTGTAAGAATTTTTGCTCTGATTAATAATGTTTGTCTGAGACCATTTTTCTTGCCGAGTGCTTTTAATTTGTGACTTTGATTTTGTTCATTTAACTGCAGCAACTGGTTTTACTAGTCGTGTTGCCTGCAAAGCTTGCCACTATTTGTGTAGCATTCCATATTGAAAATTGTTTTTGCTTATGAAACTAAGCTGATCATTAATTCCAGCTTGATTTTTTTGCTGCCGAATAAGCTTGTCGACTGCCGGCGACATCCCCACTCATTCCACGCGGGATGTGCTGAAATCTGCCTTTGAAATTGTTTTGCTCTCCTCTGTGGCGGTTCCAGGATTTCTTGGTGGGGGGGGATGAAATGAATTCATAGGAAGTTGGTGGGGGGATGAAAAGAGAAGGGGAAAATCAATAAACTTTGTCGAAAAAGGCTGTCAAAAGAATTTTTTTTTCCTAATTTTTCTACGGTTGTACAGAAAAATAGGTTGACAAGCAAAAAAGGTCATCTACAGTTTTTTCCTCATAGTTTTACTAGACTTTTACCCAAATATAGGTTTCACAAGTGAAAAAAAGTCCGGTGGGGGATGCATCCCCACTCGTCTCCCACGTGGAACCGCCACTGACTCTGCTTAAAATAAGAAAATCGAATTTTAAAAAGGCATTGAGCTGCATATTGGTGGCTGATGGGTGTTTTAGCTCAGTTAATTCTGAACAGCGATGTAATATTTTTGCTTCAGTTTATTCATTTGTTCTTTGTGTTTACAGAATTAAGATAAAGAGATTTGCACTTTGAGAACTTATGTTGGGTTTTTTGTTCATTTGTATAAACTAAAATGGCTGTTAAGTTGAATAGCACATCTGCTTGATGTTGATTTACTTTGTGAAATAGTCACAAAGGAGTGGATAGGACTCAACACATACATATATACATATTATATATATATATTGTACAGATGGATGAGATTTGGTTTTAACCCATTAACTGGGGACCCCGGATATATCCGTCCATTTTACATTGAGTTACAGTTAAATACCCAGTTAAGGGGTTAAAGCAAGACCAAGAAATTGAATTTCAAAACCGAAACTTTTGCCATCCCTCTAACCGTTACTTCATTGTTACTAAGATTACCACTGATATAGTTTCTAAAACCTTGAATACCGTCAACAGTAAATTAACTGTAAAATGTTTCCTAACCTCAGCATTTTATCCAGACAACAAGCCTTTGGGGGGAATGACTTTGCTGGAGGGTAAGGGACAGACAGTTCAATGCAGAAATGTGTGTCAGTGCTGGAATTTGGGATATTTTGTGGTTTTGAAACTGAAATTTCCCCCCGCTGTTAGGCCTGTATAAAACACTGCCTGGTCTTGTATCGTAGGCCGCTTCCACCAGGCTAAAATCTATTGTGTCCTAAATCTCAGATACTTTTAGGTTGGAAGTAACTTTCACTTGACTTAGAACTTTTTGGAAAGCATAGAATAGGGCCTATTTAATTTGCAATTATAATGGTTATAGTTGATTACAAACAGGCATTCGACTCAGTCTGGCGGGAAGGACTTTGGCTGACATTGAGACACATCGGAATTGAAGAAAAACTTCCTGAAAATTAACAGTGAAAGAACAAAAGTTATGGCTGTTTCGAGGGATGGCAACGATTAAGTAGAAATCATACTAAATGGACAAATATTGGAAAACGTTGAAACATTAAAGTACGTATAGGAGGAATACTCAAGAGCGACGGAAAACACACAAAGGACGTGAAAATGAAAATAAATACAGGATTACAAACAATGGGAAGAATGAAAACACTATGGGGGAGCAAAAGCTTAGCACTGAATACCAGTGGCGGCTCTAGGATTTGGCAAGTGGAGGGGCCGTTGGGGTGGCAACTTCTAATCATGGGGGCCAACCATTTGTTGTTTAATGTATGTAGCATTAAGTATAGGGTCCCAACTGGGGGGCAACCGGGGGGCCAGGCACTGAATAGGGGGGCACGGGTCCCTCTGGCCCCCCGGTGGAGCCGCCACTGATGAATACAAAACTGAAATTGTACAATACATTAGTAATACCTCAAATTTTATATGGATCGGAAACTTGAGTACCGGTAATAAATAAAAATCAGACGAAAAAAGTTTAATGGTTGCAGAAATGAGCTGTCTAAGAAAAATAATGTGAGTCAGCAAATATAAAAAAATTGAGAATGAAGACATCAGGCAACAGACAAGGAGCCACAGAAACAATTATCGATAAAGTATACGCAAAAGGAGATTAAATTGGTTTGGACATGTTAAAAGAATGGACAATAGATGGGCCTACAAAGCACTGCATACGCACAAAGTAGAAGGAGACAGAGGGAGAGGAAGACCGAGAAAAAGATGGATGGATAACATCAAGGAAGATCTGGAAGCAAAGAACATGTCGAAGGATGCAGATTAGCGCAAGATCGAGCGAAGTGGAAATGTTTCGTATCTATAGCTATTGTCGCCATGCAGGCAGAAAGTGAAGATGAAGATGATGATGAATTGATGGTCGTAATTTTATACTATAGTGGTTTTCACAGGCTAACTTAGCCTCCTAAACCACTTGAAATCAAGTTACGAGGATCGGTTCACAGGCAGGCCCGTCTTACACCTGTGTGGGGCCCCGGGCACCTGGCGGCCTGCGGGGCCCTATTAGATGTGAAGATCAAATGTCGACAAGCAAAAAAAGAAAAGGGGTCATCTCCAAAACGTTTTTGAATGTTGACAAAGAACAAAAGGTAATCTCCAAACGTTTTTTGGTGTTGACAACCAAAAAAAGGGCGCGGGACCCCTAAGATGCGCGGGGCCCCGGGCACTGTGCCCGATTTTTAACACGTAAAGACGGGCCTGTCCATAGACCTATGTTTTATGCATACTAGACCCAATGAAATTTATTTGGAACGATAACCCGAAGGCCGCCAGTGAGTAGCCGGCGGTTGGGCACTCCAGGGTTAGTCAGCAGTGGCGTTACTGGCGTAGCGTGCCCTTTGGCCGCCTATGGCTCATGGCTAATAAGCCACCCCAAATTCATTCATATCATATGCAGAATGCAGATCTAGGGTCTTTGTTGCCAGAGGCGTAGCTTGCAGTTGCATTCATGCCACCCATGTGGCCTATATGTTGCCGTTTGCAATTTTTTAAATTTTAAATTTGCCGCCCCTCCTAAAGTTTGCCGAAGTTTGCCGCCTTCACTAACAATTCTCTGACAAGCAAAACAGGTCATCGCTTCTAAAATTTGCCGCCCATTTGAAATTTGTCGCCCCTTTTAAAGATTGCCGCCTTTACTCTATATAATATACAATGATGACAAGCAAAAATGCTCGTCCTTCCAAAATTTCCCCCCCCCCAGTTCTGTGCTGCCCATGCAGAGGCGGAGCTAGGGTGTCCGGCGCCCGGGGACAAAATATACTGGTGGCGTCCCCTCAACTTGACGAAAATCCTAAGAAGCCAAAAAGGGCGCCGCTCTGTCCATTTGTCGCCCCTTTATTCAACTTCGCGAATACCCTGAAAAGCAAAAAGGCACCATCCGTATAGCGGAACTCCCTGCCTTAAACCAATTTTGGCGCCCCTCACCTCGGCGCCCGGGGACATCTGTACCCCCTGCACCCCCTAGATCCGCCTCCACGCCCATGGCTAAAGTCATAGGGTCTACTAGTCATTAATTGGCACGCTACACCTCTGTTAGTCAGAAGCCTGTATTCTGCGTCAGAGATAGGCCTACGAGACAATTACAGAAAGTACAGGAACTCTAAACGATCTAGCAGCTTCTGTATGATCCTCGAACTGTGCTTGTAAAAAAAAGAGACGAGGCAATACGCTACGAACAAAGAGCTCTGGAGAGTGTGGACCAGACCTAGTTCTCGTATCTCGGCAGCTTAATTGCCTCGCAGATAACGATTACCAGAGTGAGAGAGAGAGAGAGAGAGAGAGAGAGAGAGAGAGAGAGAGACAGACAGACAGACAGACAGACAGACAGACAGACAGAGACAGAGAGAGAGAGACATAGAGAGAGAGACAGAGCGATACAGAGACAGAGATAGAGAGACAGAGCGAGAGAGAGAGAGAGAGAGAGAGAGAGAGAGAGAGAGAGAGAGAGAGAGAGAGAGAGAGAGAGAGAGAGCGAGAGCCAAGCACCCTCACATCAACGTGTGGACTAGCAGAGACATTGGCATTGCGCTGGATTTGCAACGTACTTCAACAAGATTGTGAAACTTTGGCATGGTAAAGATTGTCGAATACAGGCTTCAATTGATGGAACATCTTCCTTCGGAAACCTCTATGTCCTCCAAAAAAGACTTAAGGGAGAAAACGAACCGAAGACAAAGTTTTCTGGGAGGGAAAAAACTCAGCATTATCAGAACCATTGTGACTTTCGACCCGGAGCCTATAGCCAGGATGGAAATCAATCAATCAGCCATCAACCAATCAACCAATCAGCCAATCAATCAACCAATCGATCGGCTTCTGTGGTGCCACTATTATAATCTGTTGCTGTCCATCCACTTTATTCTGGGACTTTCTCTGGCTCTATTTCCTTTCGTTGGGGTGTAGAATTCTAGAGTTCTGTAGGGTGGAGTGTAATAGGCCTACCCTTGTTTCATCCATTCTATTGACATGTCCAATGTCCAAACCAGTTGAGTATTTTCCTTCTAATTTTGTCGATAACTGTGTTAAATTGTAGGCCTATCATTTAGGCAGATACTGATGTCTTCGTTTCTAATCTTTTGAAACCGGGTTACTCCAAGGAATATCCGTAATGAGGTAGTTTCAGTGGCGTAGCCAAGAGGGAGGGTTGAGGACTTGAGGGGGTTACAACCCCCCTTGGCTGCCGACGAAGAATTTCTTTCCTGTGTTTCCATATATTTTAAATTCTCGGACGCGGTTTTGGGGGGTAAAAACTCCCCCTGGCTGCCGATGCAAAATAATTTGTAAGCGCCATATATAGCATGATTTAAAGTGGCTTAGAAGGCATTACTGCCTGTGTGAAAGCCACTAGGGGCACTAACGGGGCTTGAACCCGCTCCGTCAGCCTGACGCTCCAGCACGTAACCCATAGAGTAAAGACGTCGCCTGTCAGCACATCTGCAAAGGGAAAAAGTACAAGAGAAAGATGAATATGACCTTTTTTGCTTGTCAAGATTTTTCGAAGTTGGTCATGATCAAAACCAAACCCCCCTTTCGAAAATCCTGGCTACGCCACTGGGTAGTTTCGGCCACTAGCAGCCTATGTTCATCTGGTTCTTCAATGCTCCAGGTTTCTGCGCCATATATTATTTTATAATACGATGGCATTGATGTACAGTAGGGTGCAGCAGAGGTCGGTGGGGCGGTGGCCCCGGGCGCCGACCAGAGGAGGGGGCGCCAAAATTGACACGGCGACTTTTTTTTCTTTTATTAAAAACGAAGAGTATGATAATGGTCAAGATTCAGAAGAGAATGTTACGAGTACTTTCGAAACAACAGAGATGTTGTTCACTTGCCCTCGATATTACGGCCTATTGCTTCATCTGGTGCTGATAAGATAAATTCAACTCCATTGTACAGCAGACAGTAAAAGTCAGTGATGGGTAAATGTTAAGCAGGGGCGTAGCCAGGAATTTGATTTGGGAGCGTATAAATATTTTGGGTGGGTATAAATCTTAACTATGAACCACATAAACCATATAAACCACATATAACCACATGTAAATCACATAAAAAACTTCAAGGTAGACTGATTTGGGGGATATATATATACCGATATACCCCCTCCCGTCGCTACGCCCCTGATGTTAAGCTATTCTGAATAGTATGCACAGAAGCTCCAAAGCTGCCGATTAAGTTAAGCACATCTGCAGTGATGTGGGAAAACGTACGTTATTTCCATGCCCGACGAAATGGAATTATTTGCTTGATATGCTGTTTGCCGAATGCTGGAGTTGAAGGAAAAATTAAATCACATTTGTTCAGCATGGAACTCGCTAAACTCAGGCAGACTGATATTGATATTTTGATTGATTTTTAAGCAAAAATATCCATCTGTTGCAACCACTAGCAACGAACGACCCTTGATACGCTTCAACATTAGATCTAATGCTTTTTGGTATGCTTATACAGAAGCTACGGTAATACAGTTACGTCACTGTAAGCTTATTACTCATATCCAAAATAGGGATCTTGTAGATTGCGAACCACTTATATAAGTGGTTGTCAACCTTTTTATAGTGAAGGACCACTTGGAGATGCTGAGCTTTTGCATGGCGGACCACCTCCATTGGCAGTGCCGAAGACGTTCGTTGGCGCGAATAGGGAGTCTGCGGGAGCATCATAAGCTCCCTCGCCGGGATCTGTGGGAACCCAATCACCGACGCATGTGGTAGTACTGTATAGGCATATGTTCCACTAAAAAGTAACTAAATCAAGCCCGCTGTTGCTTTATTGTTTGTGTCAACTTATTCCTAAAATAATGCATAGATTTCCGCCACACATTCCTTCGAAATTAACATAAATAACTATTATTATTATTAGAAACAATATTTAATTAATTTTAATGTGAGCCTTGAGCTTGTATACTTGAGCACAATTTTGTCCAAACAAGGCCTAATGCCTGAAAGACTCAACCTAAGTTCATCTTCAGCTTCAAATTTAGGCTTTGCTCGCGCGGACCACCAGGCAGATGGCTGCGGATCACTGGTTGAGAACCGCTGACTCATATTTTCGTTAAAAAATGAGTTGACGAGTTAACTCGCACAATTAAAGAGTTTGATTTAGGGGCTATCCATTAATTATGTCAACAATTTTTGAGCAATATTTGACCCCTCTCTCCATGTCAACAACTGTCAACTTTCAGTTAACCCCCATAATTACGTCAAAAACTGTTGACCCCCCCAGATCAATGACAGGTCCCAATAACAAGGTTAATATTTTTGCGATGATGACCATTTTTTTCTTTTTTGCTCGTCGAGTGTCAGAATGTGATGGTTATGACCTTTTTTGTCATGCTTTTTCCATTATAATAAGTAGTATTCCATGAAATTTCCTAGTTTTTGATTATTTGTAAAAAGTGAAATTGTTGACGTCAACTTCTCTTGACCCTCCCCCTGTCAACAACTGTCAAACGTTTTCAAACCCCTCCCCCCTAAATTGTTGACGTAATTAATGGCCATCCCCTTAGCTCATTCAAAACGCAGTGATTTGAGTTTGAGTTTAAACTCATTTAATTGAGCATGAGTTGCGAGTTTTGAGTCAAATCATTTATCGCATGCGTTTCCCTCCGCACTGGATACCATGACGTCACTGGATACCACGACATGATACACGACCTAGATACCAGGTCGTGTATCTGCGATATATAGACGTATAATATGTTAGAACGACGCGAAATTCAGTTGATATCGTATCGTGAAAGATGATCATCGTCGAAACGCCGTCGCAGCCTATACTTGTGCGCAATTATTTTCTACTGTTACCGTTGGCGGTGATTTTACATTCAGTCGCGTATACTCGCCGTGCATTTTTCGATGCCTGTCGTAGGGAAACGGGGTTCCCCGTAGGCGCGTCTCAACTTACGGCTACACTATACCGTTCAATCAGATGCGTTCATTCGGCACCACCAGAAGCCAGGTTCCTTCTCCGGGTCCGTTGCTGCGCGCGCGGCCGCAAAGGACTTTGAGAGGAACGGTGCGGCTGGCCTAATCCTCCTCCTCTTCCTCCTCCTCCTCTTCCTCGTCTCCTCCTCCTCCTCCTCTTCCTCTTCGTTCATCGTATCGCCGAGAGAACAGTTGTTGAAATGGAACTGTTGAGCGGACAGCCGTCGATCGGTCGAGAAGATACTCGGCGGTTGCTCTCCAGTGAGTTCTTTGTCGGCTTCGGTTGTTGTTGTTGTTCTTGTTGTTCTGCGTTGTCATGTCGAAAGACAACGCGGAAGGCGGCAACGGGCAACAACGAGAGATCACCGCTGTCGCCGGAAACGACAACGCGAAAGACGAAGACATTCAGGTGAGAGAGAGAGAGAGAGAGAGAGAGAGAGAGAGAGAGAGAGAGAGCGAGACAGACAGACAGACAGACAGACAGACAGACAGATAGGAACTTCGAATCGCCGCCGATGACGTCACTGGGTCCGCCTTCTGAGAACTTGAGAACCGACGTGGCGCACTTTTAGGATGTAGTGGTGTGCTCGAGGGTGGGATCTAGGTTGTTGCACTGGGGACGCTATATAAGATCGGAGTTTTAAGAAGGGCCTATCCGATGGTCTACGTGCCTGTTTCTAGAGATTCCTTATTAAGACACTAATCGTGTGTCGGAAATCGCGGTTGCGGGAAATATTTCGAGGGAATTAGGGACATTTTTCGTGAAATTCAACTATCGTTTCCGATTCTGAGCAACGATCGAGAGCTCAGCTTTAAAATCTTACATTTACGAATCCATTGCTGGCGGCAGGGATCTGTCTACACCCCCTAACACCCCACAATTTGAGACCGACGCCCCCAAACCCACCCCTCCTCAATCTCAGCTGTGGATGACCTTTTTTGTTTGTCAGACTTTTTTGGCAGGAAACCCCCAGAATTTACCGACCCACGCCAAATTGACAATCCTAGAAATAACCCTGGCTGGTAATTGACGATTTTAGCGTAAGCATAACGTGATTAACGTAATAGCGTAAATAAATAACAGACATAGAACCACATATATATATATATATATATATATATGTATATCTATATATATAATATTGTATAATATATATATATATATATATTAATATATATATATATATAATGTATATATAATGTCTGAATAATATAGATTTATTATTAAAGTCTATCGTCTGATCATAGCTTGATCAAGTTCAGTCAACTCATATTATGTTTTTACGGATTGCTGTCACACTCAGTAAACTATAGGGGCCTACTTCTATGTAATACTTTTGAGGCCGGACTGACACAATATTTGACGGATTAAAACTGAATGGAACTACAGGGCGCCTCCTGGTACAGTGGTACGGGACAAAACAGTCCCGCGTAGGTATTTGCGGTACGCGTGACAGTAGGACCTATAGTCATCTGCCGGACAGTCTCGTACAAAGCGTGACGGCTGGCAACCCTTGTACGAAGACGATGTCACCAGGGATATTTCTAGGATTTTGAATTTGGGGGTGTTGATCTCAAATTGGGGGTGTCCGGAGCTAATTAGTATGCATTTTGAATGCATAGTTGCATACCATTGTCACATTACCAAATTTTGGAGGTGTCGACCTCAAATTGGAGGGGGAGTATTGGGGGGGGGCTGCTGCTAGGGGGATGTAAAAATATCCTTGGATGTCGCTGTCCATCGATAACAAATTGAGAACACATAGAGAGGACATTAGACACCTGTTGACCTATATCGTCGGTTTCACGTGACCACACAGTCGCAGTTACAGTTAATCTGGCATTAACGACTGCCTGTCTATGCGTTGTTCTGGGTAACCACATCACGTGTCTGTATGCGTACAATACATAGTGACCAAGAGAGCTAAATTCAGTAGAAGAAGAAGCTTATTTCCAGGCCAAAAATCACAAATCGCATTACAGTACATCAGCGGTTCTCAACCTGTGGGTCGCGACCCCCACGGGGGTCGAATGACGATTTGCCAGAGGTCGCCCGAGACCATCAGAAATATGGGGTTGTCTCTGTTCTTGTTATTGTACTAAATTTCCTCAGTGGTAGTTACGACGTACTAGTTGTTTTACTATAATTGTCATTCGAGGATAGACACGGAGACAATCAAATAATAACGATTTCGAACATTTCGAACATTTTGATTGTCGTAGCATTATTATTTTTAGCAGTTTACATTGTGAACGAAAATAATTTTACCGTTAAGGGGGGGTCGCCACATAATGGGGAATTGAATTAAAAGGGTCGCGGCACTATAAAGGTTGAGAACCGCAGCAGTACATTATAACTCTATAGTATACGATGCTAAAGAAATAGGACAAATTTGGATGAAATATATACCTGGACGGGAAACACTTTGACATAGTTGTCACTGCTAACAAAATAATTTGTGTTCTATTTAATTACGTAGCATTGGCGTAGCTACGGAATAGGGACACGGACCCCCCCCCCCATATTCGAACGGGGATCAGTCATGTGGATGTGATGTGCTCAAAACCGTTGGAAATTTTGTGGAGGGGCATGTAGCATGGTCAGAACAGAAAACGTGAATGTGCCAATAACTTCTTTTGATATTCGTAGTTTTGTAAAGCGCTCTTGTCTTTGGCCATTTTTGCCAAGCTTATTGCGCTATAGAAATCGTCTAGCTAATAATAATAATAATAATAATAATAATAATAATAATAATAATAATAATAATAATAATAATAATAATAATAACTTAGTGACGGTCTGGTATCAATTTTTGAAAATATCGCTATTTTGATTATCGATTAGGCTATTAGTAAAGTATCGCGTTCAAAGTGTGTGGTTGGATTTTGGCGTAACCCTCTGGGCCCTATTACAAAAAGGAAGGGAGGGAGATGGAGGAAGAGGATTATAATTTGGAGGTAAGGGATATAGCGGTGGCCCCTAAATTTTCATCCAAGCTTACGGCTGCACTTGTATTCGCGGTATAGATGGTCGGGTGAAGGACTTAGTTGTTAGTGTTACAGGTTTCAGCGAAAATATGTACTTATAAAGGACTGTAGCTAGAGTAAACTATATCAGAGTCGTAGCCAAAGGTGATTTAGGGGTTAAAGCCCCCTTGGCTGCCCGACCAAAAAAATTTCGCGTATTATTATTCTGTGTGCGAAGGGGTGCCAAAATCGAGTTTAAGGTAGCAAACTAGAAAGAAAAGAAGCAAAGAAAGATACCAATATAGGTGAACGCGCTCATATAGCTATATAGCTAACTTAATCGAGCAAAATAATAGGCCTAGGTGACGAACTTTTTTTGCTTGTCATTATTTTTCGAAGTTGGGAATAGTCATAACCTCCCTCCCCTACGGGAAATCCTGACAACGCCACTGAACTATATAGTACTAGTATACAAAACATCATTTGGAACGAAATGCGTACATGTCGGCCGCAGTGTGCCGTTTACTGTATGATACTTAGATAATTATAATGCGCCGTGGAGGGTAAACGGTTGGAAAGCACCGCATCGGTTAGTTTCGCAGCAGTGGGTGAGGACAGCTACAAAGAAAGAGAAAAGGCATCAAAGACGACTTCTAGAAAATTCTCGATGTTTTAATTTAGCAAGGAAATTGTTCGAACCGATGCAGTATTGCGCAGGCAGGTTAATCAAGCCGTCTGCTGTTAGATATGCATGGGAAATGCGAGCGAGAAAAAAAGAGAGAGAGAGAGAGAGAGAGAGAGAGAGAGAGAGAGAGAGAGAGAGAGAGAGAGAGAGTTTGGAGCGGCTGTGAAACGAGTAGAAGAGACTTCTGTATCGAATTTCTCGACGAATAGATTGAATTCGAAAAACGAAAAGTTCTGCGTTAGTCGTTCGTTTTAGGTCTTTAAGCCATCTCAGTATCTTGTAGCGCCGCTCGAAGTTACGACGACCTAACCTGAACAGTTATAGCAGCTGCCTCGCTATATATGTCTATGTCTGTGCAGTATTAATAGCAGCAGCAGCAGCAGCAGCAGTACTGTAGTAGTAGCATTAGTAGTAGTAGTAGTAGTAGTAGTAGTAGTAGTAGTAGTAGTAGTAGTAGTAGTAGTAGTAGTAGTAGTAGTAGCATTAGTAGTAGTAGTAGTAGTAGTAGTAGTAGTAGTAGTAGTAGTAGTAATAGTAGTAGTAGCAGCAGCAGTAGTAGTAGTAGCAGTAAATAAGTAAATAATACATGTAGTAGTAGTACATTGAGAGATGAAAATATCGAATCTTTCCAAACTACTTATAGCCCATCCCACCGAATAATTAAATTTAAATTGATGTTGCTAACCATTTCTTGCTATAGAATATAGATTGTAGAGTTTGAGTATTTGGCTTCAATGGTTTGGAAACTCAGAATTCAGCTGAGACAGTGGCTTGGAAAGGAAAAGGCTTTGGATGCAAGGAGACTAAGGCTTTAGGATGGAAACCAAAAAGGCATCGTCTTACTCGATGTGACAGAGACTTTTGATACCATTCCTTCTCTCTCTCTCTCTCTCTCTCTCTCTCTCTCTCTCTCTCTCTCTCTGCCTCTCCCGTCTTTCATTCTGTCCCTCTCTGTCTCTGTCTGTTTCTCTTAACGTCCCTCTTTGTTTTTCCATTCTTCTCGTATTTACTCAGCTGGGTTAGCACAGTGGAACATGGCTGATATCCTAGTTGCCTCTAAAATGTTCAAGTTACCGACATGCGACACTCAGTCAATCTCTGTTCCTGGTTCTTCTTATTCGGCGTCTCTCTCTCTCTCTCTCTCTCTCTCTCTCTCTCTCTCTCTCTCTCTCTTACCTCCTTCCTTCCCTGCTGGCTCTCCGGCCAGCCTCAGGTGGGTTTACCGAACCTAAACCTCCATCACGGGGAAAGATATTTGAACCTTCTCCCAAGGACAGAATTTCCTTCAAGATAATTTGATAAAGGAGAAGCCGGAGGAGGAGGAAGAGGGGGAGGAGGAGGAGGAGGAGGAGGAGGAAGAGGATGACTTCAAAATTGCGATGATAATATGGAAGATTTTGTTCGGTGTTGAACTGTAAGATGCTTAAGATATAGGCTACACTATTCTGTTATCGACGTGTTATCTTCACTTGAAACCAAATAACTGATTTTTAATGCGAATTTCTACAGACAAAATGCTCTCCGCGTAGATTCCTATTCCTCTTCGCCTTCTTCTTCGCATTTCTCAAAGCGTTCAGTTCTCCGATGGCGTGCTCCAATTAAACTGTAATAAATCTCCGTCTATTCTCTACTTTGACGCTGAACACAGCCAAGAAAGTTCCGTTTGCAAGTCGAAGCGTCTCAGATGTTGTCAAAGACTTTACATTAACCCCTTAACTGGGCAACTATTTCTATTTGTATCTCAATGTAAAATGGACGAGCGTGACTCGGGGCTCCCAGTTAAGGGGTTAAGAAGCTCTCAACGTTTCATTCGGCGAATATTTCGCTCCTCTTTCTAACTTGGTCAGTGGCGGCACCAGGATTTGGCAAGTTGGGGCGGGGGCGTTGGCCCTGTTGGGTGGCAACTTCTAAGCATGGGACCCACTATTTTTCATATTTTTCATAAACCTGGGCTAATCTATTTGCTTAGAATGACTACACTAAAGAATGCGGGAAGGGGGGGTCATTGGGAGGCAGGGCATTCATTAGGAGATACTGACCCCCTAGAGCAGTGGCGGCTCTAGGATTTGGCAAGTGGGGGGCCGTTGGGGTGGCAACTTCTAATCATGGGGGCCAACCATTTGTTGTTTAATGTATGTAGCATTAAGTATAGGGTCCCAACTGGGAGGAGCACTAGGGGGCCAGACACTCAATAGGGGGCACGGGCCCCCATGGCCCCCCCGGTGGAGCCGCCACTGCCCTAGAGACACCCTGTGGAGCCGTCTACGTATGGGGTTGTCTCCCTTTTACTTGACAGTTTCTACAGGTTAAGGTCTTATTATGCAGTGGCGGTTCCAGGATTTCTTGTGGGAGGGGTGAAAAGAGAAGGGGAAAAATCAAAAAACTTTGCCGAAAAAGGCTGACAAAAGGGAATTTCTTCTCTAATTTTACTACACTTTTACCGAAAAACTGGTTGACAAGCAAAAACGGTCATCCGCAGTTTATCCCCGTGGTTTTGCTAGACTTTTGTCCCAAAAATAGGGTTTACAAGCGAAAAAATCCGGAAGGCCGGTGGGAATGCGTCCCCACTCATCCCCCACGTGGAATCGCCACTGGTCCTATATGTTCTCCTTCTTTCGTTCCTGCAGTCTGAAACCTGCTTCTTGCTTCTATTGTGAGTCGATTGGACTCACGCTCCGTGAACTGAGTCACTATAATGGGTGAGTCATAGAAACCTTTCTATTTAAAAAAATAACTTTGTCAAATTTTGACCAAGCTCCATAAAACTCGGCAGAGATGTAAGCAATGGAATACCCAGCATACCTGCGTAGAGGTTGCTCGCTGTACATCTACTACTACTACTACTACTACTACTACTACTACTACTACTACTACTACTACTACTACTACTACTACTATTATTATTATTATTATTATTATTATTATTATTATTATTATTATTATTATTTGTGGCAACTGTATTTTACGAAGCAAAACACAATGCAGTTATTATGCGTTTACATGGTATACATTTGGCAGCAGGGACCATCGTTAGCGGATGGCAGGAAACATCTCCTGCAGCAGTAAACAGAGCAGATACATTGATAATTTTTCAAAGCTGATTACGAGAAATGGTCATAAGAAGTTTTGACTGTATTTTTTAACCACTTCGAGAATCTCAGATCTCAAAAACACCATTACCGCTTCCTCTTCCCTGTCTTCTGTCCGTCCGTCCGTCCGTCCGTCCGTGTGTCTATCCGTCCATACGCTTTTGTCTTTGTTCGTACTTTATTGTTTCTCCTTCGTCTGTCCAGTGGCGGCGGCTCCAGGATTTTGCAAGTGGGGGGAGGGCCGTTGGGGGTGGCAACTTCTAAGCATTGGGAGTCAACTTGTTGTTGCTAGGTATGCAGTAGTAAGTATAGGGTCTCAACAGGGGGCGCCACTGAGGGCCAGGCATTCAATACGGAGGGCACGGCCCCCCCCCCGGGCTCCCCATGTGGAGCCGCCACTGTGTCTGTCGTGTGTCACTTTTCGAAAATGAAATACTAGTTCAATTATTAGATGGAGTTCTCCGCCTTTCGTTGGATCTGGTTTCGCGGTCGGATTACCTGCGATTCCAATTATGATCCACGCGTCACCTGACAACATCGTCATCGGCGACTCGTTTCAAGAGTCAAAAGACTTCGAATATGAAGAGGAGGTACTTGGACAAGAGCCAGGGGAGACCGAGTGGCGGGGTGGAGTGGACGGAGGGGATGACATCTCATCTCTCTCTCTCTCCCGCTCCCGCCCCCGCTTCTCTTCTTGTAATAGGATTCGATCCAATCAGAGCTCGCGGAAATTGAGCTGTAATCCATTTAGCGAGCCCTGTCGGCATTCGTCGCATCATCTCCGCTGCTTGTCAGCCGCCAACGAGTACAGCGATCTAAGTACCTGACGGAAGGTATTTTGTACATCGGCGGCGGCGGCGGCGGAACAATTTAACTGCTTGGGGGGGGGGGCGCATATCCAAACGTCGCTCTGGTCGCGCGCTAACGTTGGTCGTTGACTTTTGTAACTCCAAGATGTCTTTCTCCGGTCACCGCCAAGGCAGGCTGGTCGCTTCAAATGCAAAAAAGAGATACCTAACGAGTACTTACAGGCAGGGTGCGATTTGTGACCTGGAGCAGTGGGGGGGAGGGAATATGTCGAGCTTGGGGGGATGTAGTTGTTGGGGAAGTGTAGCAGTGGGGGGTGTAGTGGTGGGGGATGTAGCAGTAGGGGGATGCAGTTGGGCAGTGGGGGGGGGAGAATCCCCCCTTTCACCCTACAAATCGCGCCCTGCTTACAGGTACTGGAACAGAAATCATGCATTGCGACGACGCAGATTTAGATATGATAACATTTTCGCTCTATTATAGGGGTATCCAGTGTTTACCAACAAGGTCCGGTTGCTCCGCCCACTGGTGGGCAGAAACCATAGAAACCATTGTTGTTTATTAATCGACGCCAATGGCAGAAGCAGATTTCTTGCTGGTGGGCATAGATCAGTGACCATAGAGATTGTTCTGGATAGTCCTATACGGAATTGGCTAGGAAAGGGGAAACAAATGTGCAGAGAATGTCGGAACGACATAAAATTCTGTCTGAATTGGGTTAGCGACAATTATTAAAGTATATATGGAGAAGTAGACGATTACCTCTTCCCACACTTATGGATAGAGTACCCACTCATTTCGTTTTCCATACTTGCATACTTACTTGTTTCCACTTGAGTGTATATAGATTACTAATTTGTCTGCATGTACTGTCCTACATAGCGTAAAATATATTTGTATGTACTGGAGCAGTTAGAAGGACAAGGAATGTAATTGCGGAACTTACTTTGCAGGTTATCTCGGGATTTTACCTTAACAAATCGACTCTAGCCCTAATTGAAGAAGATCGACTGGCACAAAGCAGACAGAGAGTTAAGAAAATGTCCTTATCATTTATAAATAATTTTAACTTTGGTAAAGTAATAAAATTCTTAATCGCTCTCTGCTTACGTTTATGTTGCGCTCCGAGTCTTCGAGAAGTTGACGAGAATAAAGACATACAATTGTCGTTAAACATTCAAATTGAGTCAATGACAAGAAATATAGCAATAAAGCACAGGGCATCATACAACTCATCATGAACTCGTGCGTTTTCGTGACGATTTTTACATAGTCTATCTAATTTACACTAATTGAATATTAACACGTGTCAGCCTAAACCCACGCACAAGACTCCCCGCTCAGCTATAGACTAATAATGCACCGGCCTATATAGTATATATCACAAAATCACAAAACACACACATTTTTATTTGTCCGGACAATGCTTTTCCTAAGTCCCTCGAGAACGAAGTACCGATAGCATGCATAAAAATATTTATTCATTCATTGTTCTCCATTCGCACAATACCCGTTGGTCTCTATACTGCAATTTGAGTTTGCTTCCTCCGTTCGTCTCTGCTTTGTAAGCTTCATATATATGTCCATGTTGCACCACTCTTTACTATTGTCTATCCATAATATATATATATATATATATATATATATATACAGTATAGGCTATGCTACTAAATGTATATTACCGAATACTGTATGTCTTACATACGTCTATATCGTATGCGATGTCGTATGTTTATGAATATTCGGTTGGAAGTGCCCGATTACTCGTCTAGCGTTCATAACTCCGTCGTTGCATTGTTCTATTGCATGGGTTTGGTTACGAGATTTCTCCTTCTGTCGTTGAATTGTCAAATTTCGTAATCTCGCGACGATTGGAATTTCAGAATCGCTTCTATAGATTCGCGTTTCCATTGTCGGATATTTTCGAGCGGAAACAGTCGCCGACTTGATGATGTACATGTATAGAACATGTCCTCGTGTCTGTCCGTCTAAGTGTGTGTGTGTGTGTGTGTGTGCGCGCTGTGATTGTGTTGCTGTGTTCTCGTGTAAGTTGTACTGAATCGAACGTTTCAGGCTTGGGGGGTTTCACGGCGTTTCAGATTCAACTTTAATCTTCAGCCGCCGTTGTCGAACTTTGCTTGGGCTCCCACTTTTCATCAAAATCTACGCCAATGCCGGAAAGTAACCTATATCAGAGATGGACATGGGTCCATTTTTTAGAACCCAACCAAACCCGACCCATCAAATCTCCAACCCAACCCAACCCATGCCGGCAATTGCAAGTATTCACCCAACCCAATCCAACCCACCCAAGCTTCAAGAAAACATATTCAGCAAATTTATTGCTAAGCAACAATTTGCCAATTACTGCATGCAAATCATTTTTAAAAATTACCTCTCACATGTCGCTGTAGGGCCTATGTTTTCCCCCATTATAATTATCATTGGCGTGCAAAGGAAGGTAGACGTCCGAGTTATAATTTGTACTTATACTATCTAAAATTCAGCTTCAAATGTTGAAAGACTAACGAATAAGGAACCCTGGAGCCATTATAGCATTTGCTTAGCAAGTTCGCACGCACTCCCACGCAGTAGCTCATAAATGTTATTGGAGTCAATAAGGGGATTAAGATGGATTTACAGTGGATGGTTCAAAGAAAGTTACTTCGTTCAAAGAAAGTTACTTCCTTCTTTCATCAATTTCGACCCTCGATTACAAAGCCTTGAATTATTTACTCCCACCGGTCTTATGCAAATATCTCGTGGCTGCGGATCAACATTTACCTATAGGCATATGACGCTGCACAATATCGAGAAAGCAACGGCCACAACGGCGAGGAGGGTTTTATGTATCAAAGGAGATATATAGACTTATGCCTTTAATACTTTATTATATAGGAACAACTGTGTTTGGATCAATAGAACCAGGGCTTCAAGACAGCCCTGAATATAACCCCCCACCCGCCAATCGCTTAACTAAGAGCCGTCATAAGCCAGTATTGCCAGCGACAGTTCGGCGGCAATTTGTTACATGAAAATGCGGAAAACGATAACCATTTCTTTATAACCAATGTATGGTGTGTGCACTGTGCCACGTGAAAATCAGCGTTTTGCAACCCAACCCAACCCAACCCAACCCACCACAACTGCCTAAATTTATGACCCAACCCAATCCAACCCAACCCAACCCATGGGTTAACCCAACCCATGTCCATCTCTGACCTATATCAGTTCGTTTTCCATTCAGTCGTTAGGTTTTTACCTTCACCCTCGACATTAACTACTCTGCAATTGCGGCGCTATAGAAGATGACTGGCAGGTGGCTATTTTGACGGCTTTCCTGCTAAATGGATAGGGAGAAATTGTAACGAAATTTAAGCATCAGTCACTTTCGTCGGACTCTTTTTTGCCGCATTAGCCTATATCGTGTGACAAAGTATATAGCTGCAGAATAATTTTGCTAGACTTTCTATAATCAGGCCATCATGTATTGTGTATTTTGCTCGATGCGAATGTGTGGACTCTTATACAACTGGTGTCGGCTTCTTAAGAAGAGCACGTCGTCGGCAAAACTGCTCAGTTATAATAGTCTGCGTGCGTTGAAACGATAATAATATTCTTTCATCGACTATTATCTTTCGACTGCATACGTAGCGGCGAGAATAGAGATTCGATAGAGGATCGAGAAGGGGCGTGGTGGGTTGGGTCGGGGCGGGGGAAGGAGGGCCAGCCCCCGTTGAAATTCTCTCACGCAGCCATTAAGTTCAGAAGTCACGAAGTGCTCCGTTACAGACTGGGGTTACCGACTGGATTCAATTTACACACACCACTCCACAGAAAGGAATGAATTGAGTGAGATGTAGACTTGGAGAAAGAGTAATAATAATAATAATAATAATAATAATAATAATAATAATAATAATAATAATATAAAAGCAGTGTATTATTATTATTTATTATTATTATTATTATTATTATTAGTAGTAGTAGTAGTAGTAGTAGTAGTAGTAGTAGTAGTAGTAGTAGTAGTAGTAGTAGCAGCAGTAGTAGCAGTAGCAGCAGCAGCAGCAGGCAGCAGCAGCAGCAGTAGCAGCAGCAGCAGCAGCAGCAGCAGCAGCAGCAGCAGCAGCAGCAGCAGCAGTAGTAGCAGTAGTAGTAGCAGCAGCAGCAGCAGCAGCAGCAACAGCAGCAGCATTAATGCACTTCACGGTAGTGATGGTGTTGGTAGCAGAAATGGTAGTGATACTTAGTAGCAGTAATAGTAATAGTAGCAGCAGTAGTAGTAGTAGTGATGGTGGTAGTGGTTAACAACCTCTTTAGTTGATCAGCAGGTATAATACACAAAGGTATCAATCACTTTTGTTTCACATGATCACTTCCAACCATAGGGGTAAACCATCTGGTGACCGGAAGATTCGGTACCGTTGGGTTCGCGGGGCCCGCTGGGGCTCATGCCACCTTATTGCCCTCGTGGGGTGGGCGGATAAGACCGTTCTAACGCGGGGGAGGGAAATAACGGCGAGCTCCGATAGTAATCGCATGGCGGGTGGGAGCGGTCCGGGAGCCGTTGAATCGGGTCAATTTTCCCTCCGGAAACGGCCTAGCTTAAACCCTGCCTTGCTTTACAAGTAAAACGTACTACCGTAGCATATCTATCTATTTTGGGCCTTTTCTAGAAGGTCGCATTAAACGGCTCAAGTTCCCTGCACGTATTGCAAGTTGAAACATCTGTTTACACCATTAAGTCGGTTGGGGGGGGGGAGCAAAAGCGCGCCTGAACGCTGGGTGTCCGCTAATGACGCGCAACAGTTAAAGCGGACAAATACCAGCAGCAGGCGAGGCGTATTCTTATGTGTATGTCGAACCGGTACCGAATCTTCCGGTACCGAATCTTCCACAAGTAAAATTTTGGTACCGAATTCTCCGGTACCGAATCTTCCGGTACCGAATCTTCCGGGAACCAAACATCTATTGGGCTTCTAGGCTCGAGCCCTCACTTTTGAGAGGCTGTCATAGGGAAGGGGCAAAGTATAGAGTTGCCCCCCCCCACTTTTTCATCGAATTTTGCGCCAGTGCATTTAACCGCTACAGACCGTGCAAGTCATTGCAAGAAAATCACCCCCCAAGTTTTGACAATCGACTCGAAGTTGTAAAGGAGTGAGTGAGTGAGTGAGTGAGTGAGAGAAAGAGAGAGACAGACAGAGACAGACAGACAGATAGACAGACAGACAGACAGAGACACAGACAGACAGACAGAGATATGCAGAGTAGTCCTTCCTTTAGGGGATATTATTATGGCAAATGGAAATATTATTATGCAAAAAGTTTTAAAAACGAAATAGAAGTCGATTTCACGTAACACTCTTCCAATCTCTCGATTTCAAATATGAAAATAATTTGGCTGGGAACCACGCTACTACTGCAACACGAATACCTCGCTTATTGGATAAATCCAACGCTCGGAACGCAACCGATACCGTTTGAATCCGATATCTCTGCCTATATACCTTGTTCGGAGGCAGACGTAATTAAGACATGATCAAATAATGATTTGATACGCTAATCACACGGTTCCTGGGTTAATATTTTCAAATATGGCATTCCTCGTCTTGCCTCCGATTACGCGGCTACCAATCTACCCATACAGGTCGCGTGATGGAAACTTGCAATAACTTGATATTGCGGAATATTTGAAACGTAAGCCCCTACGTGAATTTTGCAGCGAAGATAGCCTATAGGCCTACATCGGCACTAGCAGAATCGGCGTATATCATGAACGAAATAGAGGAGAGCATAACACATGGGGGGTTTGTCCTATGGTCACAGAAGTTGGGACTTGAGAGGCAGTACTCCCCCTCAGCTCTATTCCATAGTTATCGTTCATATGCCTTACTTCTCTTCAGCGGCGGTTCCGGGAATTCTTAGTGTGGGGGATGAAAAAAATGTATAGGAAGTTGGTGGGGGATGCAAAGTGAAGAAACAATAAAAAATGTCACTATTAGTGTTCTGCCCACTATAAATGTTAATAAACCTTGTCAAAAAGGCTGACAAGCAAAAAAGGTCATTCGCAGTATTTTTCGCTATTTTTTGTAAAACTCGCCGGAAAATAGGTTGACAAGCAAAAACGTTCATCGGGAACCCCGGTGGGGGATGCATCCCCGGTCGTGAACATGGTGGAACCGCCTCTGCTTCCCTTACCCTCAAGTGGTCATTCTGTAGTGTTGAGAGACGGCTTAGCGTGGAGCGATTCTAATTTCTGTCTAGCCGGGTTCAAGTCCGGGAGTCGATGACAGAATAGATTCCCGTTCTAGCGAAATGTATCGATTTGTTGGTCGATTTAAACCGCAGAATGTTGCTTCACTCCGCCTATACCTGAGAAAAATGGCCTCTGATTAATTATTGACTATTAGCCTATTGGCTTGTCATAATTGTTACATAGAGGCAAATATCCTATTTCCACTTAGCCTATAGTCAGTGATAATCATATTTGAGTTACATGTCTTTCTGCACAAAAATCTGACGAGTATCAGAGACAGCTATAGATCGATAATGCTATTTCAAGACTGGTTATGACATCGATACAATATATTAAACAGTATCGCCAATATTCATACGATGTATCAATTTCACCAAAACGATACGACATATCGACCTATCGCCTAGCGAGAATTTCAGGTTACGGCACACCGTTGGAGTCATAAATATTATTTTTTCCATAGACACTATTGTGCATTTTCAAATTTTCATCGTCCAATATTAGTGAATACTTTAATTGCTCGCTTAATGGACCGACTGCATTGAGTAATGGCCATCCACACACAGGGGCGGCGCTAGGGGGGTGGGTCCGCGGGTCCGGATCCACCCAGCCTCGGGTAGGGGCACCCGAGCAAGTCGTGCAAATCCGCAGAAAAATGTTGATTGGGGGTGGGGAGGAGTAGTCTGAGCCGGGTTCTGGTTGTGTAAATTGCATTGGACCCACCCAGGCAACAAAACCCAGCGCCGCCCCTGTGACCACACATACAGCAAGCCCACGTGGTAGAAAGTGTTGTTAGTGCTTGTCCTTGTGCTTGGCATTGAAGGTTGAGTACTTGTGATTGTTGGTGGCATTGAGAATTGGGTACTTGGACTTGTACTTGGCCTTGAGGGTTGAGGCCTGCAAGTACAACGCTTAATAGCAAAGTTGTCAATTTTGCAAATTAAAGCATTAGTGCGCGTATTAGTCATATGCAGAGGCCAGAGAGTAAGTAAGTAAAAGTCTGGTGCGTTGTTATTAGATTTTATAATTTTTAAAGTGTGAACAAAACAGGAATGTCTAGAGAAAGTCAGAGATAATACAAGGCACAATGCCAGGCAATGTTCCGTCTAAAAAAGTTTGGGTGTGCGCGGAAAAGTATAGTGCCTGAGCGGCACACTTTCATGCCTGAGCACCTGAATTTTTTCACATATGTCACCCATGACAACAACGAAATCAGTGTCATTTGAAACTCAAAATCACTGCGCGGCGGCTGGAAATTGCTGCGCGGCGTTTTCTTGTCATGTGCGCGGCCGCGCAGGCGCGCAGCTTAGAGGGAACATTGATGCCAGGATCACGAAAAGTGGGCACACCAAGCAAAAACTGGAAAGACGCCATCAAAGAAAGGATTGGACTCACTATAGAGCAGGCGACAAGAACAGCAGAAGACCGTAACACATGGAAGAAGACAGTCCACAATGCAGCCAATCTTCGGAGCGAAGACGGTCAAAGACAAAACAAGACGCAAACGGTTGAAAGACCCGGATGTGTGTGTGTGTGAGCTCGTGCGGTTGAAAGTAGATTTAGACACCGAAATATGTGAGACGCGGCATTTAAAATCCCAAGAAAGAGGACACTGATAATGCAGCCATTAGGCGCCGGAGCGGTCTCGCCTTCGTGTAGATTTCGTAACCAGGTGTCGCGGTGATTGCTAGCGGCTTTAGCGTCTCGTGTATCTCTTCTACATTTGGTATTTTCTTCGGTAATGAGAGGAGCTTGTCTGTCTTCAATACAGAGTAATGGTCAGCATGCTGTAATGGAGAATGTAATGTTCTTTCATGTCTTTAACCCATTAATTTCATTTACCATGTCGAGTTGTGGTGTGGAAATAGAACAATTAATGTGAAAGTTCTGTCTTAAACTTCGTTTAAGTTAAATTTAATTGGCATTTAAATGCCGTTTTAGTGCGAGGGTTGTGAACAAAAATGGAACAGTTTAGACGAAAACGCAGTCACAGTTATCAAATGTCGAGAGCAATAATTACATAGGTCATGACACAGACTCACTAGAGTCACTACCTCCTGAGACACTTGAAAATTACGCTATTACTGTGTTGCCATTTCAATATTTTAAGACATATTCGCGTTTAAGGGTTAATGTGATTGTTTTTGGAAGCAAAAACAGAAGCACTCCATTTTCTAATGTACATTGTACCTGTTCAAATCGCCATTTTGACACATTTGAAGTAAGAAATTTCAGTCTATCGTTGAATTTGTTCCAGCGCCGTTTTTCCTCTTCTGTTTATGCAAGGATTTTGCGGAACACACAGTGAACGAACTGCTTGCCTGGTACGGTTACGGCGATCGAGAAAACGACCAACTACGTCGTCGTCATCATCATCATCATCGTCGTCGTCATCATGACGACGCTCATAGCCGTTGCCATGACGACGACGACGACGACAACGTCTGCGTTAGACACAGAGATAGCACCTCTGACGTCACTGATCTTGTTCCGGATCTTCTCGTTCGACCAAACAGCGGATGCGAGATTCTGAAAAGGGCGCATCAACGACGCGAAGTCAACGCGGACAATGAATTCATGGACTCGTCACACTCACCGCCGCCGCCGACGACGACGACCCACGTCGCAAGTAGGCCTTTAAGTAGCATCGTGTGAACCTTGCTTTGTTTTAAGTGTATACGACGCCGACCTACGAATTCCTGCCAGTCAGTATATATGTTCCACTGCGTAGTTTTGCAATTGAGTAAAAAAAGCACTTAAATCAGCAGAATATGAGGTTGAAATAATTAATTTATACATCTGCCGTTTCCCATGGATTACGAAGCAAACGTGCTGATGTAAGCCTATAGGCGCGGAAGACAAAAAAACACGGGGACAGACTACAATACTGTGGATGGACAATCTGAAGGAAATTCCGTTTTTGCGATAACCAAAAACGTGGTAAAACAACAAGTGGACAGCGGTCAACTCTGAGGACATTGCCAGCGATTGGGAGTGCGGGGGGGAGGGGGTTGACGGCAGTGGTACGATGAGGCGAAGTGATGCAGTTGGAAGAATGCGATTGCCAGGCAGAAGATGGTGGTGATGATGATGATGATGATGATGATGATGATGATGATGATGATGATGATGATGATGATGATGATGATGATGATGATGATGATGGTGATGCCAGCCAATAACCTTTTAAAAGCAACTGTTACGCCATTACCGTTGAATAGAAAACGTGATTTCGGCTGACGCTGTGGATATCACGCATCGGTTTCTTATCAAATCAGCGGTTATCAGACACCGTCGACAAGATATCCGGTTCCCACTTTTCGCCGTCGAAATGCCGGGTGCAGTTCCTAGCTCCGGGTAGCATACGCCCCACCCCTCACCCCCACCGCCGACAAACCAACAGGGTCTGGCCTTTGGAGCAGCTCGTCTTAGATCTCCACGTCGCGGAATGGCATGCCGGGTTTTTCGATCGGACTGCTACTGATTGGGAAGGTATTCGGTTACGCGCCATGACCGAAGGGGCTTTGATAGCGCATAACTGCCTCGCCCGCCGCCCTATACATCGGATACGCCCGATCCGCTTACGACCATTTGCATCGTCGCTCCGCGGCGCCCCCTACCCCCCCTCGGCGGCCCTCGGGTACGATTACAGGTATAATGGGCCTTGCACCCGAGGGCCGCGCTATTTGCCGGGATTCGGTTACGGCTGGTTTTTACCTTTGCGTTTGGCGTTGCCCGTCATCGGATACGGCAAACAGCTATCGTATGGCCGACAAGAAAACGCAGGTCTGCGATCGACTTAAAAGATTTCCATAAATAATCTCGCTGCGGGGTTCGGTATATTCAGCCGCAAAACACATTGGGGGTGGGGTGGGGTGGGGTGGGGTGGGGGTGGTGGGGGCATAGACGTTGGCTTGCCCTATTGCTCGTCTCGCTGTTTCGTACATGTTTCCTCTCGCTGTGTCCGTATCCGAGTTTGTCTAAGTATCCGGTTAAACTGCTTCTTGCGTC
This sequence comes from Metaphire vulgaris, assembly GCA_018105865.1. Lineage (NCBI taxonomy): Eukaryota > Metazoa > Annelida > Clitellata > Crassiclitellata > Megascolecidae > Metaphire > Metaphire vulgaris. Next base: position 4,492,318 of record CM030833.1, on the reverse strand, counting down.
GTTTCTCATAATTGGCGTCAAGTTTTTCCGCCATCTTCTACGATCGGATTTCGACACGCGATTCTGTCACGTGATGACGACACGTGACCGCGTCCTTATCACCGGTACGCTTGTACTCGACGCAGCGTTGCTCTAAGAGCGTTGACGTCGGCATAATATGTATAATATGTATAATATGTATAATATGTATAATATAGTCAACCGACACGACGTACAGTAAATTATTTACCGATTTTTATAGCGCCGTGATAAGGCTGAGCGAAAATTTAAAACTCAATCAATCAATAAACTTCTATGGCGCCACTTTCATAATACCCGGTGCATGCGCCGATGGCGCGCCAAATCCAAATAGAATTAGAACCAGGTCAATCCAGGAAGATCAGTCAGAACAGCGGGGGAGCAATCCAAGGGGGGATAAGCCCAGTCAAACAGGTATGTTTTAAGACCGGATCTGAAAGCTGATAAAGTGTTAGTAATGCGAAGTGATATAATGATTTTGGTAATGAATTCCAGAGTTGAGGCTGCACACTGAGAAACGACTAGTGCCAATGACTGTATGAGAATGAATAACAGCAAATGAAAGTCCTATGGGGCTGTCCATTAATTATGTCAACAATTTTTGGGCAATTTTTGACCCCCTCCCCCTTGTCAACAACTGTCAACTTTCAGTTACCCCCCCCCCCATAATTACGTCAAAAACTTTTGACACCCCCCCAGACCAATAACAAGGTTAATATTTTTTGCGATGATGACCATTCTTTCCCTTTTTTGCTCGTCGAGTGTCAAAATGTGATGGTTATGACCTTTTTTGCCATGCTTTTTTCCATTATAATAAGTAGTATTCCATGAAATTTTATAGTTTTTGATTATTTGTAAAAAAGTGAAATTGTTGACGTCAACTTCTCTTGAGCCCCACCTGAGCCACCTCCCCTCCCCCTGTCAACAACTGTCAAACTTTTTCAAAATCCCTCCCCCTTAAATTGTTGACGTAATTAATGGACAGCCCCTATAGAGGAGTGTCAGTGTTGAAGTATATGTTGGTGGGCTCTGTGACTACAAGTGGAAGCTTTGCGCAGAGCTAGTCTGCCGATCCGGGTTTTGTTCCAGGCGTTGCCCATCAGAATGTTCGCGCTGGCAAGTCGCCTGTTCGCGGTGGAAATTAATGCGGTGCACATAATGTGCCAAGTCTCGCTGTGCTCTGCCATGTTAGCGGCGACAGGCTGCAGTAGAGCCGTTCCCACGAAGTGCTTCCTGACACAGCAGCCACATACAAAAAAAACACAGGAACAAACTGTTTCATCAAAGCGAGTATGATAAGCTACGTATTATGACAGATTTAATGCTTCTTGTGAATTTACTAACAGTAATGCTGTTGAATGACTGGAGTTTGTATAAACTATTAACGAGATTTTGGCTTTAGAAAGGCTCACTTAGATTCCGCCTTCGTTTACTCGGTCCCAGTCATCTCGGTTTTTAAGAAAATCGCTGTGTGTTTGTTTAATTTAACTGAGTTCTGCCGATTGTAAAAAAAGAATTTCAAAAGTTCTCGCGAGATTCGATTACCGGGAAATCGAAAGATTCCACAGTGTACCTTTGACGGAACGCGTTTGGACTCAAGACAGGTTGTCAGCGGATGCGTCTGTATGCGTGTCTCTTCGTACTCTTCGCCGCCCGTCTCTCTGTCTCGGTGCCTTCTGTCTGTTCCCACGGCTGTTTATCTTGACGAAATTCCTTAAATCAAAGTATTTGTGTTTGACTGTAAGCCTGTGTCTCTGTATCTGTTCGCATGTTTGTTCCAAAAAATAATCGGATTTTTGAGGGAGATAAAAGGAGAGAGAGAGAGACGAGAGAGAGAGAGAGAGAGAGAGAGAGAGAGAGAGAGAGAGAGAGAGAGAGAGAGAGACAGACAGACAGACAGACAGGCAGACAGACAGAGACAGACAGACAGAGACAGAGACAGACAGAGACAGACAGAGAGAGAGACAGAGAGAGAGACAGACAGACAGACAGAGACAGAGAGAGAGAGAGAGAGAGAGAGAGAGAGAGAGAGAGAGAGAGAGAGAGAGAGAGAGAGAGATGTGGCTCCAAGCAATTCGACTCCCGGAAACTTTATCTCTGCCGTTTGTTGCTTTGGTTCGTTTTAACCGCCGTCTCAAAAGCTATTCCTCTGTCTTCTCATTCATTGGCGCCTAAAATGGAGGAGTAGGGAACAGGAGGAGGAGGAGGAGGAGGAGGAGGAGGAGGAGGAGGAGGAGGAGGAGGAGAGGAATAGCGAGGGAGAGGGCGGAGGAGCATGCGAAGATCTTCTTCCTTGCCGAAGCCATTTCAAGGCACCTGGGACTGATTTCCTAGTGGAAGTCCTCGAATTCTCTTGTGCGTCCTCCCGAGTTGCGCAGGCAGAAGGCCCTCCATCCGGAATCGATAAACTCGGAACATTACCTTCTCCTCCTCCTTCTCCTCCTCCTCCTCCTCCTCCTTCTTCTTCTTTCTTTCTTCCTAGCGGCAATAGCAGCGCCTGGAAAAAATACCGGAGACCAATAAACTACAGTATACACAAGAACACTTTCTTCAGTTCAACCAAAATGGCATCTTTCTCGACGTTCAGCCGTATTAATTTAAAGCGCAGGAAAGAGAAACTCGGTTGTCCACTGGTTCTCTTCTCCAACGTCTCCAGTCTAACCTTCAGACGTCGCCCCTACATGTGGGTAACCTTTAAGGGGTGGGTGATCCTTCAGGAACGAGCCTCTTAGCGCCTACTCGTCGATTTCTATAAGAACATCTGAAAAACTACTTCTTCCCAATACTTGGACTTAGATCTTGCAATGCAGACCTGGAATTCATCATCCATGTGTCTTGAAATCTCCGCCTCTAACTCGACATCATGCCCCAATCAGAGACATTGGCGGCTCCAGAATTTGGCATGTGGGGGCGTTGGGGTGGCAACTTCAACACCTGTGGGTCAACCATTTGTTAATAGGTATGTAGTAGTAGTAAGTATAGGGCCCCAAACTGAGGGGGTTACTGGGGGCCAAACATTCAATAGGGGGCACGGGTCCCCAGGACTCCCATGTGGAGCCGCCAGTAATCAGAGATGGCAGTGGGGATAAAGTGTTATCAATACTCGATATTTGTCACACGGGGGCAATCGGTCATTTTGTGTGACTCACTGCAAGCATTGATGATCGCAATGGACTAATAGTGTACGTCGCATAGAATTTGATATCGACGTTTATTATTATACTAGGTGTTTACCCGTCAAAAATGACGGGGTAGATTGGCTGTTTTACCACCCGATTTTGTGCAAATGCAATAGCATCTTATGACGGGGAGATTGGCTGTTTTACCACCCGATTTTGCGCAAATGCAATAGCATTTTATGACGGGGGAGATTGGCTGTTTTACCACCCGATTTTGCGCAAATGCAATAGCATTTTGCGCAATTAATTGTCCTTAACTCGCCGCCTTTTCCTTCAACCGAGTTAACGCCCATTCGCATTAATTTTCTGAAACTTGATAGTCAACGTTAGTGTAATGATTTGGCAGTGTCGAACGACATGCAGTGCTTGATTCTCTTGTTTGCTGTGCTGATTTTTCACGCCGAGCAACAGCCTGCTCCTCATTCTCACTTGATTGTCGGAAAGCTCGTGAACGCTGGACTTTTTTTGTTTTGCACAGAGGGTTAGAAAGAGGAATAAAATAGCTAAACAATGGTGCAAACCTCATCTTCTTAGCTCTTATATAGCCCGAGATGTAGCAAATTCAAAAAAAATTGGAAACTTTCTCAGAATTCAAAACTTTCGCGAAATTCGCCGATAATACTTATGTTCAAACATTGGGCTCATCAGGTTAGAATTGATAGATCTTTGTCAAATGTCAACCGATTTTCAAACTTTTTGGTTTATTTTGTTCCTCTGACATCCCTTTAGAACTTTGCCGCTGACCAAAGTGGGGTTACCGCTTAAAATACTTTGCTAGGGGGCTTTAAACATTTTTCGGGGAGAGAGGGTGATATTTTAGGCCGTAAAGTGGACTCTACCCCCAATTTTTTTGTTTTGCACGGACGGTTAGAAAGAGGAATAAACAATCTAAACAATGGTGCAAACCACATCTTTTTAGCTCCTATATAGCCTGAGATATAGCAAATTTAAAACGTTACAGCAATCATTTCTGAGAACGCTTTTCCAAAAATTAAATCTCCAGTACGGTGACGACGTCTGAAAATTTAATCCCCACTTGAGGGGTTAAATATAAAAAATAGGTATTGAGGCTAGGAATGAATAAATAAATA
>CM030833.1:4323030-4483030 GCA_018105865.1 Metaphire vulgaris | reverse complement strand
ACCGCTCCGCTGCCGTCTCCGACCGTCTCCGTCAAATCGGAACCGCTCGATCTGGCCGCGTACTCGTCCGCCGCCGAGAACAGTTTTCGGCCGCCGCCGCCGCAGCCGCCGCCTCTTCCGTCGTCGTCGTCTCCCGGATTCAAGCGGACGGCCGTGGGACCGGCGGCTGTGGCGAGCGGCAGCCTCCATTCTTTCCCCGCGCTGCCGTACTTGGCGCGGAGAAGCCTGATCCTCGACGCCCCGAGCATCTTGGGCGAGAGGCCGCAGCACGTCAAGAAGAACATGGTCGAGACCAGCTCGACCTCGAAGAGATTCGCCTACTGCAAGAGACGTCATTCGAATGTTCACGTGAAAACGAAATAAGAAGGAGATTGTGTCAAACGCCTTCGACAGATCACAGTACACATTTTAAAAAAAAACTGCGAAATAAATGTAATACTGCGAACGTCTGTTGTTGACAGTGGCGTAACCAGAGTCAAAATGTAACCCGGGCAGCTGACCATGGGCTGTCCATAAATTACGCAAGCAATTTTTGGGCGAATTTTAACCCCCTCCCCCTTATCAACAGTTGTCACACTTTTCAAACTCCTTCCTTTTTTGTTTACGTAATTTGTGGACAGTCACTCAACAAAAATATTTTAAAAAATTAACATGAGGATTTTAAACTGATCCCATTCCACGAGGCAAGTTCAGACATCGCAAGTGCTCAACAGATGAATTTCAAAGAGTGAATCCATAGGCCTTACCTTTGATCCGTTGCGTGCTGCCAATCAGGTACACCAAGTGGTGCGCTTTCTTTGCTCTGGTAACGACAACAGAAGAAATACGCAGCATCTTGCTGGACAGAAGTAGTCAACCATGGAAATTCTGCAATATAGTAACTTTGGAAACGACGTTTGGCTGATTTCTTGGCTCCAAAATATTTCCATGTGTAGGCCTATGTATTCAATTTAGGCTACACTGGGCTATCTAGTTCTCTGGAAATGTCCTCTGGGACCTTATTCAGAGGCTGAGACTGTTTATTCTGGTCATTTCTAGAGTTCGCAACGACGCCGATATTTTAACTGTCTGGCAAATTATGACTAGCTGCAATCGACGAAGAAATAGTTTGGCATACTTCATCTGATGTTTCTAAGCATAAGTCAGTTATGTTCAGCTCTTTAGAATTCTTGAGAAATCCAAACGCAGGCAACTTTTACAATCCAGACTCTGTATCCGTGAAACTATGCCTTTCAATTTCAAAAATATGTCTATTCGCGAAATTGTGAGTAAAACACTAAATTTACTCTTGGCGCGAACTTGTAATAAGAATCAACTTTTAAAGCACACCCCCACCTGCTCTGATATACAAAGGAATTTTAGGAATGCTCTCTTAATGTCAATGTAGGCTACCTTGTTGCCCAGTGCTGACCTTCCCGTTTCCGACCAAATACACATGGAAATCGGAGTACCCTCTCGGGTCAAAAAGGTCAAATCTCAAAGCAGCTGCGATTTGCTTCTAAGGCGGGTCGACCCGACCCAAGGCAATTAAATATAGTATTAAACAGTCTTGGACCCGACCCGACGAGGGTCTTTGGAGCGCAGAGGTCAAAGCCACTTCATCTGCCTGCTATCCCTGGTATCAGTCAGCCACGGCCAGAGCAACAATTATCACCTTACACTGTACCTAGCGTCCACTTCGGTAGAGGAAGATGCAGAGGGATTGAACATAGACTACTGGTTGTCCATGGATTGAATGGTCCATAGGGGCAGGCGATTACCGCCATAACTGAAATTCGATATATCGCGTAGATACATATACATGCCAAACAATGACTGTAGTAATTACTGCGCTTAATTCTAGCTGATACCTGTCACCTGTGAAACACGTTTTCCAGACACTAGTTTTAGACTATTAGAATAGTATTGCAATAACGTACACGGCAGTGCCAAAGCAAGTTTATCCAAGTACTAAAGGCATAATTTTAAAAAAATTCAACCCGGGCAGAAATTTTTCAACCCGGGCAGAAAGCAAAGTAACCCGGGCATTGCCCGTAATTGCCCGGGCGTGGTTACGCCACTGGTTGTTGAATAAATATTCTTGCATAGAACAGATAAAATAATGCTACCGCTGCCAAAGGCCATGTCGACATTTTCGGGTAAAATGTCTCAGACGAGCAAAAAAGGTGGTCAAGAAGTCTTCGCACATTCACGTATTCTCTTCGACCATACAACCTATCCCGCTCCACCTCCCATCTCCACCCACCCCTACCCAAAAAAAATTCTCACCAGTTCTGTGCAAATACCACGACCGGTCCCAACCAGGCAACTATAGGGATCAGGCAGGCACAGTGATTAATCTAGACTCTGGACTCCGGGGGGAAACTGACAAAGCCGGGGGAAGTCAGCTAGGGGCTGCTGTTAGTTGGTGTAATATGCCACAATTTCCGGGGGAATTTGAAATTTCCGGGGAAGGGCAATTTTCCCCCAGAAACGGCCTAGATTAAACTTTGGGCAGGCATCCGTGGCTATGTAATCGGGACACCCAATTGAAGGCTGCCAATCCGCCTGTATGAATGACACTGAGGGACACTGGGTGAATGTCGCTGACAATCCACCTGCATGGGTGAATGATAAGTCGCTTCCAACGTATCAACGGGTCCAAAGAATCCATTGGTAGCGGACAAAGTTGTGAAGTTCGAAATTTTTTAAAGTTCGTAAAAGTTCAATAAAGTTCGGGAAAAAAGTTCGGAAAAGTTCATATGAGTTCGAATTTCCAATTTGGTCTTCATCGGATGACCCAGTCTCAGAAGAAAACCAATCGATGTTCATCGGTTAGGCAAAAGTTTTCGATCGCACCAGCCGTAAGTTACATTAATGCACTTTGATAATTGATCTTCCCAACTGTCTTACATGCGAGTCTGTTGCGCTTTTTTGTATGCTTAAATCCAAATGCTGACCAATTTCTCTCACACGACCCGCCTGGTGTGACCTGCGATAGCACTTTGACAGTGATAATTAATTCGAATTCAATCAATCAATCAATCAATCAATTTATTTCTCAAGATTACACGCACAGAGATCAAACACAAAATTAATTCATTTCTTATCATATGAAAAACACCATAATATGTAAAAATATATAGTTAATTTGAGAAATGGGTTGGCCAAAGGGTATAAAACCCGTAAGGGGCTGTCCATTAATTACGTCAACAATTTAGAGGGTTTGAAAAAGTTTTACAGTTGTTGACAGGGAGGCTAGAGAAGTTGACGTAACAATTTCACTTTTTAAAAATATCAAAAATAGGATTTTTCATGGAATACTACTTAGGCTATTATAATGGAAAAAAGCATGGCAGAAAAGGTCATCATCACCACCACATTTTGACCCTCGATGAGCAAAAAAGGGGAAAATTATAAAAAATAGTCATCACCGCAAAATAATAACCTTAATTGTTATTGGGACCTGTCATTGATTTAATGATCTTAGGGGGGAGGTCAACACCTTTTGACATAATTATAGGGGTAACTGAAAGTTGACAGTTGTTGACAGAGGGGTCAAAAATTGCCCAAAAATTGTTAACATAATTAATGGACAGCCTCTTAGATCTATCCTAGGTCAGCGCTAGTATCCAAGTAAATCCATCCTTTAGTCAAGTTTGACATACATAAGAGGCACAACTTTTATGATCAGATGTCCTTGATAAGTAACTGGCATTATTGGACATAAATCTCTTCTCTGTCACGGGGGGGGGAGGCAAATGGGGCAACTGCCCCAGACCACCTACCAGATTCGAACAAATCGGGTGAGAAAGTTTTCTGTGGAGGTGTGTGTGGGGTGGGGTAAGGCAGTGTTTATTCTATAGGCCTGTTTTGGGGGAAATTCCCCCAAAGTTTGAAAATTCCCCCAAAAGTCTATATGTTGCGTCAAGGTTTTTGGGCAGACAAACCATTTCCCCCAAACATGTAAAACTCCCCCAATTTCAAGGTGGCTAGAATAAACACTGGGGTAAGGAATCTGACACGCCAGCGGCCAGCCCCTTTTGCCTCCCCGACCCAAAATTCTTGACGACGCCACTGCTTAGTATCCTTCAGCTTCTTAGCTATTAACACCGTCTCTCCGAAGAGACAGTAACGAGGCAGCTTTGCACCGACGTCTCCAGCAAACGCAGTACCTACGTAATAAAGTCAACGAATCAATCAATTATTCAAGCTAACCAATCATTCATTTTTATGCTGTGCTTGTCACGAATAAAGATGATGATTATTATTAATTGAATCAAGATGCAATTAATTGCGCCAATAAATGAATGAATGAATCAGTCAATCAAGATGCAATTAAAAAGAAAGAGGGTTTAGAGCAGCGGTTCTCAACCTGTGGGTCGCGACCACCACGGGGGTCGAATGACGATTTGCCAGAGGTCGCCCGAGACCATCAGAAATATGAGGTTGTCTCTTTTATTGTTATTGTGCAAAATTTCCTCAGTGGTAGTTACGACGTACTATTTGTTTTACTATAATTGTCATTCAAGGATAGACATGGAGACAATTAAATAACAATTTCAAACATTTTGATTGTCGTAGCATTATTACTTTTATCAGTTTACAATGTGAAAAAAATAATTTTACAGTTGGGGGGGTCGCCACATCATGGAGAATTGAATTAAAAGGGTCGTGGCACTATAAAGGTTGAGAACCGCTGGTTTAGAGCGATTCAGTAGGATCTGCCTTGTACGAGAACCATGCAAGATAGATTCTAGCGAACCACTCTCTAAAACCTAGTCAAATAACAGCGCTATAAAAGCCGCTCCAATAGACCGTTTTTAGGCGAAAATCCGTTTCTGCGCTTAGCAACCTCGGTGGAAAGTTCTGGTTGTCGAAGATGTTGGGAGGCGCACCGTTGATCGTTTTAAGTGAGTTTCTTTCTATTTTCCTGTTAATATTTGCGTGCATTTGGTGACGCCTGAAGCTGTGATGATCGATGGTCGGCCTGTTGTGTGTTTTAGGCGGCTCTACGAAGCGAGAACAAGGTCGAAAGGTCCAGGTGGGCAACGTGTCTGCGGCGAAGGTGAGCGATAATCGAGGTTTCAGCGTTGTCACGCAGCGTCCAATTGAGTCTCGCTAAAGGAATATGCTAATATATATAGCGCCAGTATAGGGAGAATGAAATGTGAATTAATCAAAGTGTCCGGAGATAGATGACTGAGCGATTCGTTGTCGTGGTTTAAGAAGTTATATATAATTTCATATTTATTTATTGGGAATTAAAGTCTTTCTTTCAGCTAATTTGTAGTCATAGCCGTAGGAAATTGTAGCTAATTCGTTGTTTTGGTTTCAGAAGTTATATATAATTTATTTCAAATTTATTTGTTGGGAATTAAAGCTAATTCGTTGTTTTGGTTTCTGAAGTTATATATAATTTATTTCATATTAATTTATTGGGAATTAAAATCTTTCAGCTAATTTGTAGTCGTAGCCGTAGGAAATTGCAGCTAATTTGTTGTTTTGGTTTCAGAAGTTATATATAATTTATTTCATATTAATTTATTGGGAATTAAAATCTTTCAGTTAATTTGTAGTCATAACCGTAGGAAATTGCAGCAAATTCCATTGGAGATATTCCTGCGACAATCAATTCCTAGAGCCATTAAAATGATGCATAGTCAACAGACATGTCAATTTGGCTTTGTGGATTAAAGAATAATTGTTTCAATCATCATTAGTTATGCTTATCATTGTATGGATCTGGATGCAAATTTTTAAATTAAAAACAGATTACCTATGCACTACTGTGTATAAATCAGAGTTGATTGATTCTTGTATTAATTGGTTGTAAACATTCTTATTTATAATGGATTTCAAACAAATTTTATAAAGTGTAAAAATTGATCTGTTAATGAGAAAGAGTAAATGAATTAGGTTTGCATTACTGAATTAATTTTGGCCAACAGTTTATGAAGCTTTTTTCTGAATGTTTTAGGCAATTGCAGATATTATTAGAACATGTCTGGGACCAAGAGCCATGCTCAAGGTAAGTGGAGCTTTGCTTATTAATGAAATTGTTCTTTTTTCTTTTATATTTTTCATTGTTGGCTTGAACCAATGTTGTCTCTTGTGAGATTTTAGTCATGTGCATAGCTTTGGTGTTAATTGTGCTGTGCATGTTTGACGTTATAGATGTTGATGGACCCAATGGGTGGAATTGTCATGACCAACGACGGAAATGCTATTCTTCGTGAAGTAATTTTTCAGTTGAATTCATTGAATGTTGTTTTTGTTTGTATTTTGTGATTTTTAGATTCAATCTTTGTTCTTAGTTTTATAACATTTCCAAGTTTTAGCTTTTTTTGATACACCTATATTTTTTATCAGCATTTTAGAATTGACTTTGATTTGTAATTAGTTGTGTGCTAGCCCCACAGTAAAATACTGTGTCCAACTATTTGCCAAATATGTCAGGTTTTTTCTTAGACAATAGCAGCCATAAGACAATGATTGCTTGCATCATTAAGCCATCATCATCATAATTGCTCTGTCAACTTATTAGTTACAATAGCTATTATCTACCCATTTTTCCTGGCCTGCCTCTTGCTTTTTTCCTTCCTTGTACATGTAGGGTGCTCTTTGGGAAGTCTCGAGTCTTCCATCCTGATTAAGCCATGCTGGATGTAATAAATGAAATTGCTGTTGACGTTGCTCTTCTGGAAACGTCCGTTAAGAACCTAGAAACATCACTCAATCAGATTGAGTCGACAGCCTCCAAACTAGGGCTACATGTGTCCTGGACAAAAACCAAGCTGCAGAATCTAGGTTCTGGAGGAGACGCAGGAGACATATACGTTAATGGACTCCATGTGGAAAATGTGTCAGAATTCACTTACCTGGGTAGTGTCCAGAGTTCTGATGGCAGGTGTCAGCGGGACATTACTCGCAGAATCGGCATAGCTGCATCTGCCATGAGATCTCTTCAAAATTTATGGCGCCAAAGACAGATACAGCTCGGTACTAAGATCCGAATTTATCAGTCCTGCGTCCTGCCAATTCTCCTATATGGTTCTGAGACTTGGACTCTGCTTACACGAGACTCTGAAAGACTACAGGCATTCCATATGCGCTGCCAGAGACAGATTCTCTGCATTCGCTGGTTCGACCGTGACCAACGAAGCAGTCTCCAAACAGACTGCCCTCCTGCCAGTGACAGAAATTATCACGCCGACGCGTCTGTTCGCTCTTCGGTCACGTGGCTCGCCAGGACAAGAACATTCCGGCCCATCGCGCTCTTGCCTGCGCCATTGCTCGACGCACCGAGACGCGTCCTCCTCCGAGCTGGAGAAGACCTCCTGGCAGACCACGCCGTACATGGCCCCAGCAGATCGGCGATGGTCTTCCTTCCACAATTTTTCATGAATGGCACTCAGCCATCGGTCGCGGTCACAACTCGCGCAACATGAGATTGGCACAACGGACCTCTGTCGTCCATGTGAACAAATGAATGAATGAATGAATGGATGTAATAGATTAAGTTGAGGAGAACTCTGATCGAGTGGTTGACAGGCTGGACTGCCAGCACAAGGTCCAGGATTCAGTCCTTGGCTGTGTGGAAACTTTTTGATTGATTTTGTCCCAGGTTTTCACCAGGTCAGCTTGGCTGGAAATGAGCACAGGAGGAAAGATTGGCAGCCACCCCTCTCTTTCAGCTGGTGGTGTGAAATTGACATTGCTAGCCATTCAGTTCTTCTATGCATTTTGAGTCTATGGATTGGTCTTTATGTAATTGTATAGAATTTTGATGGTTTATAAAAGATAACTAGGCATACAAGAATTGTTAATGGGAGTCAATCAGTGTTTATTCTAGCCACCTTGACATCGGGGGAATTTGAAATGTTTGGGGGGGAGAAGGTCTGAGTCTCCAAAAATCTCGACAAGCAATAAAAAGGTTATCCGCCATCCTTGCTGATATTTGTAGATTTCTAACCCTTCTTTGTAGCGTTTTTACCCTTCTCCAATGCCCTGGCAAGCAAAAAATTTGTCATCTTTACATTTCCCCCTCTTCACAAGATGAGCCCCCCATCCTCACACTTTGGGGGGGAATTTCCATCCCCCATGCAACATTTTTAAAAAGGGGGGAATTTTTAACTTTAGGGGGAAATTCCCTCCAGAAAAGGCCTAGAATAAACACTGGGAGTCAATAAACTTCCCGTGTGGTTTAAATATAGTTTCCTGGGAACTTATTGTTTGTAATTGCCCAAGTGGTGTGTTGTCAGAAGTTTTACATTTGGGGGCATTTTTACGGGTGATTGTTTTGTTTTAGATTATGGTTTTATTTTAGATTATGGTTTTATTTTAGATTATGGTGGAGCATCCTGCAGCTAAGACCATGATTGAAATAGCTCGTACCCAAGATGAGGAAGTAGGTGATGGAACAACTTCTGTTGTTATCTTGGGTAAGTTAGCATGCTAATTAATGTAAACATTAAATTTACAAGAACTTCTAAGGCTGTGGTCACACTGGATTATTTTATGTATGGAATTTTGTGCTTGAAATCCACAGATATTTCAGTTGTGGGTTTTTGTCTAACTTGTTATCAAAATTCGGATCAGAAACTATCAGAACCTGCGGCCTCTCCCCCAGTTGCCAAGAAGTGTACGCAAAAATCGATACAGTACGAGGGTTTAACTGAATTGATATTAGCAGCTTCAGAGGACATAAGACTAATATTTGGAAATCGGAAGATGTGTGATAATAAAGGGAGCATTACTTGACAATGAATGACATTATGTAGGTTTAGGTCGGACTCTTTTAATGAATGCCAAGTCTACATGATTTGTTTTATAGTTTTCTGTTATTTGTATGCTCAAAACCAGAATTGAGTGTTATTTTTATATTTTATATATTCAGATAAATGTATCATGACTTTTTTTGCCCAGCATATTTTTATTATTATTATTAAAGACGAGATTAGTGTGATAACTTGTCTACAACTGTGTAAACAGAGTAGACTAATTAACATGTCATAGTTATAACCAGTATTGATAAATGAGATGAAATAAATGTTTTAATCATCTTTTGAATGCTTGAACTGATGGCAAAAGTTAAACAAATTTTCGGCAGACTGTTCCAGGTTTGTGCTTCAGGAACTGTAAAGGCCTGATCGCCCGCAGTTGATAGTGACATCCGTGGAACAATTAGTGTCTCCTGATGCAGACCTTACACAATGTTATCAAAATTTTTAGCAGGCTGGAACAGATTGGGACACTTTCTTGTCTGCTTGTTTTTTTTTTAAAAGTTGGATTTTTAATTTGTGAATTTTGTTTCAGCGGGTGAGATGCTTGCGGTGGCCGCTCCACACCTGGAGCAGCAGGTGCACCCCACGATAATCATTGGTGCTTACCATCAGGCGCTCGAGGACATTTTGGAGGTGCTTCGCGACAAGGTGAGCGTGCCAGTCGATGTCAACAACCGTGAGGAAATGAAGAAGATTATCAAGAGCTGCATTGGAACCAAATTTATCAAGAAATGGTTTGTTAATTTGTTCTTTTTCATTTCAAAAATATGCTCCATGTTGATGTGGTTTTGCTGTATCTAATTGGATATTATTATTATTATTATTATTATTATTATTATTATTATTATTACTATTACTAAACACAAGCATAATGTGGTAACTTGTCCACCGTGGTCTGCATGAACACAGTGCATCAAACAATACATTAGAATTGTACTAGCTGTTAATAGCTGGGGGAAAATAAATATGTTTTTGGCGTTATACTGTATTCTTTTGAATTTACTGTCAAGTTTTTGTGGATGTTTTTGATATTATTTCTAAACTGTGATACTCCAATATCATCTCAAAGTCTTTTAGCAAGGGAAGAAACTTGTCTTTCCTGCTGTTTGACAGGTCAGACCTGGCTTGTGACATTGCGTTGGAAGCCACACACACTGTGGCAACTGAGGATAAGGGTCATCGCGAAATTGACATAAAACGTTACGCCAAGGTTGAAAAGGTGAGGGCTATGCATATACTAAAGTTTTTGAAATTGTTTTTCAGAAATGATTGATTCACTAAATTTGCAATATCGATTGGTGGATGAGTCCAGGTGTGATTGGGTTTTATGCTCGAATTGATTGAAGGCAATTGAGGCTGTTGATTGGATGAAAAATTCGACCCACAAAAGTATTTTTCTGATTGGTTAGATTCCTGGAGGGACAATTGAAGATTCGAAAGTTCTTCGGGGTGTAATGATCAACAAAGACATTGTGCACCCAAAGATGAGAAGGTTAGTGAGTTAGTTGCAGGATAACTACCAAGTATTTTCATTTATGTTATTATTATTATTATTATTATTATTATTATTATTATTATTATTATTATTATTATTGTAACAATTTCTATAGCACAGTTGGCATAGCAAAGGACAAATTCAAAGGCACTTTTAACAGACATCCAATAATATAATTGAATTTATCAAATGGTCTGTTGTGTCTATATATTCTCAAAGTTTGCTGTAATTGGGTTAACCCTTGAGTCTCTAGGTACTTTGTAGCTATATGCAATGTAACTGAGTTCAGGCAGTTTAAGGGTTAAGATGTTGCGACAAAAGTTGTATTTACAGAACTATGCAGTGTTTGAAAGTGAATATTTGTGCAGAAAGTTATAGGTGCTACAAAATTGTTATTTCAGACGTATTGAGAATCCTAGGATTGTTTTGCTGGATTGCAACCTTGAATACAAGAAAGGGGAAAGTCAGGTAAATGATATTTCTAGCTAATAAATATATTTGGAATATTACCGGTTGACATAGAAAGGTGAATGTTGTTACATTGCTTACAATGTTGTTTTCACAATGGCCTTGAAACTGCCAGTGTGAGTTTAGTAAAAAGGCATAATTGAGATGTGAAGATTATCTGTGATATACATTAGTTTTTTTGTTTTCTTCATTTGATTTGATTTAATTACTTTGCAGACAAACATCGAAATCTCAAATGAAGCGGATTTTTCGTGAGTGATTTGATTTTTATAAAGGAGTTAATGCATCAAAATGTCTGTTGCTTGAATTTACTTTAATGGAACACAATAAATTTGTAATCATGAACAATCTTTGCGAATAAACTAAATAAATAAGTTTGCGAATAAACTAAAGACGTATTTATTTAATATCTCATTTCCATGTTCATTGTAAAGCACCCTTGACTTTGGCCCTCGCTATGTTACGGCGCTATATAAATTGTCATGAGCAATAACAATAATAATCTGTGTAATTATTGACCAATTAGAAAGAAGCTTAGATAGAAGTTTTATTTCTAGAATGCATCGATGACTCAATTTGTAGAAAAAGCGAGTGATTGGTTAGTGGTGTCTATTTTTAGTCGCATCCTTGAGTTGGAGGAGGAGATGGTGCAGCAGATGTGTGCGGACGTAATTCGGGTCAAACCCGACCTGGTTATCACCGAGAAAGGAGTGTCGGATCTGGCGCAACATTACCTGCTCAAGGCTGGAATTTCCGTTATACGAAGACTGCGCAAATCAGACAACAACCGAGTTGCTAGGTACGTTGATATTGTCGAATAAAGCATTGTGTTTTTTTGCATTTGCAAGGCGAATAGACTGACTATGTAGATAAAGTCAGTTATTTATTAATTGAATTTTGCTAAATTGGATCATGTATAGAATTCAAATTGTACCCTCTTGGTTATGAGAACAATGGTGGTGAAGGTGGTGGTGAAGGTGGTGGTAATTTGATTGATATTTCAATCAGCTCATCGGTTGTCATTGGTTGCACTATATGAATTACTACAGAATATTCCCACCTATTGAAATAAGCATTCTTATTTCGTCGTGTTGGTTTTTTTTATAATTGACTGGTGAGAAATTTGAATATTTAGATTAGATTTTTAGTTGAATATTTAGATTAGATTTTTAGTTGAATATTTAGATTAGATTTTTATTTTTTCAGAGCTGTTGGAGCTACAATTGTTAACAGTACAGATGAACTGAAAGACGAAGACGTTGGAACAGGATGCGGTCTGTTTGAAATACAGAAGATAGGCGATGAGTGAGTGGGCGCTTTTGTTTTCCGGACGCTTTGGACATTCGATTTTCTCTTACTGATTTTTGCCAGAATTATCGAGGCTGAATTTGGTGGCATTGACGGTGTCACGGTGACATTTTTAAGGAATTTTTATTTTGTGTGCTTTTTTCCAGGTACTTTACCTACCTTGTCGAGTGTAAGAATCCTAAGGCATGTACAATTCTGCTGCGTGGAGCCAGCAAGGAGATACTTGGAGAGGTGGAAAGAAATCTTCAGGATGCGATGAGCGTGGCGCGCAACGTCATGGTCGATGGGAGACTCGTGCCTGGAGGCGGAGCGGTGGAAATGGCATTGGCTCATGTTAGTACAGTGAAACCTGCTTAATTGCATAGGTGCCGTGCAAGCCTTGTTTATGCGATTAACTGGGCTATGCGAATAGCCGGGACGTCTGATAATTAATTGTACGCACAAAACGCCAGTTCGAGTTTTTATGTTATGCGATTATGATTATGCAATTAAGTGGGATCCACTGTATTTATCAAAGCATTCTAAATTTATTATTTTTATCATTATTCAGACAGTTTCTGTTTGAATAATACCTTGTATTTTCTAGTGTTTTTAGATTTTAATTATTTTAAATTCGAATTGTGAAATTGCAAGTGGAATAGGCTCTAATTTCTTATTTTCTTGATATTGTGGTTGTTTGAATACTTACTATGTGTTTGTAATGACAAGTATCTGTCGTGTTGCTCTGGCAATCTAGGTGTTGAATGAGAAGGCCAAGCATATAACTGGAGTACAGCAATGGCCGTACAAGGACATCGCCAAGGCGCTTGAAGTCATTCCACGAACTCTTATCCAAAACTGTGGTGCCCAGCCGATCCGCGTTCTCACCGCGCTCAGGGTAGACGATAATTTGAAGTTGCTAAAAGTTTATCTTTTGTCATCAAACCTAATTGCATTCTATGATTGCGGTATTTATTTTAATCCCTTAACCATGTTTTAACTGTAACTCAATGTAAAATGGACGGATATATCCGGGATCCCCAGTTAAGGGGTTAAAGGTCGGGCTGTCATTTTTCAACTGCCTTTCCATTGTTTCTTATCTGTCATTGTCAGCTCCTCAAGTGTCTTTCTGTTTGTTGTCTTTCCTTCTTGTTTTAACTCTTGTTTGTTCGGCGATTTTTCAGGAAATATGCGGGGCTCAGAGGTGGTGGCTATGCCAGGGGAAATGCGGTAATTTCCAATTTATGTGCCGCATATATGCGGTGTTTTTCTGTAGAAAAAAGCTGATGAGCAAAAAATGTCCGAATATAGCAAAAAGTGCTGTGTAAAAGTGTATATGGATGGAAATAGTTAAAATGCAGATAAATTGCCATACATTTGTGCAAAAATCGCTTATGCGGAAAAAACTGGCTGAAAACACGGCTTGTTAAAATATTTTAAAAATACGCAATTGCATAATCACAGACTCGCAGCCCTATCTAAGAATATCTTGTAACCATATCTGTCTCATTTTTCTGATGACGTTACTGGTATTTATTTTAGTGAGGTTTTAAATAACTGCAGATAGCAGATCTGTGTGTTTGAATTTCTGTCTGTTTATAAGTTCATAAGACCTTGTTCTGTTGCTTAGGCAAAGCATGCAACAGATGGCAGCACCACCTGGGGAGTTGATGGAGACACTGGAAATATCGTTGATATGAAGGAGTTTGGTGTTTGGGAGCCATATTCGGTCAAGGTTCAGGCTTACAAGACTGCAATTGAAGTAAGGCAAACAATCTTGTGAAATATTTGAATATCTGACATCTTGTATTATAAGAGTTCTTTAATTTTGATAAGATTTTTGGTTGATTTTATTTTTAAGTAGCCTCCGAGTTTTGTATAACGTAAACTTTCTTGACCCTTGTAGACTGCATGCCTGCTCCTGCGAATTGATGACATCGTTTCCGGGTCGAAGAAAAAGACTGCAGCTGGCGCAGGAAGTGCAAAGAATGAGGTGGAGGAACCAGTTGGAAAGGATGAATAAGTTTCTATATCCTTCCAGTCATATAGACGATCCAAGACTCATTTGTGTTTTTTTAGATGGTTTTCTGTGTTTGTCAAGCATAACTAAAGCCTCAGAACATTTCTAAATATTTGATTCTGTGTGGAGATCAAAAGTAGATAATTAAAATTGTGAACTTTCCATCGTTCTGTGACTTCATACTCCAGCTGTATCCAGCTATCGACTTCTCCCTAACATCTCTACCAGCAAAACCAGTTTTATTTCCTCTAGTAATTCTTAATCCTCTGGTGTGTGTTTGCACAAAAACTGGTTTTTCATATTAGCCTAACTAAAATATGAATTGAAAACTGGAAAAGTGCCTAATTGCTAAACTCTGCAACCATTCATAATAAAAGTGAAACCTCAAAATCTGCACATTGGTTAACCGTTAGTTAATTTCTAGGAGTCATGTCTGTAATTCTGGAAAATTGAAAGCGCTTCAAATTCTGGAAATTTATCATTTACAAGCATGAATTCAAAAATATCTTGCTACAAAGGAAACCTTTATTTCATTTTAATCCTAAATATTATCAATGTCACAGATTCTAGCTGAAAGAAGTATTTCACAGGAGGCAGTTATCCTGATAGTAGCAGAAAAGGCTCCACAACAATTCGTCTACAGACTTTAGGTCTGCTGACAATCGGTCTACAACGATACCATAATCCTAACAATAACCCTTACCCAGATATTGTAGACCTATTATTCAGGGCGTGTTTTAAGAAAAATTTATCACTGCACAAAACTCAGAAAATGTGTGGGCAAGATTTCTATTTTGTGCCCCTAAATTTCGCTGACGACCTTTTTTTTTACTCATCACAGCTTCGTCCGGAAAATTTATCACTGCACAAAGCGCAGGAAAATTGCATTTTATCACTGCACATTTTGTGTATCACTGCACGTTAAAACAGGCCCTGCTATTATCGGTAGACCAAAAGTCTGTAGGTGAATTGTCTAGGTGAAAAGTCTGTAGACAAATTGTCGTGATACCAGCAGAAAATATACAAGCAAGTTACACACAATTCAATGAATTTGATGAAACAATACTGTAAACTCGAAAGAAGGTTAAATCAAACAAATTAAATAGGGACAACACAATGTCTTAAAAAATGACAATACATGTATATGTGCAACCATAAACACATCTGAGGATGTATAAAAGTTCAAAATTACTAATACTGTAATAAATATATTAATAGTATAGGTTTTGTAATCCAAGGATTTAAACTGAGATCAACTTTTGCTTTTCCAGTCTTGGAACATAAAACTTGGAAAACACATTCTACACAATATACATGCCCAACCATAAACACATCTGAGAATGTATAAAAGTTCAAAATTACCAATACTGTAATAAATATAATATTAAAAGTAATGGTTTTGTAATCCATGGAACTAAACTGAGATCAACCTTTAGCTTTTCCAGTCTTCTAAAACTTGGAAAATGCATTCTACACATTCTTATAGTATGTATTAAGGGGCGGAAGATGGCAGAGTGGGTTATGTGCTGGAGCGTCAGGCTGACGGAGCGAGTTCAAGCCCTGTTAGTGCCCCTAGTGGCTTTCACACAGGCAGTAATGCCTCCTAAGTCACTTTAAATCATGCTAAGTATGCAAACAGTCATATTTTCAACCCCCCATTTGCATTGTGTACACAGGGAAATTCTAAATCCACCCCACCCCCAGTGCATACATACTATATGGATGGACCCCAAACAATCTATTAACAAAGACCAGAAATCTAATTGTGTTGCCTGATCAAGTGATGCAAAAAAACAGTCTCAAATCGAACAATGCAAAGATAATACATTATTGTTATGATTCATCTGTTGGTCTATAAAAGTGGAATGGAATATTGCAACATGAATACAAAAAAATTCAACAAATCCATCGTCATGCAATCAAAGTACAGTATACAGAACGCCTGAAATGCGTAAAGTTTCTTCAATAAAAGACATTAACATCTCAGACAATACTGCCATCAAGGACTATGAAAATAATCCCCAAAAGAAGCACAAATACTTAACATCATTTCACGTTGCTTAAAAAGAAACAGGTAAATAAGTGACAGAAATTCAGATCACAACCATGATGTGCAAAAGTTGAAAAATAACAGCAATTAGCATTGAAAAACAGCACTACACGCTCTAATCTAACTAATAAAGCAAATAACAAATAAAGATAAAGTGATACTGAGAACTATGTAAAGGTCCTGAGATGGTTTCAAATAAATTTCCCTAATCATAATTTAGTGACATCATTCCGGAACTACAGAAGTATATCAAAATGTAAGCCATTTCTTGTTTATGGAATGTAATTCATGGCAATAAAGCAGAGCATTTTGTAACTTATTTACATAGAGCATTAGGGAATGACAGTCATATAAGCACTACTTAATCAAGAATTAAGCTCCAGAACACTTTGCCACATATCTTCACTTGTTCTTCACACTCTTTAGTAAATAGTTTGCCAGATAATCAATCAATGTACTTCATCAATATTATTCATCAAACAAATCAAATTGTGTAAACATAATTACGTTCTAATGAACAAGATGCAAAACAATAAATATGATATTATACCAGATCACATAAAACAATGTCTGGAATGACAGCAAAGAAAAATCGTTTTCTGACTAAAAATATAAATTAAAAGCAGATAAATAACATCATTATATAATTACAATGCCAAAACAGGGACGCTAACATCAGAATTGCAAAGAAGATTCCGGGTCTTGGAGAAGCCCTGCCTTAGAAGAATAGCAGGGGTATCACAAAAGGAACGAGGACATCATGACCAAACTAAATGTAGCAACAGACGTGGTGGAAAAACAAAAACAGCCGCGGCTGAAATATTTCGGCCATGTGACAAGAATTGAACAGAGACCCTACACCCACAAGTGGCACTAAATTGATGGGCATAGAGGCAAGGGTCAGCCAATAAGAGATGGATGGACGTAATAAAGGAGTACTGCGCTGAAAGAAGACTCAGCACAATCAAGGCACAAAGCGCAGGGGCCATTTGAGAAGCGCAAAGATACATTGGAAATAACCAAAAATATAGACGAGTACAGAGAATAACTGAAGACAAAATGAACACAAGGAAAATTATTTAAAGTATAAATTAACAACAAAGCAAAATAGCGATGACGAAAATGTGACTCAAATGTTATAGCCAAAGCCTTTTATCGGAAACACGTCGATGTAGAACGCCGCGCCATTCCAAGCCACCACGAGAACGATAAAGGCCAAGTAGATGCAGTCTACTACAAAGTATTTGTAGCAGAGAACTGTGAAGAGTAGCGATAATATGCAGTAGAAACAGTTGAATAAGGAATACATCAGAAACTTGTGTCTAAAATAGACGTCACATTCAACTGCTATTACAAGAAATGCTACATGCGTACAATTGTAAAACGTATTGCAGAAATAACTGAAATATTAAATAAGATTTGAATGTTGTAATAACTTGTCTAGAATCTGATAGAAGGTATCTAAAGCCTCTGTTCCTGCAAGCCTGGCTATTTTATTCTTCTTACTGTTACACTTCAATGACCTTCCTGGCTTGACCCGGCTCCAATTTGGACTGGATTTGGCACATCATAGGCAGATGCCTTAGACATTATAATAGCGGCGCCATAGAAGTTTCTATTGATTGGTTGAACGATAATCTAGAACATATTATAATAAAGGTTTCCAAATTTACAGCCCATCATATCACTTCTATAAAGCAACTTCAGTCTGTTTTACACAATTGGTCTCTGAATGTAGTTGACAACATGATGCATACTATTGCAACGATTTCAGTGCCACAGAAAATGGTTTTGATGCCCTTTACCTACCTCTGGCCACAGACGCTCAGCATTGCAAGTATCCAACCACCACGGGATGACAGATAACGATAGCTATTAAGGTAAGACTTGTCTGGGCGGCAGACTGCATAAACGACGACCAGATATAGCAACTACCGTAAAGATAAAAATAACAAAAATACACCAAAGTAATCATTACAATTACACACAGACAGACAGACAGACAGACAGAACTTTATATAACTCATCGTATTGTGATTATACCATAATAATAATAATAATAATAATAATAATAATAATAATAATAATAATAATATAAAGGAGACAGAAACTGCCAAATTTATAATTATTATCAACATTGTTAACACAATGCCATAGAAAAGAGGTTAGCATCATCAGGAAAAGGACTTAATGCTTCCAAGAATAGGACAATAATTATTATTTATAGCATTAATAAATATAATCAAATGTAGAGGTCCTAGAATTGATCCTATGGGAAACTGCATGTCAAGGGAACGTTGGGAATGTTTGAGTATGTTGTCCCTGCATATTACTTATTGTTGGCTTTTATCAAGATGGCTTCTTAATCTACTAATTTAAACAACATATGAAACGAGATCATTTCCTCACCATGTGGAACATAAATGATGCAAAGGAAACAGCAACAAGCCATATGAACATATAGGTAACATCCTCACTAAATGTCGATACAAATGCAGTGTACCAGTGCTGCGATAAACGATCAGGGTACCAGCGTATTCTGTAATATGAAAGAAAAGCTGGCTCTTCTAAAGTAAGCATAACAATTAATTAGGAACCACAAATACTATCAAAATCCAATGAAATAGCGGGAAAGAATTAGGTTTTGAGTGACTGTCATTCAATAAAATTCACGAACTTTCTCCTGAAAAACTTTCCAAACTGGTTTCAAAATTTAGAAGCAAAGTTATATCAAGTGCAAGAGAAAACATCTCTTCAGTAACATTACTGCATCTGTCCTATTCACTGAACTTCGACTAGTTATGGAGCTGCACTAGCTCATTAGATGTGTGGCCCAACTGAAATAAGTTTCAATAAACTCACTGATTTAAATACCAGGAATGAATCTAAATTTGATCACTGCATAATATTAAATAAATGAACCAGGACAGGTAAAAAATGTATAAAATCACAAATTCATTTTCATACTGATTTCTTAACAGAAGGGTGCAGCAATAATATTCATCTTTTACATTTTATAAATAACTTATTTCTTATTAAAGACCTAGCACTTATTACCAGATGAAGAAGGGCTATATAGGCAAAAACAATATCAGCAGCTATTCTCCTAATTATTCTTTAACCCCTTAACTGGGGATCCTGGATATATCTGTCCATTTTACATTGAGTTACAGTTAAATACACGGTTAAGGGATTAATTAAGAATTTAAGAACATTAGAGTATAGCCCCCAATAAAACCTTTCAAAACATAACCACTGTTGAGATTATAACAGCCATGACATTAATTCAAAAACCATTACTCCAAAAATAGATTTCATAAAAACTTGAAAACAAAAATGGACACAAAAAACTGGGCAAGAATTCTGATCATCTAACATGCCAAGGTGCCAAGAAAAAAAGTTACTAAATAACAAAAAGATTCAATTTTCATATATCACTAATGTTATGTTCAGAACCCACATTGTAGACTCAAATTTTAAAACAAAAACCAACCCGTAAGTAACAAAAAGCGGCAGAACGTGTATGTAGACCGAAGTCATTTTGTCTGTATTGTGAAAGACGAGCGAGTTTCTAAACAGAACCGTCGCCCAAGCAAGAGGTCCGTGCGCTAAGCCAAATAGAACCAGGAAGAACTCAGGTAACCACGGTGTAGCCCTGAAAATAAACACAAGATGTCAACTTTCTTTTAAATTTTTCCAGTTTTCCAAACTGACATAAATTCATTTGTACTGTAAGAACAGTTGGAAAAATAAAAAATTATTGGGAAGTCTGCTTAAATTATGTCTAAAAAACCCTGAAAATTAAATGTAATATAATATATTATGTCTGTGCTATCAGATGAAATTAACAAATTCTTCACTTGGTCCTAAGCTTCGTCCAATTTGTCTCTTTCAAAATCCAAACAGTGCTAGTCAGTCTAAATTTCGTGCTTGGTTGTTCTGCTTAAAATTAATGCAAAATTCAATGTCTTCTAAATCTAAGTACTACTATTTTAATATCAGAAACCAAATAAGTAATCTCTTAAGAGTACTGAAGATTCCCTTTCTCTGAAAATTCCTAATAAAAATAATAAATTCAATATTAAGTAATCAAAATTCATCGAAGGACTGAATTATTCTTACCACAGAAATATGCAGAGCAGTGTATTTCCAAAATAACAGAAATCAATGAGGAAATATTGCCATTTATATTTTCTGCAAAAAATCAGGAAATTCTAGTAACATTTAGTCAGCATAATGTTAAATTTACAGCCATATTTTTTCATTTCAGTGTAGTTCAGACATGAGTCTTGGAGCAATGATGGTGTCCACTGTCTACTAAGTCCAAATTGCCACTTGAGGTCGGCAGATTTTTTTAGGTTGGCTGTATGCAGTGCTTTTTTTCTAGGAAAATAGGTTTGGGAACTCATTTCCAGGGCCGTCATCAAGAGAAATTCCGGGCCTATGGGCAGAGCAGTGACGGGTCCCTAAAAAGTTTTGACACTTTATTTTTTGGTGGTGATGATCGTCGGTGGTGGTGATGATTGTGATGACCGTTTTTTACTCATTGACAAAAACAGGCATGGGAACATTCCCAAACGCATTATTGCATATCCATAATTACATATACAATCTCGCAAAAAAGGCGTGGGAACGCTGTTCCGTGCGTTCCCACTGAAAAAAAACCCTGGCTGTATGTGAGAACTTGTGCCAAGGCCTAACCTAGAACTGATAGAAAAGTTATCAGCCAGTAGGTGCATTCAGTTTTGTGCCGTTTCTCTTGTATAGGGCGATGACAATTCCATCCTTCCAGTCTGCATTGACTGGTCTCCATGCTTGTAATAAAGCCAGAGTGTATTTTACCCTCTGTTGCAACAGCAGTCAGTGGAGGGTGTTCCAGAAGTGTGAAATGGTTTGAAAGACAAGATGTGCTGCATTATTTTGCATAGCTAGGAGCATCAAGACACTGCACTGATGATGCAGCAGCCAGCAGCATGTTACAGCCATCAAGGCAAGGCATAAGAGGATCCATCAAAAGCATGATTGGGTGACAAATACTGCACATCTGAGAAAGGTTATAAAGTACAAATCAACCTAATCCTCATATCACGCAGAAACGTCATACGGATAATTCATCAGGTTATGATAAGCAAACAGTCATCGGTTTTTTAACCCTTAACCCGCTCATTTATTTGTAATGTAATGTAAAATGGACGAGTATTCTCAAGGCAAACGGGAAAAGGGTTAATAGAAGACCCACAGGCCTTAGGTAATTACCAATTGCAAAATTATGTACAATTCCTAAAGTGACGCAAACAAAAATCATAAAACTCGATAATCGAGTCACAACATTTCTAAGAACCTCAGTCTCAGGTCATAAATAGCCAGGCCAGTCTTTTGCCAGCGTGAAGCCCCTGGCACCTGGTGACTGCGGGGCCCCGGATGGGTTGGATCCAGGGCTGTTTTAAGGCATAGGCAAGGTAGGCATGTGCCTAGGGCCCCATGATATATGAGGGGCCCTGGCGGGGGAAGGGGAGGAGTTTTTGTCTGATGCTCGAAAAAGTTGACCAGAAAAAAAGGTCATCATGTTTTTGGTGCTTGATCTTTCAAATAATTTATCCTCCAGAAGTTGATAAGCAAAAAAAGATCAAAACATAAAAAGGCTGGAGCGTGCGGGGGCCCCCAAGATGCGCGGGGCCCCGGGCACAGTGCCCAATTTCCAACACATAAAGACGGGCCTGTAAATAGCAGCAATGACTAAATAACATGAAATTGAAAGATCGTGCGAACATAGAACCTTTGCTCACATATAAAGACCAATTCGAAGGCCAATTAATAGTGGTGCACTGACGGCGTAGTAGTAAGGTAACAACCATTGAAGCACTACAAGCGCATAGGCCATGAGAATAAGAGAGGACAACGACGTAACAAATATGATCTTCTCAAGTGTTCGGCTTCTCTTTGTCACCTAAGTGAAAACAGAAATATACTAATTATTATTATTATTATTATTATTATTATTATTATTATTATTATTATTATTATTATTATTATTATTAGCCAGAATAATTCTATAGCATGGCAAAAGTGGCCAAAGACAAGAGCGTTTTACAAAGCTACGTATACTCGATGGTGAATAAGTAAGTCTTAAGATTACTAATGTTTACAACAACTGATTATATTGAGTAACATAACAATATTCTATAAAAATAACAACTGCAATAAAAACAAAAGGATCAAACAATCACTAACTAAACAGTATTCTTTCTTTTTCCATATTGTTTAGTCTAATAATTTCAAAAACAAAAGGATCAAACAATCACTAACTAAACAGTATTCTTTCTTTTTCCATATCGTTTAGTCTAATAATTTCAAAAACAAAAGATTAAACAATAATTAACTATTTTTAATTGTTTAAATAATTTCAAAATAATTTTAAAACTATTTGCTGCAAATCTTCAACTAAGGCTCAGCTTATCCTCAGTCTCAGAGAGAAAGCAGAATACAAAAGAAACTGTTCACTTTAGTTCAATAAAAGAAAGCCGGAATAAGCAAACGACAAAATACTGAATTTGGCTGAAAATAAGCATCAAGTGGCTGAGAGTAGTTTAAAGCATTGATGATTTCTAACAAACTGATCATTTATGCAATCTCTGTTATTTATACAAACACTGCTTCTAACAGAATTTGTGTATTGAATTATTTTACATTTTAGTTAGATTCCAGAATAATATAAATTATAAAATAAGGAATATTTAGAAATACATATTAAATTTTTATAAAAAGCTGCTTTATATTTTAAAAAATCATCAATAAACTTTATAAAATCATCAACAAATTAGCAAAAATGGTTTCTTAACCCCTTTACCAGGGACCCCGAATATATCCGTCCATTTTACATTGAGTTGCAGTTAAATGCACAGTAAAGGGGTTAATCATAACAGAATAAATCGTTGAAAATAAAATACGCTAAAATCTAGAATCAATAAACTCACCTCAATTACATGATTGACAGTATCAATAACTTTATCTGATGATGAAGCCGATGAAGAAGATGAAGAATTGAATGACTTCCCAACAGCCAATGACTGATTTGCTAAAATGCCATTTGACGGTCCATGGCCGTCCTCTAACTTTGCCACCGCATCTCTAAACGTATAAACACTAAGGCAATATAAAATTCACAACTGGGTAGGATCAAAGATGTCCTAAGATGGAAACAAGCTCAACACTTTGTGTTTATTCAACTTTAAAAATACATAAATTATTAACCATTCACACAATGAAACACAATCGTTTCACATGGAATTCAATTACACGAGTGACAGGAAACTATCAACAACAGCATTGCAGAAACCATCATCTCAAGGTTTTACCTTAAATAAAATACTGGTAGGGCCTACTTTAAATAAAGTAGGATTACCTTAAATAAAGTAGGTTTACCTTAAATAAAGTAGGTTTACCTTAAATAGGTAAAAGGTAAAGGTTCGCCCATACTCGATTTCGAGCGTAGAGCCCGGCGCTGATCTCCGGTGTCAGGCAAGCAGCGACGCAGGTGGCTAATGCCATTAATCTTGAGTAGTTTGCCATTGCTTTCTCTAGACCCACATTTTACCTTCGCAGCCACAGCTGCTACTCAGTTACCACCGCCCTCTACCCTCTAGCAAATGAAGGCTGAGTCGACCTTTAGGGCTCCTGAGGGAATCGAACCCGTGACCTTCTGCTCCATCATCCAACGCTGTTACCACTCTGCTAACTTCCCGTAAATAGAGACATGTAATAATGAAAGAAATGCTAATAAAAATTATTGAGCTTGTAAACCTCCTCAGATCAGGCTTTGAATCAAATGAACTTTATTGTGTGAACAAAACTGACCCTTCATGTTTCTTCCATTATCAAGCAGTAGCCCAGTACCCAACTACACCAAGCAACTTAACCCTTTAAATGCCGTATTGCCGATCGCCAGTCATCATGTATTGGCTGTTCATAACATGCTACAGTATGCTGACGAGCTCCACTCATCATATATAACATGGACACCATACAATGTAAGGCACAGGCGGCAGTGTGAATGCAGAAGTGTTGCCGCAGACAGTCCACAGTGCACACTAAATTTTAAAATTCCGTCAGTGAGAACTTACAAATTCACTCAGCAGACTGTTAATTAAATTTTACTCAATCCAATAAATCCTGGAGACAGAGATTCAGTACAAACATCCAATTTTATTATGTGCCGACTCCATGACATTCTTCCTGAAACGTTTGTAACCTATTTATTTCTCATTGGAAGCAATCGCATTGGGAACGCTCTGAGCGCTCCTCTCTAATGGCGCTATATAAATGTCCTGTTATATTACATTACAAATACAGTGGTAATTTATTTTATTTATCTGTGCTAAAATTGCTAGAAATTGTCAAATACACAGTTGACGTTCCGTCGACGGTGACAATGTCCAGGACAGGCGCTGCCGCCGGGACCGATGGATCCAACGCAACGGGACAATCAAGAGGATTAGTGAACTCGGGAGACGGTGGGCATTCCTCTGTATCGCCGATTCCGACAATCATACTCCTCGTCGTCTAACTAAACCCGATTCTTCGACATCCCGTTTCTTTTTCATACAGTTTTAAAATAAATTACGATATTTCTAATTTAAATATCACGATTTTTCGATTAATAATATCAAGAGAATGTCATGCCATTTCTCGCATCCACCAGCCACAGAAGCTCAATAATTAATGATCAATAAAATTGTACTGATCATTTAACTGATATAGCGCCGTATTTTCATCAGTTACAAAAACGAAGGCCGTTTGATCAGAAACAGTGTGGTCAATCCTGTGAAGGTCCTTGGGTTCGGACCCTCACAAAAATCTGAATAGATCTATATTGTACCGTTGTACGATTATTTAATAAATTGCTACGTTGGGTAGATAGTAGATATATTCAGCAAATGGTATTTTGGAGCATTAAAAATAATGAGAATTATGCTAGCAGAGTACATGATACACGTGCAATAGCACCAGTTATCGTTTGTGATATATACACGTGACACGTGACTTACACTAAATATGTAGTTTTCATTGGTCGAGTAACTTCAAATTTGGCAATTATAATAAGCTAGTAATCATATTGAAACACGAAAAAGCCATTCTAATAAAAATCACTCCTTAAATTTGATAATTTCTGAGACAATCGTGAACTTTAGACATGCTAAGCACCGATGCACGCCGGTATGCGTAAATGCAATTTAATGTTAGGACACTGCAATATTCTAGCGGAGTTTATTGAGACGCACAATTGAATTTTCGAAGATAAGTGACTAATATTATCGCCCATAAAATCGATCACTATCTATATACAAGTTCCAAATTCCATCCAAAGTCATAGTGCATCTGCAGTAGAGGAGAGCTATATAATTTACAATCGCTCGACATACACGTGACTTAGAAACCGGAAGTGATGCTTGGTTGTTGCTGTATTCGTATGATTTTTGCAGTTAATAAATAATAATAATAATAAATATAATAATATTTCAATATTTTGACCGTGAAATTCTTCTGAACCCAAGGTAGACAATTTATTCGCTTTGAAAAGGCGAACGGTTCTTCGTTGGTTCGATCGTCTCTTAATTCTCTCAAACGACAGATGTTGGATTTAGTGCGACGCCGAGACACGACAAAACAATAAGACGACCAGAGGACTTTCAGTCTAAGGAAATTGGATTATTATGGAATTAGGGACCAGATTATGATTGCTTTGTTGACTGCATTACGGTGCGCCCACGTTGGCTTCATTAGCTGGAAGTTTGTAGTAATAAATTGTCTATTTCTACAGAGTTCTTTGTACTCGGTATTTGTAATTGATTACCATGGTCAGTCATGGAGATCTATTGCATAGACTGAAAATTCAGCCTGACAGTGCATCCGAAAAATTGCTCGCTTGGCTGAAAATGGCGTGCGTAAAATTGTTGCCCTTGAGAGAATTCAGCTAGCTATGCTTGTTTATATTATTTGGACATGTACCTTGAACCCCGATGCAGTTAGACTTGTGGTCTGTCTGCCTTTCCACGCGTCTCCGTCCATGTAGATCTCTAATAGATCAGTCCGTTTCGAGGCTTTTTTCTGTTTTTATAAGCAAGTAGATTCCACCATCTGACTTGCTAGGCCTGATGACAGTGTCGTCTTTATTTTTTTATTTTTACGGGTGACTGTATCTGCACCAACCCAGCCACCCAACCCTCCTCCTCCTCCTTCATCCGGGCTTGGGACCGGCATGGAGAATCATAAATTACCTCCAAGACAGAGTTTTATTTGGACATATGAATTGCAAATTTTCATAGCTAGTTTCATTACATCCATTAATTACCTGCCATTTGGCTAATCAGTATCGCTTTCTATTAAACATCAGTGTGCATTAGAATTTATAAATATAGCTAATAAAAGAGTGCAAGTTATGTTACAGAAAGAAGTTCTACTGGCTTGTATAATGTCAGTGATTAACTTAGAATTAGTGACATGAAGACTAGCACATCTGAGAAACTGTTCAAATGCATACAAGCAGAACCTCACCTTCTCACATACTAGTTACTGAATTGGCATACTTAGTAGAAATTTCCTTTAAGCCTGTACTTTCAGTTTTGGCTCAGTAATTCAGCATTTGGCCAGATAAACTATTGTATACATACTGGTGTTTTCAGCCAAGTTAGCAATTTATTGAAACTTGAGTACCGGTAGTTGGTGACTTTTTAGCCAGGGGAGCCTTCATCATCATCATCATAGTTGCTTTCTGCCAGCTCATTAGCGGCAATAGCTAGACACAAAACTTTTCCATTTATCTTTTTCCGTTGTTAATCTCATTCCATCTATTATTGTCATTTGATATCTTTCGAAGTCTTCTTTGATGTTATCCATCCACTTTTTCCTGGGTCTTCCTCTTCCTCTTTTTCCTTCTTTGTATGTGTAGAGTGCTTTATATGGGAGTCTGTTACTGTTCATTCTATTTACATGTCCATACCATCTAAGTCTTCTTCTTCTGATTTTATCTATTATTGTCTCTTTCATTCCCAGTCTTTTCCTGATGTCTTCATTTCTTATTCTTTGTAATTTACTTACTCCCAATATCTTTCTCAAACAACTCATTTCTGCCACCAATAGTCTGTTTTCATCTGCTCTTTTTTTAATATCCACGTTTCTGATCCATAAAGCATTTGTGGAACAATGATAGTGTTGTATATTTGAATTTTTGTGTTGATCTTTATTTCTTTAGCATTCCAAATATGTCTAAGTCTTCCCATTGTCTGTAATCCTTTTGCTGCTCTCTTTTTAATATCTTGTTCGTGTCTTCCATCGCTTGATATTTCTCCTCCCACATATGTAAAATTCTTTACTTGTTCGATGTTGTTTCCTTCTACTGATATGTGTATCATTTCTCTCTTTTTTGTTGACTGCCATGACTTTAGTTTTGCTGGATTAATCCGGAGTCCAAATCTTCTGCTTGTTTGATTTACTTGGTCTGTAAGCCTTTCTAAACCTCTAGCACTCTCCGCTAGTGTTTACATCGTCTGCAAATTTAAGGTTTGATATATTTTCTCCACTACAATTCACTCCAATGTTTAGATTCTCAGTTGCTATTTTAAAGATTACTTCTAGAATTATTATAAAGAGAGATGGAGATAGCACGCATCCCTGTCTATTCCCAACTTCTGTTTTAAACCATTCTGATAGGTCTTTATCAACTTTTACTGCACTTTCCATTTTCTTGTATATTGCTTGTATTAGATTTATTAGTTTCTCTTCTATACCTTCTATAGGGGAGCCTTACCTTAACCCATTTACTGCCCATGACTCATATGCTGGGGTGGGGCCTGTACCGGGCCGGGTGCCTCGGTACGGGCTACGGGCGCAAAATGTACGGGCTACGGGCCTTGTACGGGCCGGGCGCTAACAATATTTCGTTAATAAATTCAAGTTTATATTTCTTTAGTCTTGCCTTTTTCCTCTTCTTTTCCTAACAGCAACAAAGTATTAATGTTTTATTGACAATTATACAATAGCTACAACTCAGCTGTAATAAAAAATTGTAATTAGGGAACAGTTAAGAAAATAATTTTAAAAATATAATTAATGAAAATTATTTGATTTTGAGTTTAAAAATGAATATTGTATTTAATATCGTGTTAGCAGATTATACTTTTATGAAATTACCTTGCAGCCCCGCCCGTACCCCGGGCCAGGCTGCAAGGTATGGGCTTCAGGCTCGGGTGGGGCCCCACCTCAGCTCATATGTGAGTCTATTTTACATTATATTACAAACAAATGACCAGTAATGGGGTTAATGAATAATGAGTTATCCATCATTTCACAATTTTTTCAGCTATTTTCTTTTTGAAAATTTACCTTTTCAACAAATTCAAGTTTTTCAAAACAAAACTTTATGATTTTTGCACTGCCATTAGCTTTCTAACCAAAAATTCTCTATACTTTTATTTCAGAATTTTTAAATTTCCTGGCATTTTCAATATGAAGCAGACAACTTTAATACTTATAACCACTTTTATTTATAAATATTAAAGAAAAGTTACTTATATATCTTTTAGAAAATGTATTATTTTTGGAAATCAGAGTCAATTTGCATACTTGCATTGTTTGAATTACTCTGTTCAGACTCAATAAAGCTAAATATTTTCCTGAAAAAATATTCTGTCCACCTCATGGATATTCTATGTTTTCCTTATTTATTTTTCAAAATCAAGATATGTATTAATAATTAACGTTTTATTGTTCTGAGGTTTTCTGAGAAGACAATGACGTCAAGACGAAAAGTGCTTCTTAAAGTTATTATCCTCGGTGATAGCGGGTGAGATGACTGATTTATGCATCATTGCCAAAAATATTTTATTTTTGCAGACCATAAAGCATTGTCTTTGAAATTGATTTTTTGTAAATTATATTATGATGTAATTTGGAAAATGGAAAATGTGTTTATTTAGTGTTGGAAAAACTTCGCTGATGAATCAGTATGTTAACAAGAAATTTTCAAACCAGTACAAAGCAACAATAGGTGCGGACTTCTTGACTAAGGAAATTGTCGTCGATGATCGACTTGTTACACTTCAGGTGACTAAGTTACTTACTAAACTTGGCTTTCAACTTAACAGCTGATGTTTTTCAAATCCAAATTGGTCTCCTTAGTGTTTTCGTGTTCATTTTTTTTTATTGAGGACATCAAGTATAATCTCACTGGTTAATAATATTGTTCACTTTTGTCTATTCACAGGTATTATGTTCTGTGCCTATATTTTATATTACTTATTGCTGTTTAATTAGTTATAAGTAGTTTAATTATTTAGTTGTCGATTTATACACTGATAAGTTCTTGCATAATGTGTTGGCTAACACACAGTGTGATGTAGAAACCAAATGATCAAAACTTTCAAGTAAGTAAGTAAAATCTCGTAAAATTTATATAATGCTTTGGAAAGTAGTACAGTAGTAGCTGCTTATTCTTATGCGCTTAATCTTTCTTGAAATAGCTATAGGCAAGGTGGTTTGTTGGCTGGGCAAAGGTCAGTGTATCCATGAGGCGGTGGGCTGGGTTGTTATAGCTACGGAGGAAATGACTTTTGGAATAGGAAGGTTTTAAGTTTAGACCTAAAGGCTTGAGGAGATAGTGGAGGGATTAATGGAGGATTCAGAGCTTATTGTTTGAATTGAGGTATAATCGGTATAGAAAGTTATTGGTAGAAAGATGTAGCCTTGTTCCAGTGCAGAGACGTCATTTCACAGTTTTTCGGAGGGGGTGGCGGCAACAAGACACTTTCAATCTGACAAGTTTGCGAAAAAGTTGACGTCCTTTTTTTACTTCTCAGTCTTTTTACCTTTAGCCAACCAAATTTACATTTGAAAACTAAATAACACAAACATTGGCAAAAAATGGCTCAGTAATTCAGCTTTTTGTTTCCCTAAAAATCAGGGTGGCAATGGTCCCCTGCCCCCTTCCCAAATGACGTCCCTGCTCCAGTGTGAATTGAGTGTGAGTTTTTGCCGTGCAGATATGGGACACCGCGGGACAAGAACGCTTTCAGAGCCTGGGAGTGGCGTTCTACCGTGGTGCCGATTGTTGCGTTCTTGTCTGTGATGTTACAACACCGAATACGTTCAGATCGCTCGACAGTTGGAGAGATGAGTTTCTGATCCAGTCGTCTCCTCGTGACCCAGAACACTTTCCATTTGTTGTTCTTGGAAACAAAGTTGACCTTGAAAATCGACAGGTAACCTAATCAGTGAAATTTAAAGGCCAAAATTTTTTCTTATTTGGTTTTTATTATTTTTATTTTTAAACTTGACAATTTCTTAAGTGCAGTAACATAGCTAGGTGGCTAAAGTCAAAGGCGCTGTACAGGGAACAAAACGTTCAAATGCCAAGATGTTGAATTTTTTAATACCAAGATGTTGAGTTTTTGGCTGTCTCTAATTTCAGCTGAATAACCACTTTAAAATGTTTTTTTAATGTCATTTTTTTTTGACTTTCTGGCCTTCACAGCTTTATTTTTAATATGAGTTTATATGTTTTGTTGGAATAAAATGACAAGCTTTTAAAACAATTCGACATAATAAATACAAGAAGAGTTTAACTGTAATTCTCTCCAGGTGACAGCAAAGCAGCTCCAGGTTTGGTGCAAGAACAAAGGCGAAATTCCGTTTTTCGAGACCAGTGCTAAGGAGGCTATCAACGTAGAGCAGGCGTTTCAGAGGGCTGCGAGGGATGCACTTGCACAGGAAACTGACATTGATCAGTATAGTGACTTCCCAGATCAAATTAAACTTAACAATGAGCCAACGGCTGCCAAGGAGAGCTGCAGTTGCTGAAAAGCCAGACGCAGGGTCTACTTACTCATCTGCATGTGTTTAAATTGTGAAGTCTGTCCCATCAGACAAAATGATGTTAAGAATTTTACGGAGAGGCTTTATTTTGCGGTTTTCTTCTTCACTGAAGTCATAAATGCTTGCAGAATTAGATATGTGTAAATTATAATAGATGTTTTGTACAGTTGCTTGTGTGTACGTGTGTGCATATGTGTGTGTGCAACTGTGCGTGTGTGTGGTTGTGTTTGAGTGGCCTTTCCAGCTTGATGTGTCTCTAATTTGGTTTGCATTTTGTGCGCCACTGGCTGGAGCCCTAGGCATTATGATAGTGGTGCCAGAGAAGTTGATTGATTGGTTACTTGCTTGGCTGATTGGTTTGTTGGTTGATTGATTGATTGAAAGATTGATTGCATTTGAGTATTGCTCTTCTTGCAACCTGTGCTAAGGTGTGCTTCAGCATTTAGACATTTTAGAAGATCATGAAGTTCAATTGAATTTATAGAAGGCCTTTCAAAAAGGACTTTTTATCAAAACAGACGAGTTCCATAAGACGTACTAAAAGGTAAGTTTTCAGTTTCTGAGCGAAAGCGGTCGGGGGAGATTTCGGACCTGGCGTCTCCGGGAGGGAATTCCACACCATGGTGAAAGGATCTGTCCCCAAACTTAGCGGTCTTGGCTGGGGGAGGGTCTTAACCCTTGGTTCGGATTTTGGAGATCTGTTCCGACCCTACCCTATGTACCAGCTAGCTAGGTAGTCAAGGTCAGGTCATGGCCCTAAACGTCAGCCAGCAGCGTTTGAAAGTATCCTTTGAACTTTTGTCTACAGGCCCTCCAGTAAAGAGCTGAAGGAGATTGCCAGGCAGCTGATTGGCTGAAAAGTACTCCATTGCAGTTCGGCCCGATTCAGGACCCGGACTAGCTTGATGACATCCGGCAGCAAAAATGGTAGAAGCAGTTCCGGACCACTAGATCCAGGTGGCGCCAAAGGATAGATGCTCGTCCAGAATCACACCCAGGAGGCGAACTTCAGGTTTCGGGACGACGTCGACATTCCCGATCCGGAGTGGCTCGTGACTGATCAAGTGGTGGCGTCTCGGAGTAGTGAACGTTATGATTTCAGTTTTGTTCACAAAGTATGTACGCACCAAGGGTGAGGGAGGGTTGGATTTTGGAGATTTTTCCTACGTACGCTGTGTGCAACAGGGGGGGGTTGAAAATATGCCTTTTTGTGTACAGGCCCCTCCAGAGCTGAAGGAGGCCCGGGCCAGGTGGAATTTTTAGACCTCTCGACAAGCAAAAAAATGTCTTAGCCGAAAAATCGGTGACAAGCAAAAAAAGGCCATCACCAAATTTTGAGCTCCTAGTAAAAGTTGAATTGTCGACAAGTAAAAAAGGTCATCACCAAATTTTGAGGCCCCTCTCAGAGGGAGGCCCGGGCCAAATGGCCCTCCTGGCCCCCCTCTGGATGGGCCTGTTTGTGTATGTATTATATGGATGGGCCCTCACTTTTGAAACAGAAGTTTTTGTGCAGGACATTTATTCATTGGGCAAAGATTGTTCCATGTGAATAAAGAAACGGTCTTGTTTTTACTTCATGTAGATATATTACTGTGTGATGCATCTCTCCATTTATGCTAATATGTTGTTGTATCTGGATACTTTGTGTTAAAACATTGATAGATATGTTGTTTTCAGTGTTGCTTTTGCTTGAGATTTTGAAAATATTGTTCTAATTGTGGCATGATGTCCAGCGTTTTGCTTGTCGTTGAGGGTGACTCTCACCCTTGCAACTAAGAAATGACACCTGTGTCTCCCACGCAGGTAGCAAGTTTTTTTAATTTGTTTTGTTGCTTTAAAAGTGTTTTGCAATTTTATATGCAAGATGATTTTTTTGCCAAAAAATTTGTCTGAATTTTCTTGGTTTTCCTTCTAGGTATTACACCTTTCTTCTTGAATGATGAAGGTTGTTAGCTGTTTTGTGATCATGTTTTGCTATTTTTTCAACTTTGTGGCAGATCATTGAGTTTAAAATACTGAGATGATTTTATGACTTGTTTTTTCTCTGCTTAAAAATTTATTCTTCAGTTGGGTGCTGTCAGTGTCAAGATGGCCTCTGGTATCCACTTCACTCTATCCAGGCAAATTTTTAAAAATTATGATGTGACTTTCTGCAGATAAACTTGTCACTGATGTCTGTTTTCCCTTAGTAGAATTTTTCCATTGTTATTTATGCAGTTTATGTAAATCACACATCTGCTTTGTACCACTGCATAGTCTCTTGAATATGTTTGATATTGTATTTTGCTAGATGAATATTTGAATCTGTTTGCAGTCATTTTATAACTAGGACATAAAATTAAAGGTTTCTAAAACTGAAAGTATAGTGAAGTATGCCAAATGAGATTTTTTAGTATTACAGTAGAATCCCTATATGTAGAATTCACTTATATTGAAATCCCACTTATATCGAAGTTTGAAGCATCAGTCCCTCCAAACGCAATGTTAATAAATACAAAAAGACCATGGTATATCAAACTCACTTCTGTCAAAATCTCTGTTATATTGAAGCTGTTTCTCAGTCCCAGTTGATCAGAAGCCAGTCAGATATATCGAAGTACGTGTGTTATTGTGGTCCCTAGAGCTTTGATGTAACACGAATCTACTGTAAATATTAGTAGACTGTCCCAGGAAATGTTTGTATAGGCGGCTACATCAACTTTGCAGCCGGGAACGCCAAAAGTTGCTTAATTAGTCAGTCGAGAGAGGTATTCTTCTGACCGCTGGACCAGTAGCGGCTCCAGGATTTGGCAAATGGGGGCCGTTTGGGTGGCAACTTCTAATCATGGAAGGGCCAACCATTTGTTGTTAGTACAGTATGTAGTATTAAGTATAGGTTCCCAACAGAGGGGCCACTGGAGGGGGCCAGGCTTGATGTGTCTCTAATTCGGTTTGCATTTTGTGCGCCACTGGTTAGAGCCCTAGACATTATGATAAAAGATCATCACCAAATTTTGAGGCCCCTCTCAGAGGGAGGCCTGGGCCAAATGGACCCCCTGGCCCCCCTCTGGATGGGCCTGTTTGTGTATGTATTATATGGATATATATGATAGGGGCATGCCTCCGCCCCTCCCCCTCCCGGTGGAGCCGCCACTGCACTGGACACAGGCGTAAACATATATCAGGCCACTAGGGTCAAACTCCCTCCCTGTTTTGGGAGGGTAGGCTAGGAAGGGGGGAATACATTGGAGTTGGGTACCTTGCTTTTTCACCTGAGTAGGCTGAGTTTATACTTATGACTGAAAAAGCAGTCCATCGAAGCCAGTGGAGGGGTTTTGCTCTCTCCCTCACTCTAGACTTTCCTTCTTGGGGGCTTGAAAATTTTGATTACCGGTACTGTAGCCTACTTTGTCCACACGGTCAATCAGTCTGCTTGGTCGACCAGCTTGACCTTGTTAATTGTCAGCTTGCTAAACAAAAACATTGGGATTTTAGAGAAAGAAATTTTCATAATTTAAAGTACCGGTATTGGTTTATACTTTTTCATTTGATTTGTTTATATAGTGATAGGCCATATTATTTTTAGCATTTGTTGATGTAGATCTTAATATTTTAACATAAAATTGAAATCTTAGACGGTATTATAGTGGGACATGTACATTTGCCTGAAATAAAATTTTGGCTTTACATGATGCAGAATTGGATATATCAAAACGCAGATATTTTGAAGTATTTATAACGGTCCCTTGAGCTTTGATATAGTGGGGTTCTACTGTATCTGGTTTTTGTATTTCATTCAGTATTTTGTTATTCAATTAACTGGTTTCAATGCTTCAAAATACACAATAAGTTCTTGTCCCTTCTTTTTTGTACTTATTACACAGCAATTGAAATTAAATAGATAAAAAAGTTAGTGATTTGTGTCTAATCTTGAGACTTTTTTAATTGTTATAAGCATGCAATGATTAGTGATATTTTCAGCCCTGATTAGTTACTGGTAGTGTTTTACTGGTGATGATATTTATGATATGTAACATGATTTATTTACTCTTAGGGCGTTCTGAACCATAAATTTCTATTTATGTTTTAGATGATATTCTCAAAAACTATTTCAGTATGCATTTGTGCTCTGTAATTTTGTTTGGGAAGCTTTCGGAAGTCACTTGCTTGTTATCACTAACCTTAAGCTTGATTTTTTTAAAATTATAGTGTCAAGATACAAGAAAAGAATTGAATGAAAAACTGCAGTAACATTAGATGCGACAGAATGATGCAAGTTATAGAGGATTGAGAAAATTGCATATTTTATATGGATTTCAGAAAACATCGGCAATGTCGTTCAGGAATGTGTATGTAATAATATACTTGCAAGTTTGTAGTACACGTTCACAATGCATAAGAAATTGCAGTATTGCAAAAGGTTATAAAGGGCTGTCCATTAATTATGTCAACAATTTTTGGACAATTTTTTACCCTCCTTGTCAACAACTGTCAAATTTCAGTGAGCCCCTCATAATTATGTCAACTTTTGACCCCCCCCCAAAGATCAGTGACGGGCCCCCCTAAAAAGTTTAGAAGGTTGTTATTTTTGTGCGGTGATGACCTTTTCCCCCTTTTTTCTTCACTCAAGTGTCAAAATGATTACAATTTTTGCTTGGCAGGCTTTTCTTTGTAGTAATAGTATTCCATGAAATTTCCTATTTTTGATTATTTGTAAAAAAGGGAAATTGTTGATGTCAGCAATTGGACCCCCTCCCTGCTCTTTTGACAATGCTTACAATTGTCTTAAGTCATGAATTTTTGTGAGATTTTCATAAGAGGCTCTGAGGATGAGTAGATTTTAAATAAGAATCCTGAACATTGGTTCTATGTGAAATAACGGCTTGACAACTAGTCTCATGGTGCTAAACCATTATCAAACAAACACATTTTGCAGTACACCTATTTTTCTACACAAAGTTTGCACACTTTTAGATATTGCAGATGCTCAGCCTTTTTTCAGATATTGCAGTTGCTCAGCCTTTATAGGATGAACAATATTCACTGAGGGATCAAACACATTGTGTGCCATCAAAATGCTTCAGAAAATAAATTAATCTTCAACATTTCACTTTGGTTAACACAAAAAAAAGATGTGAAGGTAATGATCATGATAATATTATTATTACCGCAGTAATAATAACAATGACAAAATGTTTCTCAAACTCGGAAATCGTAGCAAATTTGAAATATGGTGCCATAGTAATAAAGGGTATAGATGTGATGTGGATATATCAATCATCTCAAAATTTGCAACCGTGCTTTTTCATATTGCTGTACCAGCACTTTGGAACCTGATTCCAGCATCCCTCTGCTGTTGAAACAATGGTCAAATAAATTCAGATACACAATTTCCTTCCCTTTTTGAAATATTTTTCTTTCTAAACTCAAAGCATTTCTCTTCGAAAAAATCATTTCTTCTTTATAAACTCAGCATTGACCTCTTCAAAATTAATTACTTACATGAATGATCCTCACCCTACGCTGTTCTAATGGCGCTATGAAATTAAATTTTGACCTTACATTTGAATGACCCTAACCTTATGCTAAAAATAGAGTTTACAAATTTACAATTGACATAATAACAATTTTAGCAGCAAAAGGTAAAGAACCATTGATTTTTATCGCAATTGTCTAATTTAGAATGCTAAAATACAATTTTACCAATACTTTAACAGTTATTAACTTATTATTAAACAACAAGTATTCAACCCTGAAGATAAAAGCTCAAGATACTTACTTACTTAGAACCTGTTAAAAACAGAGCTTAAAAAGAACATATTATTCAATTTTATGATCAAATAGCCATTTAAGCAGCAAAAGGTATGGAAGAAGAATCATTCCCCCTTTTTATCTGCAATTGTCTTTCAAATTTAGAATACTAAAATACAATTTTATCAATGATTTTGCATATCAGTTATTAACTTATTATTAAAAACAAACAGTATATCAACCCTGATCAAGATGGAGAGGAGTGAGTGCCGACAGTTTTAAGAGTTTGGAACTTTCTATTGTCTTTGGCCTAGTTGTTGACAGAGCTATTCCAAACCGATGAAGAACTTATTATTCAATATTTATGATAAGACTGGGCGCCAATCGCAATCGTTAAGTTGATGTAAGTCTTGCAGAAACCAATGATGGCGCCAGAAGACAAACAAGGATCCCCAATTTGAAATTCAACCGTTTTCCATTGTCCAGTGGCCCATGTTGCTCTTTCAGATGGATGATTGCCCTTTTCCGGTATATGACACTGCCCTTTCGAAGGCTTCCCCGGCGTGGACGATTCGGTCACAGAATCATTCACCCCATTGTCGATTTAGCTTAACCATATAGGCTGTCCATTAATTATGTCAACAATTTATGGGCATGTTTTGACCCCCTCTCCCTTGTCAACAACTGTCAACTTTCAGTGAACCCCCATAGGCCTAATTATGTCAAAAACTTTTGACTCCCCCCACTAAGACCAGTGACGGGTCCCCTAAAAAGTTTAGAAGGTTGTTATTTTTGCAGCAATGAGACATTTTCCTTTTCTTTGTTCATCAATTGTCATATTGTGGTGGTGATGGCCTTTTTTGCTTGTCAGGCGTTTTTCCGTTGTAATAAATAGTATTCCGTGAAATTATATATTTTTTGTCATTTGTAAAAAAATGAAATTGTTGATGTCAACCTCTCTTGATCCCCCCCCTCCGTCCTCCTGTCAGCAACTGTCAAACTTTTTCAAACCACCTTCCCTAATTTGTTGACGTTATTAATGGACAGCCCCATAACCCATATTCCTCGTGCATTGTGCTGCATAAAAATTTTTTTAGATATCAAAGAGAAGCGGTATTTCTTGTGGTATTGTTATCTTGTACGATAGATTTCGACAGAAAGACTGATCTTTGCCAGTTTTCAGAATTACAATAGAGAAGCGGCTGAATCATCCACGCGGTTGGGGTGAAATATCTCGAGGGCGAGACGTTTTGAAACCCCAAGACCGTAATTGGTAAGCAATGGTGGTGTGGTAGGCTAGTCAAGCAGAGCTTTTGAGTGAATTAGCTATACTTTAAATTTTTAAAGGATTTTTACTCTTTGAAATCATTACAAATCCCCACTTGTTGAGCAGTTAATGGAGGATAGCAATTTTTTTTAATT
This sequence comes from Metaphire vulgaris, assembly GCA_018105865.1. Classification (NCBI taxonomy): domain Eukaryota; kingdom Metazoa; phylum Annelida; class Clitellata; order Crassiclitellata; family Megascolecidae; genus Metaphire; species Metaphire vulgaris. The sequence continues at coordinate 4,444,928 of CM030833.1, read as the reverse complement.
GTCCCATGCGACAGCACAGTAAGGACACTGCTATTTGTCGTCTTTCATGCAAAGTAGCATTTAACGAATCTTTATTGTGAAAATAGCACGAAAACATAAATTTCAGAACTTAGGGGAAAATTACCTAGATTATAGTTTGCACTTTGTAGTTTAACCCCTTAACTGGGGATCCCGGATATATCCGTCCATTTTACATTGAGTTACAGTTAAATACACAGTTAAGGGGTTAAGTGGCCCTTTTGTGCAGGATGGGACAGTCCTTTCATATTTTGTGCATTTGACTTTTTCTGTGATGATGTAACTCAGAAACATTTTTGTCTACATCCTCAAGAGGTTTTGTAGGAAACTGAATTGTTGTTGTTGCTTGCATTGTAGTAGTTATGGCTTCATATGAGAGTGCAGGTGGTGGAGCCATTAGTCTTGAAAATTTATTGAAGGCATTGAAATGCACTCAAGAGCTGAGAGCGAGTGTATCTTCTCTGTTTGAGAAACTCTCCGATGGGCTGAAAGTTTCCGCTGGGGTGGGCACCTCTGCGTCCGAGGCTCCTCAAGCGGCCGGGGACCCTGAGAAGGAGAAAAACTATTTAGCGGACTTCAGAGAAAGCTTGTCAGCAATCAATTCGGATGTGGAGTAAGCACAGAGAAAGCTACTTATTACAATGATAGACAACAGTGACGATGGTGATTATGATGATTATGATTATGGTGATTACGATGATGATGACAATGACCACTTAACTGACAATAAAATTGAAGTAGGCCTACTGTCTCCTAAGACCTTTGAAAAGTTTAATAACTGCTTATGCTGTTTCATGTATACTGGTATAATTGATATAATTGATATAATTGATTGATTGATTGATTAAAATATAATATTTGCTTGCAACTGATTACCTATTGTTATTTTTATTTTATGATTGTTGTTTGAAATCATTTTAAATTCTAATGTTGTCAAAAAGGAGGTGAAATATTTTTAGGCAACTTGAGAAGGTTGCTAACGCGATGCAAATTCCTCAGTCGCCTCTGACGCTCGGTTATCTTGGTTTCATGACAACCGATCCGTTTGTTGACAGACTGTCGTTGTCTCAGCAAGTGATCCAGACTTACAAATGGGCATCGAAAGTAATAAAAAAAATTTAGTTTATTATATTTAGTTACTGGAATTTTTCTAAAATGAGGATTGGTATTCTGTTGCCATTATCCAGACAGAGAGATAGAGAGAGATGTGTGTTTCCTTTCACAACAGCTCCTTTGCTCTTTTGAAAAATGCCTATTTGATCTGAGCAATGTTATTATTTTGAATCACATTTTGATGAAGCAAATGGTTGAAAATTTGTAATTCACAGAAGACAGAACTCAAGTTTGAAGACTTTGCTGCAAATATAAACCTGTTGATTATTTTTATAATCTGCATATTTCATTGCCTTAATTTCTGATGGGCTGAAAGTTTCTACTGCGGTTGGACTCTTTGTTTCTGAGGAACTGGAAGATGGCAGATTGGTAACACAGTAGAGCAGAATGCTGACGGAACGGGATTGAGTCCCATAGGAGTCACTAGGTCAGTGCAGCCTTTACTCACTAGGGGTGGTGGTAAAGTGAGGAGTGGCTTAGGCCATGATGGTAAACACAGGTCCACAGAAAGTAATGGCAGACTAATCCAGACTAATGCTGTAAGCCACCTGCATCACTGCTTGAATGAGTCCAGAGATCAGTGTCAGACCCAACATTCGGATACAAGTAGGACAAAACTTTACCTTCCTTACCTTAACCTCACTTGTCCTGAATAAGAATGTGCAACATTAATTTCTGCTGTTGTTGCTGCTGCTGATACAGTTTGAATTTCTAAGATTTAGGATTTTTCTGGCTCTAACTGTGACTTGATACCAGCGTTAACTACAGTAGAACCTCGTTATATCGAACTCGCTTATATCAAAATCATGTTTATATCGAAGTTTGAGCGCTGGTCCCGCCAAAACAGTGTTAATGATACAGGAATCGGATATATTGAACCTCGGATATATCGAACCTCGGATCACGGTCCCTTGAACTTCGATATAACGAGGTTCTACTGTATAAAGCATATGCAAATGTATGCCTGTCGTGTTCACTTACATTTGCCGCTGAATGCTGCCCGTCAATTACCACTGCCCTCTGGTGAGTGAAGGCTGAGTCAACCATAAGACCACCGGCAGGACTTGGTCCCGTTTTATCAGTGTGCCGCTCTTGCGTGTTACCAATCTGCTGCTGCTTCTTCCCACCCTATCATACTCACGTATTGAAACACTAGGTAATGCTGATTTTATCTGAATATAGTTATCCGTTGTCTCTCCTGTGGCAGCACATGACTGCTTGACAGTTATTGTGCCATTGTGCTATATCTGTATTTATTTTACATTTAGGCCCAAAGTCAGGTATACAATTCCCTCACAGCTCTTCACAGCAGCATGCCAAAGCGTTCTCAACAAGGTGTACAGTCGACCAAACGACTTAGAAGGCCCGTGAGCATTTATACAATACCACCACAGTAAGTTTCATGGAGGGTCTATAGTAAGCTTGCTGCAGTACAGAAATTTGGTATTAAACTGATTCATGCTTAAGCCAGAATAAAATTTTTAATCTGCTATCTGTGTTAGGACTGCAAAGGATCTGATGTCAGATCCTTGCTCTGATTAATTCTCAAACCACACAGCAGATCTTAACCCTTAAGCCGCCAGATACTTTGTAACTATATGCAATGTCACCGAGTATACTGGTTTCTGCAGTTTAGGGTTAAATGTTCTAATGGTATTCCGCGCCGAAGCGGATATTTGCCCAGACCTAATTCAGATGTCATAAATTTTCAAGTGATTTGATCTAGAAGTGCTTCGGTTGCATCGTTTCAATCAATTGATGCGTTGTTTTCTAGGCCAACATACCATTTTTATAAATTGAGAATTTCGTTGACGGTTTCTGTTACTTGCTAGCGTTATATGTTTTAATGAAAGTTAATACTACAATCAGTATTACTGCTGTTTGGAGTTTTGGTGTTTTTTGAAGATCTATAGTGTCTTTTGCGGTTTATTTTAGGAACGTGGATGCAATAATTCAGCAGTTCCTTCGTTACAGTCCAGATCTAAAAGTCACCTACAGTCGTCCTTTTGGATCTCCCCTCGTCCTTGAGGTGCTATTTATTCTTTAATATTATAGCAATACAATCGGGTAATTTGTTTGGCGACAGTCTTAATTTTGGGAGTTTTTTCAATTTTTTTTCTTATGTCTTCATTTTTTTAGGATTTTAACAATAATTTTTGTCATTCCAGTTGATGCCAAAGTCTCCAGCAAAGTCTAGAAATGTTGTTGTCAATGGATTTGTAGTGCATTTTGTTTGGATAATTGTTATAAGTGGTGGCCATTGGGTTGAATGGTGCTCCCCAAATTGTAGTTGGGCTCCATAGTTGCAGCCATGAGCTCAACATATTAATAAATCCCTTCAAGTCTGTTATAATGGGATTATGCTGCAATAATATTGGTAAATTGGATGGGGGTGGAAACTTGCGATTCAGGTTACGTGTGGAAGGACAATGAAAGCGATTGTTCTCCTGCGTGGAATTGCGGTCGAATGGACGTTGGTCAAGGCGTTTCACGAAGATTTCAACACGGAGAATGGAAAGGCAAGTGAAAACGGCGTTCGATAATTTAATGTCTTTGTAACTGAAGGTGGGCAAAAACAAACTTAGTCTGACTACTGGCACTTACTTACCCGGATATGTGTGCATTGTGAAGCTGATATACTCTTGATTTTGCTGCACAGCCCTGTAGAAATTGCCGGAAATGCCGAATCCGCAGTTTTTCTTGAGTTTGATATGTGAAATTTTAAATTTTCAACCCTCTATACATTGTTTTTATATTATATAGATTATTACAAGTTGTAAATAGCAGGTTCTTTGATGCATGCTTGTTTAATGGCTTCGTTATAGTATAGTACATTTTATGTTGTCGTCATATGAGGCTTTAATAATTTGCTGCTTTTTTAGGGATTTGATTTGTGGTCATCGTCCAGATACCTAGTATTTCGAAAGGTAAGTATGCTGGGCATGCTTTTATATTCATTTGTGTTTTTAATTAGATGTTATATGAAAAGGCTTAGGTTCAATATTTCATGCAGTTGGATGTTTTCGCCACCTAAGAGTAAAAAATATGTTGTATTTGTATTTGCAATGGTGTCATGATATTTTATTTCTATGTTTTTCCCCTAATTTTTTATGATTTTAAAAGGTTACATTTAGAAATGTGTGACTTTATGATAAGATAAACGGAGAAGTTTCATGTCTAGGAGCTGACAGAAGCATCTATGATGATGATGATGATGATGATGATGATGATGATGATGATGATGATGACAACGACGATGATGACGATGATGATAATGTTACATTTATTGTTTAATTGTTTAGATAACCCAGCATGCAAAGGCCGTTGCATTACAGTATGGAGTGCAAGTGTCTCCTGGTGATTTTCCCCTAAGGCCGTTTTTGGTATGATGGAATTTTTTGAATATTTTTCATGAATAATGGCTTAATATCTATTTTCTACCATGTTAAGTAAGTAAGTAAGTAAATTCTTGTGAATTTCTATAGCGCTTTTAAAGCAGGTGCCATAGTAGCTGCTTATTAAATAGCAACGGCCGAAGTTTAGTAGTCACCCGGACGAGGTCAGTTCCAGAGATCGGTCAAGAGTGGGGGTGGGGAAACAGCAAGGCAGACTTTGAAAAGATGTACAAACTAAAGAAAGTCCAGTTGTACTTCGACTCATAAAGCAACTCCTGAGTTTAGTGCAAGACGAATAGTGCCAGCCGATGTTAATATGGAGCAAATGAATTAATTTAGAAAGAACAGGGGTCTATTCAATTACTGTTTGAAATGGTAATGGAGTGAGCGATAACAGATTACATTTTAAAATGTAATTATAAAGCCAAATATAAATTCAACCAAATGACAGCACGCCGATATAATCCAGAATATAAAAGTTAATATTGGTGTTTAAAAATTACTTCAGCGCAGTAGCGTCAATTTAAATTTAAAGCAAACTCTAACGATTGAAAATTTGAATAGTTTTAGTCTATGTCACTGCTTCCTTGAAGGCCCACTGAACTACGGTACATCTAAACCCATGCTAGACATGGGTTTATATGTAGTTCAGTGTTTAACAGAGCTAAGACTTACTGGTAAATATTGTCAAATTTTTGCTTTCTTGTTTTTGTGCCAATGGTTAAGCTTGTAAAATGGTGGATATTTTATTTTGCTTGAAATTTTTACTAAATGCTAACAGATTTCTTAAGATTTAATGCTTAACAATTTCATTTCTGTGGGCACCTTACCCCCGTACTGGTGGAGCTCCTAGAGTCTTGAAAAATGCATTCCAATATGTCGTGTTCAGCCATACAATTAAATACCCAGTGCTGCATGTTTTCAAGCCTTTTTGGTCCAAGGGTTACCTAAAGAAATGGTTAATAATTAATTTGTTGTTTGTTTATGTTTTTCCCCCTAATTTTTTATGATTTTAAAAGGTAGCATTTGGAAATGTGTTGCATTATGATAAGATAAATGGAGAATTTTCATGTCTAGGAGCTGGCAGAAAGATGATGATGATGATGATGATGACAATGATGATGATGATGATGATGATGATGATGATGATGATGATGATGATGATGATGATGATGATGATGATGATGATGATGATGATGACAATGGTGATGACAACAATGATGGTGATGATGATGATGATGATGATGATGATGATGATGATGATGATTCATTTAGTGTTTAATTGTTTAGCTTACCCAGCATGCAAAGGCTGATTATTCTGATTACATTTTTGAGAATGATGTCATTTTATTTGTTTTAAGGTTTGGTTGAATTCCTACAAGTCGCTCTTTTCTACTCCATGCAATAAATGTGGAAAAATTCTACACGATTACATTCCTCCTACGTGGCACGAAATGAGGGCTGCAGGCGTTGATGCGTACCACGAGCATTGCCGCCCTTAAGCTTTGAATTAGCCAAATGACTGTGACGATTAGAGCTGTCAACTTTTTCAAAACACTGCTCAGGTACCCGTCCAGCTTTTTTACGGGCCTGTGTGATGTTTTGATTAATTATATTATTATTCTTATGTTATTTTGATATTTTTGTACTGTACTATGTTATGCATATTATTCTAATGACGATGCAAATCTTAGTCATCAAATTTAAATTCAAATGGAATCAGCACTCGTAGTGTTTTGTGTTCTGAGGCATTGGTGAGATATCTTGAGAAAATAATCCCTTTGTGGTCCCTCTGAAACCGATTTTTTTGCTTGTCAACCTTTTCATGCTGGGCCCCCCCTTTTGCTCGCCGGGCCCCCTCTACTTTACTGTTATTATTGATGTTATTGGTTATATGTATTCATCATGGGCCTGGGGTCCCCAGATCGCCGGGCCCCTGTGCAGTTGCCCCCCTCTCGGCGGCCCTGCTTGGTGGTCCACTATGGAACCGCGAACCCCAGTTTGAGAACCACCGCCTAAAAATAAGCAGCTGCTGCAGTGGTCCTGCTAAGTTACTACTACGGTAATTCTGAATCATCGTTTCTCATAATTGCTGTCTTAATGTCCTCGTCTCTTCAGAACTAAACTTAAATCCTTCCTGTTTCTAAAATCATTTTCTCCGTGTCTACAACAACCTAGCCTTATTGCTCTGTGAAGCACGTCATGCTATTTGTGGCAATTTTTGACCCACCTCTGTCACACATCCTACCCCCTAACAGTAAGCCTACATCACAGATTTCGGACCCCCTTAAAACGTCATCAGTAAATTGCGTCACGCATGTTTTCTATTAAATATATTTGAGTCTAATTCAATTTTGGCAGCAAAAAATATTCAACTTACGACAATGATAACACATATAATTGAGACCTAAAATTTTATGTATCACGGGAAAAAAGTGTTAACAAACAATTAAAGACGTCAATTACTATACCTCATATCAGGTATATTTACTGTTTTATTTATACCGAGTGTGACGTCATGCTTGTCTTTACCCCTCCTGTCACAAACTCCCACTTTTTAGACCCCTTCCCAGTGGCGGTTCCAAGAATTCTTGGGGGGGGGGGGTGCAAGGAATTTTTTTGAAGTTGGTGAGGGATGCAATGAATTTATAGGAACTTGGTGGGGAGGGGGTGAAATGATATCCCGAAAAAGGTTGACAAGCAAAAAAAGTCATATAGGCCTAATAGTGTTTTCCCTGACAAATGTAATAAAATTCCATGAAAAAGGCTGAGGAGCAAAAACATTCATCAGCTCTATTTTAGAGACGCTGATAACAAGCAAAAAAGCTTGGTGGGGGGATGCATCCCCAAATGGAACCGACACTGCCCTTTAAGTTATTGAATGTGGAGAGTTGCTGTAGTGGTTTTCACACAGGCTTACTCTGCCTCATAAACCACCTTCAATCACAGTGTGTCTGTGTGTTGTTTGTCTCCGAGGGCATTATATAATATAATTTATATATACCATTGCCTGGCTAACCATTCATCTTTCTCATACCTATTTTAGGATGAACTAAGAGCTTCACAATAAGCAGCTACTGCAGCATTACACAAGAAAGCGCTATAGGAATAAGGTATTTTTACTTTATTTACTGAACGCGCTACAGAAAGTTATGAGATTTTACTTACCTGCTATTATTTATAAGCTTGGATCTTGACTCTTGATCCAGATCTTTCTTACGTCATATTTTGTGTTTTCTTTTCGATAAAATTTGTACAAATTTCGTCGTTTTGATAACATTACCTCGGATTTATTCGAGCAGTTTAATTAACCGATCGTTTAGCTGCAAAGCGGATTTTTGATACTCACAGACCTCCTCCTATTCGATCAACGCCAAAGCGGCGAAGACGACCTCGGTAGTCAACCCCTTCTCGTCCGCCGCCATTCTGTACGCTTGGCGAGTCGAATCCCCAAATTCTGACGAGTTTTCTTACCAGAAAGTTAGTTTTTTATTTAAATCTCAGAGTTAGGACACATTTTAGGGCCAGTTTATTGAACGAATTAGAGCATCTTCAGCAGGATTCGCTAATCCATTGTTAATTGTATCTTGAATGAGCGCTGAAATTGATAAGAGACGCATTCTATTTCTTGACCAAAAACATGGAACTCACTTTCCTCGGCTGTCAGAGCTTCCAAAGAGTTGAGTTTTTTTCCGATCTAGCCTAAAAATCTATCTATTTGAATTAGTAAATCCTCCATAGCTCTGCCTCTCTGTTTCTCACTGACTGATTCTTGGAATGACCAGGTATCTTGTTGATGAATTTGAAGTACCATCGCTTGATACCTTTAGAGTATTAGAAATGGTACTATAAACGTGCATAATTATTATGTTGTTATTAGCTGCTGTCGGCGTAGATTCATGTAACGTGAAGATATACTTTTATAACGCTTCTAATAGAGTGCCATTGTTTGCTTGGCTTTCACTCGACAGGAGGTAAGTCCAGTGAGATTCGTGAAGCATCTGCAGTGGTGTTCACATCCAACACGTTTGGGTGAAGGAATATTGTTCCATAATGTAGCACCAGCTATTCAAAAGGGCATAACTGTTATAGAAACTAAGTCATACAGAAATTAACTTTAGTTGAGTTAATGATTCCTCTGATATTGATTGGCTGTTGCCGATTACCAGTGAAGGTCAAAATACAGCCCTGCCTCATGGGGTAATCATTGTGAATTGCAACAACATGTATCAGTATGAATGCCCAGTTTCTTACAATTGCCTAAACTGGGAGTTTAGCATGCAGAATTTGAAGTAACTATTGCCAAGTTGAGTAAACTTGAAATTATGTGCAACTGTTTTACAAAAATTTGTGTACTGTAGTCACATTTTTGCTGTAAAGTTTTGACTGATTTAATGTAATAATAATAGATTTAACCCCTTAACCGTGTATTTAACTGTAACTCAATGTAAAATGGACGGATATATCCGTGATCTCCAGTTAAGGGGTTAAAGTGGTTCCGGATAGTCTGCCCTGTGTGAGAACCACTATTTACTCATACAGTTTCTCATGTAAATAATCAGCTATCTTATAGCATTAATTGCCTTATCATATTGCACAATTGTTTACTGATGCAAATGATGAAATAGATAAAATGCTGTCTCTTTGGGCACAGTTGCAAATGAAATAAAAGTGACTGGTGTGGAAACAGCATGCAGGATTCAAACCATAGAAGTCTTATCAGACAAAAATTGGAACAAACCACATGAATAACAACAGACCCCAAAGGGCACCATGACGATGATAAGGACGGTGGAAGAGGAGATGGTTACAATGATATTATTATAACCAAATTCAGAGATAGATCAGCTTCACGTGGTAAATGGATTATATGGAACTCTTTGCCTGTGAATGTCACGAATGCCAACTCTATTGAATCATTCCAAAAGAATCTAAAGACTCCCTTGTTTGCACTTGACGAGTGACAATTGTTAAAATGCTCTAGACTTTGGCCTCTGTCTTGCCCACAGTGCTATAATAGTCGTCTTGATAATAATAATAATAATAATAATAATAATAATAATAATAATAATAATAGTAATAGTAATAGTGGTAGTAGTAGTAGTAGTAGTAGTGGTAGTAGTAGTAGTAGTAGTAGTAGTAATAATAATAATAATAATAATAATAATAATAATAATAAAATAATAATAATAATGACACTGTATTTTCATTGATTTGCAGTATGGCTGCACAGACACTGGACGATTTCCTCTCTGGCATCTTAACACAGGACACGAAGAAACGAATTGAAGCTGGTGAGGAGTTGGTGATCTATTTGCAGAATGACAGCACTTCACTGCATTGCGAAGAGATGGATAAATTGGTTGATGGTCTGACTGCCTGGGTCAGCAGCAGCAACTTTAAGGTGGGGCATAGTTTGATTCTGTATATGTGTGTGTATGTGTGTGCTTCTATTGAATGTAATGTCAAATGTGTGTAGAAGTTTGATGTTGGTTTGCATGTTGATCTTTCAGAGATGGATATAATGTATATGAAAGTGAATGAATTACTTTTCTAAGTTAGATAAACCTTTGAAAGCAGACTTGTTGTCAAGACTCAGTTGTTCCAAGACCAAGACTTTGAAGTTCAAGAGCCAGACCAAGACTGTTGTGTCTCAAGACCAAGACTTTCAAAACTGAGTCTTGAGACGTCTCGAGACTATGACTAGCAGTTTTGAGAACCGTACTCCCAAGTCTTGAAACAAAAATGTGCCTGTGTAGCACACTGGGTGACCTGGTTTAGAGGGCCCTGGTCAGGGCTGGGAGCCTGTCCATCACGGAGCCGTCTGGTCTCCACAGATCAGACAGGAAAAGACCAGATGGCATGATCATAATTCCCTGGCGCCTCAGCTGAAGTTTATTATAGGATGCAGCAGTATCAGACACCATCACAGCCACTTATTTGTCATCCACTTCACTTGCAGAAGCAGCAGCTGCCAGAAAAACAGCTAAATATCTAACCCTGTCATTCACTTGCAGCTTGTTGTTGCTGGCATTTAGGATATTAGGCCCCATCAATAAGGATGCCCTCTGCTTTACCAGTGATTGGGGTTGACTCATTGCCCAACAATCTGCGAGAAGGAAGCTATCTGCTTCAACTGCTATTTGTAATGATACAATGCTTGAGTGCTATCCCACGTGAGCTGAGTACTGTGGACATAAAAAATGGTGTGTTTACCTTGTCTTCAACTGTTTTTGATTCAAAGATTGGCTGCATTGTGTACTATCTTCCTCCATATGTTACCATCTGCTTTTCTCATTTTACATAGACACATAATAAAGACCTTTTTATGTGTCTATGGAGTATCAATGAGTACTAAGGGCTTTAAAATACCAAATACTGAGGGTTTTAGAAATTATATATGCTCTGGGTATATAATATTAATTCATTTTCCCACAGAAGAATAATAGAGCTTCCCACCTCCACGCAGTCTCAGGTCTGAAACTGCGTGCCTCCACGAATGCTTGTGAGCTAAGCCACTCAGTCAGTGGTGTATTATGATGATATTAGCATGGCTTGGAGTGGTTTGGTGTGAGAACAACTATATTCATTCAAATTCATATGTTATTTGGATTGAAATATAATTTGCTTGATTATTATATACATGCACTTTATACAAACCAACAGACGCATACGCATATGCACCGCACATATGTACTGTATATATAAAAGACGGCACTTTCGAGTGAATGTACCGGGTAATAGCAGTGGGCTGTCGACCAGGTTTCGTCACACACCCCACTTCGTGTCCCTTTGCGCCGATCCTGGCTCGTAAGCAGCAAATGAGAATCGATTCATCCTAAGGGACTCATCTGGATAAAACTTTTTTACAGCATTGATTTTCTGCCTGACATGTCTTGGTTTAAGCAGACATTCTGCCAGCGACAGTAATGATCTTTCTAGAGCCAAAGACACTATAAAAATCAGACTAACAGTCAAAGAGCAAAGTTTGATGTTCTAACCTGTATCATCTGCTCAACACTCATAAGTCTCAAGACCCAGACCAAGTCCAAGACTCTGGTGTCTCAAGACCAAGACTCAGAGCGAGACTTGGGCGTCCAAGAGTTTAAAAGTTGAGTCGAGAGATGTCTCGAGACTGAGACTCGAGATTTCAAGAAGCACAACCCTGCTTGAAAGTGAATAGGAAAAGTTAGTGTAATCTAAGGGACAGTATTTTGACTCTTGATGCTCGACAGTGAGTTAAAGAAGAATCTGTTTTTGAGACCTAAACCTTGTTGCAGTCAGAGAATCAGATAGAGCTAATGGTGTGAAGCAGCTGAAAAGAATGCATACAATGTTTTCATATTTTCTAATGCGACAGAATATTTATATAGCTTCTCTTCTGAAATTACACTCAATAAGTGCTTTCACTGCATATTGACAGAGAGATGAGTTTTTAAGTTGTTTCAAAAAGATGGCCTTAGATTATCAATGAATAAATTACTTCTTCTGATGAAGGAGATATAGCAGTTATTTTACATATGGCTTTTTCTTTGCATTGCTTGAAATGTCCACTATAACACCAGCAATTAAGAACGTATACAGTCAAACAGGAAACCACTCACAATGTAGTAGTTGTTAGTGAAAGTTTCCCAGATATTGGATAATTACATTAGCTAAAAATAGGCTTGCTGTGTGTTTTGTTTGCAAATTGTCTATGACACTGCTTTTTCTGCCACAACAGGCCTTGATTATAACTTGATGAGATAATCATATATCATGTTATGAGATGTATTATCAGTGTGAAGTTGAGTGTTTTTTATAGAATGTTTTTATAATCTATGGGCTTGTTTTTTGAAGGTTTCGCTGCAAGGTCAGGAAGCTTTGTCATGCCTGATTGATCGTATGTCAGGGAATTTCAAGCCTCATGTCACCACAGGTTATTATGAAAGGCATCAGACATTGTGTAGTTTATTTAATTGATTTTAATTAATGATTGGTGTGTGACTGTGATATATAATGGTATAGAGTCATTCCGTGTCAATTCAACAAATTTTTCGGAAAGTTCCAGGTCGACCATCTCAGAAAATTATGAAATTTGCCATAAATGTCCCCCAAACATCCAAGTGAAAGTTTGCAAAATTTTAGCCTGCCCTCTTGAGCAGTTTTTGAGATATTAAACTTTTACAGTACCTGGGGTGGGCCGTTTTTTGGCGTTTCGCGACTGCTGCTTAAATTTCTTGCAACTTCAGACCTCTGTAACTTCAGAAATATAATAGCTAGGGGGCTGAAACTTTCTGGACTTATTCACTACTAGTAGTATTTTACAAAACAAGAGCAAAACTTTGTATATTGACAAAACTATCCTTTCTGCAGAGTCACAAAAATTGAAGAAAAAATTTGCACCTTTCCTGATATTCAGCGTTTAGCTCTCCAAATGGAACCTTTCTCTTTATTTCAGAGTTGTAACTTTTATTCTGTAAACTGTCCTGTAGCTATATTTTCTTTCAGTGCAAACAGATTTTTCATATTGTTACTCCCTGAATTTTTACTGGCTCTATAAAAATGTGTCCAAAGGCCTACGACGACTTGGCTTTGAGCGTGAAAATGGCCATGTGGGACAGGTGGCAGCTTAAAATGAATGGTATCACTAAATAGAGCACATTCATTGCTACAATATATCCAAAATCTGTGATGGTACTTTTTCTTTAAGATTTTTAATAAATTTTCAAATTTACGATTTTTTTTGAAAGTTCGCTATCTCCTTAGAACCCAATTCTTCAAAGATTAATTAGTGGTAAGAAAGAGAAGTATGATACACATCCAACAGCACAACTGGAGAATGGAAGACACATTATAGTATATGGTAGCAGGATGCTTAGAGGATATAAATTGAATTTTCTCAATCATTTGATGAGCGATCGAACTGTTGTTTGAATCCAACTTTCCAAACATTGCACTAATGACATTTTATTTGCACCTCTGATGTATGCTGCTTCCACAGCTGCTAAATCTTCTGCTGATATCTGGTATGATTGTCCAGTGGGTGTTACTGGTGCCCATATTTTACATAATACGTGGATTTGAGGCAAGTGCTGGTGGAGAGGACTGAAATGCTTGCTAGTCATCATTTTATTTCTAGAAATCAGGCACAATACTTCAGGTCATTAAAGTCAAGGTTAACACACCATGAAGTAACAATCATTCATCATATTGCTGAAAATTTAATTCATAGTTCATGATGCAGCTCAAGGATTTCACTCGGACAACAGTCACTGCACACATCAGCCTTTTGCTCTGTACCACATTCAAGATGACAAACTAAAATGCACAAGCCTGTGCACAGTCAGTTATGGAAAGCATCATGATGCAGTGGCTGTGCATACATTTTAGCAGAAGGTTAACAGTTAAATAAAGACCATGATTCTAGCTGTGACAAAACTCTATTATTTCAGTGATGGTGCTGCAAGTTAATACAAAAATTTACAAGAACTTCAGAAACCTAATCATGGACTTTAAAAACTTTCGCATAGCCTCAGAATGGCATTTTTTGCCACATCCTATGGAAAAAGTTCTAGTGGTGCCATAGGAGGCACAGTGAAACATCAAGTTGCATGAGCAATTCTACAGGCCATCGTTTCACCTTTATGCCTTCACCTTGTAATTTGTACAAGTGGTGCCTGCAGCACATTACAGGCATCAAGTTTATGTGGGTGAGCCAGAAATAAATCGAAGCTGATGGTCATGAAATCCATGACAGATTTCTTAAAGCTTCAAATTTCCCTGGAACTAGGGAAAATCACGCCTTTATTCTTTGTGACAGAAGACTACAAAGTAGCAGAATTTCTGGAGTGGAGATTCATCACTGTATTATGTTTCCTGCAGCAGCCATGACAACTATGTGGCAATACGCTCTTTGCTGAATCCTGGTAACTACTGTATGTTGACTGCCTTTATGATGGACTTTGTTGGATTGGATCAATTTGTTTCATGTCAGAAGAACATGTTGACTATAAGATTGTATTCATGCATCCATATGACCATTTATGATCCTACCAAAGGCCCTAATCAGGAGGATATCTGCAGAGTGCTGGAAAACCATGTATTATGTAAAATATGGACACTATTAACATCCACTGGACGACCATAGCAGATATCAGCAGAGGATTTAACAACTGTGGAAGCAGCATGTACCAGTTGGATTTAAACAACAGCTCGATCGCTCATCAAATGATGGCGAAAATTCATTTTAGCACCAAATATCCTCTAAACATCTTTCTACCATATACTATAATGTGTCTTCCATTCTCCAGCTGTGCTAATTTCAGGATAGAGGTGTTTTTTAAAACAAACTTGTCATGAGACTGATGAACAATATGATCCGTGTAAGCTGTAAACCTGCATATACTGATCAATTTCTTAGCTCTAGGCAAACAATTTACAAACCAAATACTACATAATTAGCATACTTTGACAATTCTTGCCTTGCTGTTGGATGTGAATCATACTTCTCTTTCTTACCACTAATTAATCTTTGAAGAATTGGGTTCTAAGGAGATAGCGAACTTTCAAAAAAAATCGTAAATTTGAAAATTTATTAAAAATCTTAAAGAAAAAGTACCATCACAGATTTTGGATATATTGTAGCAATGAATGTGCTCTATTTAGTGATACCATTCATTTTAAGCTATCACCTGTCCCACATGGCCATTTTCACACTCAAAGCCAAGTTGTCGTAGGCCTTTGGACACATTTTTAGAGCCAGTAAAAATTCAGGGAGTAACAATATGAAAAATCTGTTTGCACTGAAAGAAAATATAGCTACAGGACAGTTTACAGAATAAAAGTTACAACTCTGAAATAAAGAGAAAGTTTCCATTTGGAGAGCTAAATGCTGAATATCAGGAAAGGTGCAAATGTTTTCTTCAATTTTTGTGACTCTGCAGAAAGGACAGTTTTGTCAATATACAAAGTTTTGCTCTTGTTTTGTAAAATACTACTAGTAGTGAATAAGTCCAGAAAGTTTCAGCCCCCTAGCTATTATATTTCTGAAGTTACAGAGGTCTGAAGTTGCAAGAAATTTAAGCGGCAGTCGCGAAATGCCAAAAAACAGCCCACCCCAGGTACTGTAAAAGTTGAATATCTCAAAAACTGCTCAAGAGGGCAGGCCAAAATTTTGCAAACTTTCACTTGGATGTTTGGGGGACATCTATGGCAAATTTCATAATTTTTTGAGATGGTCGACCTGGAGCCATTTGTTGAATTGGCACGGAATGACTCTATAGTGATTTCCAAGTGCTCTCTCTATACTCTTTTGGTAAGATGGATTTTTAGCATTTTTGGATGTTTCAGTTGTGACTCTTTGGTGCAGTGCAATCCCATTTATGGCTGGTTATAGTTTTCAGAGCTTTATGTGAAATTGCCCGTGTAGAACTGTGGCTTGAAAACTTTAGCTGTGTTTCCATGATGTTGAACATGATTTTAAGAGGGATTTAATGAAGTATGTAAATGTTGTCCACCTCTCTCTCTCTCTCTCTCTCTCTCTCTCTCTCTCTCTCTCTCTCTCTCTCTCTCTCTCTCTCTCTCTCTCTCTCTCTCTCTCTCTCTTTCTCTCTCTCTCTTTCTCTCTCTCTTTAGTCTTAATACTGTATGTACCATCATAATTATGCATCTTGAATTCCACTTTTTATTTTCACTGTGTTCCAGCGTACTTCTTTGAGAAAGCCCATCTTGCTGTTAAATCGCTCATTAGCGTAAAGATATTCATTGTTTGTTTGCATGTCAGTGTGTGTATGTGTGTGTGTGTTTTATGTTTTGTCTTATTCAGTTGTGCTGAAATAGTTATGATGTAGAATTTAAAATGTTGTGTTGGACTCATTTTTGAGTTTGTGCAGAGATTGTTTAGGAATAAATTTAGTCTTAATCCTTAAACCACTAGAACCGAGTATAGTCGGTTCCCATTGCATATAGATCCAAAGTATGTGGGTTTTAAGGGTTAAGTTCTTTAAAAAAATCTGATGATTCATGGAGATTGGAGAACAGAAATTATCAAATACAAGACACTTCCTACAGCAAATTTCACTATCAGTAGTTCCAGTTCAGTTTGATCGTAGAATGAGCAGTGAATGGTTTTACTTCATAGTATCTAGTGGATTACATTTGGTGATTGTATTTGAAGAGTTTTCTATTAATTTTTTCATATTTGTCTGCCTTCGTGTTGCTTGGTATTGCTTTGTATTTTGCCCCAAATCTTCGACTTCCGTTGCTATTCCAGTTCTTACACTGACCGCTTCCTAATGGAGCCCACACAATGCAATTGAACTGGAGCCTCCCAGTTTCAGCATTAACAGTCTCCAGTGTGTCAGTATAAACACCGATAATGTTCGACCATATCCAACTATAATGTATCAGCCTGTACGGTTGGGAGTGCATTGAATTCCCTGGGCATGAAGAACGATATTTACTTGTGAATGATGTTCTTTTGCTCTTGCCTAAGATGGTCTTAGTTTTTCAAGGTGAATTATGTCATGTTTGGATAGGATATTTGGATATTTGCACTCCAGTGATTAACCTATGATCTGACCTGATCTTTTATGGATGGATTTGGAGTATCATCGATTAATACCTTTCTGTATTTGAGCTGGTGCTATGAAAGTGCATTATTATTATTATTACTATTATTATTATTATTATTATTATTATTATTATTATTATTAGTAGTAGTAGTAGTAGTAGTAGTAGTAGTAGTAGCAGCAGCAGCAGCAGTAGTGCTACAGTAATGTTATTATATAATGTTACATAATAATAATATTTAATAATAATAACAATATTATTATTAGTATTCAGGTGACTTGGCTAATGGTTTTCCTGAATATGGTCAACATTTGTATTGCTTTTTTTCTATCAAGTCTTATGAGTCATTTTTGTCATTATTAATCTAATGGCCAGGCATCTGTCCCCACTGCACAGCATTTGTGTCTATATGTAGAATAGGTAAACACAGCTTCTTTCATTTTGAAGAAGGACAAACAGATGCACACATGCAAATGTGCTTGGGTGCGATTATACATTGTGGCCTGCCTATCTAATGCTTAGTTAGTCATTGGGTTGTTCGGAATGGTTGTAATAGTAGTTTGGGCTGTTCTGATGTACGGATCAGAAACATGGACGTTGACAAAATCAACAGAAAAGAAACTGGAAGCTGCAGAGATGTGGTTTCTCAGATGTATGCAAAAAATTTCATGGACAGAAAAAATAACCAATGAGGAAGCATCAAAAGCCTTTGGTGTAAAAAGAAAATTGCTAAAAACCATAAGAAAACGACAGTTGGAATTTTTCAGACATCTAATTAGAAATAATGGATTGGAAAATCTTGTCATAAAAGGAAAAAGAGGGGAAAGAGCAAGAGGAAGACAAAAATGTAGTATATAGGCAGCCTAAGATAAGCAACAAGAACTAAAGACAACATCAAACTGATAAGGAAAACCAGAAACAGAGAAGAGTGGAAATCCATGGTGGCTGACATAGCAATACATGGCACATGAAGAAGAAAGTTTGGCTTTTTGTTGATATGTTAAATCACCTTGTTGTGCTGTTGTAGTGGTTATAAATGTCACAGGTACTGCTGTATTGTTGAGTAAAATACTCCGTGAGCTGTTATTTAATCAAAGAAAACACCAGTGTTGCATTGGGATACAGTTGTTCTTCCATAAGTATCCTAAGCATTGCAGCATTGCTTGCAGAGTTGCCACTACTCAGTGCAGACTTATGGACTATGAGGACTTCAAATCCATGATGACCCTTATACATTTTTAGTACTAAGACGGGTAACTTTGCAGAATAGAAGGCTTAAATAAACCAGGGCTACTCAAATGGCAGACCGCAGTCCACAGTCTGGACCAAGGAGACTTCCTGAACAGACCACAGTGAGGTCCAAAAAACGTCATGATTATCAAACTATTACTAACGAATTTCATGCATTATGCTGAAATAATTTTTATCACAGCAAATGCTATAAACTTAAAATTACTTAAAAATGCAGAGTCTAAGTGGTAAATTTAATTAATTATTCTTTTAGTGTAGTATTTTATTCAAGCTCAAAACACGGAAGGTATGACACGACAACACATTTTTTTGCTCATGAAGAAATATTGGACCTTTTGGTCGGACCAAACCCCTGCCGTGTCTCAGTACAAATTTCTGGACCGCCACCCAAAAAAACAATTTTAGTAGCCCTGGCATAAACCATTTTACTTAAAACTGCAGAGTCTAAGTGGTAAAACTAATTATTCTTTTACTGTAGTGTTTGCACTATCTTTATGAGAACATGATACCCAAGTGGAACCAACATTCATGATTCAGCTTTGTTTGACTTCTTCTTGCCTTCTTCCATGCTGCAATTGCTCTAAAGAAGTTTCTTTATATTTCTTGTACTTCTAAAATTATCAATGATGTATTGATTTTGTTGCCATCTGTTGTCTCTTGCAGAGTAGACTGATGTATTTGTAGTAATCAATTGTTTATTGTAACTGAGTTGAGTGTAAGTTAGCACTTAATGTAATGTAATGCTATAGAAAAATTCTTAGAATTGGATGGGTGGAAAAGATTGGCAATGAAGAACTATACAAGAAAATCTAACCAAAGGAAACCTTGATGCAAAAGTGATACAAAGGAAACTGCATCTCTTTGGACATATTTGTCATATGAAAGATGATAAAAAGATCAAGACTATAATGCTGGGAATAATGGATGGTTCCAACAAAAAAAGGAAGGCCACACAGGGAATGGTGTAATGACATTGGTGATTGGTGTTGAAAATGCCTACAAGAACTATGTCATATAGCTGAGAACAGAAAAGATTGGGACAAAACTGTAATGATTGCATCAGACAACCAATGGGCGCTGAGCCCACGGTTATTGATGATCATGATTAATGTGAGTGTAACAAATATTTGTTTTCACTGCTTGTCTACATATGTCTCGTTATCTGATTGATAATAGCGTAATATAAGTGGCCTGCTATCTGAGGCTCTGTTGATACTATGGACCCTGTGATTAGCATGTTTTGGGATTGTGCAACATTGTTGTCAGTGATGAAAATGATTGTTCCTTAGTAAGGTTGTTAACGGTTAACCGGTCCTAAGAGCAAGGACCGGTCCTTTTAACTTTGACCGGTTAACCGTAATTTCAATTTGAAAACATCAAGACGCTTTTTTGTAGGCGCGCAGGACGCCAACATAGGCGCCGGCGGCATCAAAGCGCTTTGATGTTGGCACTAGACCCCTGCACGGGCCGACTTATGGCAGCCCGGCCCGGCCCGTCACTCTTTTGGCCCGGCCCGTTTCATTGCTTTTTCTTTAGGGTCCGCCCGTTTGGCCAAATTTCGGCCTGGCCCGGCCTGCCCTGCCATTCATTTGCGATTACAATTTGCAACCTAACTTTTTGAAAAATCAGTCATGATTCAGTTGACGTTTTAATAACAGTCTTCTTACTAAAATGTAGTGTCTACTGAAAACAACTTATAATGCAACAAAATTGAAGCTGATCGATAAAGTTTAAGCATTAGAATGCAAAAATAGTCTGTCTAAAGATTTCCACTTAGTGACGAAGAGAAGGCGAAGGCAAGGAGATCAAAGTATTTCAAACAATACATTCAAGCGATCCTGGCACTACACAGGCCCCAACGCTAGTCCCTAGAATACGTATCTGGACAAGAAGGACAATGCGTATTGCGTAATGCTAATATAATCGGTCAGACTCTGCCTTTGAAGACTCTACGGGATTAGAATTTCTACTCCCCTACATTACTTGCCCCAAATTACGTCATTCCATCTCTTGTGCATTGGCACAGTTTCATATCTGATGACTCCATTTATACATTTTACTGCATATCACTATAGGGGAGTTATTACATTTCAGAGGGTGTTAGACTAATATTCTTTGTAGAATAAAGAGGTGGGGAGTATTTATTACACGTAGAAAGATGACTGGGTGATTCATCTTTAGGGGATTCATTTTAATTCGTTATACCGGAAACAATTGGCAAGTTCCTTTGATCGGGGGTTCCTTAATGTGTTAAACAGAGGACGAGCCGACTTATGGCAGCCCGGCCCGGCCCGTTTTATTTGGCAATCTTTTGAGCCCGGCCCGCGTTAACCAGCCCGTCAGGGTCTAGTTGGCACGACACCTGACTGTCGCTAACGAGCAGTTAGCCGGTCTTTTTTAACGGTTAACCAGTCCTTCAAAACCAGCGGTTTTAACAACCTTAGTTTGATGGCTGTGCTTTTGTCATGAAACTTTCGTGTGTTATCTGATAAAGCACAGCATCAGCCTTCTTTTTAGGATAGCATTATTTTGGTCAGCAGCCATGGTTCTTGTACCTCGCATCGTTTATTGTTTAGGTTCTAGAATTTAACTACTTTAACATGCTAAGATTTATTGTGTACCTGGTACATGTAGTGAAGGCAGTAGAAGCTGTAAGGTTTGCTATTTGTGGTGATACATCTTATCTGCCATTGTGTTGTATTGCTATATTGCCTGAATGGATCATTTGTGATTTACATATGCTGTAAATATAATAAATCAAAAGCAATATATTTAATAAAATGTCATATTCATTTAGCTGAATTGTATATTCAGGTCATGGGTAGAGTGATATATGTGATGCGTCTTTGTGTTTTGTTAGTATGTATTATTTTTTAGGTGATTTACCATAAACTCTCGAGTATAGTGCACACTTTTTAAAACTAAGTTTTCCATGAAGTTAGGGTGTGTGTGTTATGTTCATATAATACCAAAATTATATTAAATTTTCCTAATTTTCTTCAAGGCCTTAATTTTACCAGCACTTTTCTTAGTGTTTAGTGTATCATTTGAATGGCAAGGCAGGTGGCATTAATGAGGGAGAGGGAGATAGAGACAATTTGTAAAGAGAGGGGGCTGAGGGGAGAGTGGGGCTATGATGTGTTTTGCATTGATGACTATCATGACTTTATTGACAGCTTAGTCTATTGTTGATACAAAGTGTCTGCTGTCAGAGGGAAAGGAAGATAGATGGAGAGAGACAATTTGCAGGGAGTGGAAGCCGAGATGGAGATGATGACTTGGAACCACAATGCTGGTGGTATTAAGGACTTTATTGCTGGTTATTAGCTTAGTTAAACAAAGCCAGTGTCACTGCAGCCGGACTCCTGTCTATAATTAATGAGTCTCTAACAATGGAATCTCTATTTAATATGATATTAGAATACACATTCTCCCATTCATTGCAGTAAACAGACTCAGGAACTTCTTCCATTTGAATCTCTTGACATTTGCAGCATTGACAGTTCTGTCAGCAATAATTAAGCTTACCGGTGGACAAGTAAAATGTTGCTGAGTGTGGAGATTTAACACCCTAACTGGGGATCTCGTATATATCCGTCCATTTTACATTGAGTTACAGTTAAATACACGGTTAAGGGGTTAAGGGTGCGCATTAAATTCTTGAAAATTGATTATACCTTTTGATCTGCATCCCAGAAAGCCGTGGGCATTATACTCGAGATTTTATGGTATTTGTTGCTTAGTAAAGTATACTAAAAATTTCATTTATGCATGGACTTTTCGCTGGTTATGATTAATCAAATAAATATTTTATTTAGTCTGTGCTTCTGCTGAGTTTAGGTGATCAGATTATTGTTCTCTTTCTTAGTGCATCTTGTTTCTTATTTTTAGTTCTTCCAGCAGTGGTAGACAGACTTGGTGATAGCAAGGATCAGGTAACAGTGACCTTATTAGCTCTGAGGAAGTGTAGAAGTGTATACATTTCTGTGGAGATGAAGTTACATAAGCTAAATCTATATCCAGAAATATAGCATTTATTTTTAGCCTCCTAGTAGCATGTTGCTTTGGATAGAGACACAGTTATGCTGTTTCATATACTATACATATGTTTAGACCTGATGTAAAAGGCACAGAGTGGACTCAACTAGTGTGCTTTCTGCACTGCTTCCAGTTACATAGCCAGCAGGGTTTTTGTGAGAGCTTAGTGATGTGCGTATTACCTACTGCTGTGTGATGCCAGACACAGTTTTTATGTGTTTAGGTCTGGTATCTTAATTTCATGAGGAGCAGAAACCTGTCTGAAATGCTAGTAACTTTATATTAGAATGTTACCAACAGTATCAAAGGGATGTACTGTATGAAGAGTTGTAGTGGCTGTACCATTAAGTGCCTTCTTTAACTTCTATATTACATGTAAGGATGTTAATTTATACAACTGCAATCATGTGTTCCAATGCCTGAATTTGCTTCATGATTCAGTGTTATTGGACCTATATAGGAAGTGCTTTATCCATGAGTCATGCCAGGTAAACTGTATGGTATATGTCCTGTGTATTTAGCAACAGTTTCTGTGTTTTCATAGTAAATGACTCTGCGCTGACTTTACTAAACGTTTCTTATATTTTTAGGTGCGAGAAAGTGCAAGAGAACTATTACTGAAGCTTATGTCACCAGCTTCTACGCCTCAAGTATGTTGAGATTTAGCATCTTGTGTGCTCTCTTCATTGAGAATGATTTTCATATGGTTTTGATTTGGACTAGAATTTGGACCATAGACGTGACTTCAAAATACAAGATAAAATCTGTGGGAGTTTTCATCAACACAAAACAACAAATGCAGATTTCTTATTTTAAATGACATGATAAGAATGAAGGTTTTATAGAGAATTTACAACAAATGCAAAAGTTTGTGAATAAATGATGAAGTAAATGTCAAAATTATATGGATATGTGATAAATATGCATTCCTCCAAGGTATTTTACAGACCACCAGGGAAGTTTTGTGGACCTGACTGGTTCATGGACCACTGTTTGCAAACCACTGGCTTACTGTATAATTGTACATATGCTCTAGATTTCAAACAATTGTGGTGCATACACTCATATGGGTGATATACAACTCTTTAAAGGTAAAGATCTGAAATCATTTGGTTATAGTCCCAGTTTTCTAGTATATATTTATGAGCTGCTGTGCTGCTGATAGGGTTGGCTGTTGTCCTCATCTATTCTGTCAACAATGCCACTGTACAATGTTCTTCTCAGCATTGATTTTTTTAAACAATTTTGCTGTCAGAAATTGAGTACATTAGTGTGATCTTTGAGCTGTAACTCTTTTCATTTGTGCTATACAAGACCAGCAATGCAAAATCATTTTAGGGAAGAACAAGTTAACCCTTTGGCCTCTCAATAGCAATATTTGGCTTGATAACATGTTGGGTATACCGATTGCCATGGTAAAAGGGTTAACAATGTTCAGTGTTCATTAGAAACCACTGTGGTTCCCGATTCAAGTTGAGTTTCGGATTTTTATCTTGGTTTATTCTGGATGCATTCTTGGTGCTTTTAGAAGTTTTAGAATTCAGTTTTTTCTGACAAAATGCTCCAGTTTTTAAAATATTTTCTTAATCAATGTTTGCACTAGAAAATCTACTGGCAGTATGCAGTTGCTGTTATGTGTAGCCCTTGAGTTTGGGACTTTGCATTTTGTGCTAATTGTTATCTGCAGTTCTACACATTGTTATAATTATCGCAAGGCTTTGACACTGATATTGTCACACTTTTGTGAACCAAAAGAACAGATATACACACTCAGTGTGCGGTAATTTACGTTGTACTAGTAAACTCTGAGGATATACAGTGCATGCTATGCTGCACCTAGCCTACATCAGAGGTACTCAAAATTTTTTGAAGGCGTTCCACGTCCAGTCTTCCGTCGTTCGTGTGGGTCCTCTAGTTACAAGAGAAGTCCAATGATTCTTGTGACAACTACGCATAGTAGGCAACTACGGGTCCATTAATAGACTGTTATGAGTGAACCAAACAACATAAAACAAGACTAAATTTTTTAAAATGTATGGAATAAATTTTACCTGGATTGGAAAATTCCAATTGAAGCAGATCTTAAAGCACATTTTGCAATCCTACTCAGTGACTAGTTTGAAATTGTTTCTTTGACTGCATAATCGAAACATAATCCGGCGATACGACCAGTCAGAGCAATACACATTGCATTTTGCAGTTGTTCATCTGTTATAGTACTGCAATGTTTCAATTTAATTATCTTTATGGCATAAAATCTCCAAATTCTGCTGACAAATTTTCAAGGAATGAGCGCAAAAGACGATGCTGTGGCACTGAATTGCATCGTAGAAAATTGACCAATTTCACAACAGTGACCATAACTAAATTTAGCTCATCATCAAATTTTGAGCACAATGCAGCTTGATGAATGATGCATTGATAAGAAATAAGTTTAAGGTTAATTTCTTTCATGCATCTGTCTTTCCCCGTCATTGCAAGTGCCCCATCTGTTGTGATTGAAACCATTTTTGCAACATCAAGCCCCTTCTGATGTCATAAACTGATGTAGGATAGAAAACACATCCTCACCACATGTCTGTTTTAGCAGTGGAAACATTGTCAGAGTCTCTTCAACAAATCTATGGCCATCATAAGATCTTGCAAACACACATAGTTGGGAAACGTCAATTCCATCAGTTGATTCGTCATATACTAGCGCAAGCAAGTCAGCCTTTTTAAGTGCTGACAGTAACTTGGTCACTGGTATTTTCTGCAAGATCATCTGCACGATGACAAGCGGTATTGTCTGGTAATGGTATTTGTTTAATCGGTTCTACATGTTTTTTGCCATCGAGTAAAACAGATGATGCAGCTACCATGCACTCTTTAACAACTTCTGCTTCTGTAAATGATTTTTCATGTCTACTAAGAACCCCATGCAATTCTTAATGATTTTGTCAGATTGGAAGGCTGACTTTGCCAGATATTTTCATTGTAATGTAATGTAATGTGGCATTGTATAGCGCCTCTTCTATTTCTATCCAGAGGTGCTTCTGGCATTGGAGTCAGAGGGTAAAGTAGTGAGACTTTAGCTTTCTCATTGAGTAGAGTGCAGGGTAAGGGGTAAGAAGTTATTCCAGAATGGATGGGTTCAAGGCATTCCAGAGGGAGGGTCCAGTCACTGCAAAAGCCCAACGCTGAGTAAGAGCAGTGCGTGATCTGAGGACATAAACATTCTTCTGATCAGTGGAGCGGAGCAGGTGATGAGCAGCAGGAGGGTGATTTGAAAAGCTCAGTGATGTAAGATGGTGCCTGGCCTCGAAGTGCTGAAGATACAATAATTGTAGCACTCAGCATGTCTTTACTCAAAATGTCTCTTTATATTTGTACTTTTAATTACACTCATGGTCTCGTGGCAGATAATACACACCGGTCATGCATTGTGTTGGTCAGGCAGAATAAAAAAAATAATCATCTGTCCATGACTCATGAAATATCCGGTTTTCGATGTCTGTTTTTTCTTTACCTAATATTATTCATCATAAGTAAAATTTCGGCAGATTTAAAGACTTTTTAGCAAACAAGTAACAAGACAGGAACATCACGAAGACAGAAATGAAAATGCGCCAACTTATGATTGCAGTGGCAACAGTAAGTAAGTAAGCCGATATTACAGGCTCAAAATTTCTCAGAAACATACAGCTGTGGCGGCCCACAAGAAACGTCCTCGCGGTCTGGATTTTGGATCACGGGTCACAGTTTGAGTACCCCTGGCCTACACTGAGTTCCAAAAAGCTTGTCACAACTTCAGGACATTGTACAAAAGCAGTTGGTTAGTTGGATTACTTCCATGGAAAATGTTCAGCCTTGTGGGTTTATGCAGCCAAATGCAAAAATGTGTTCCCTCATTGAGGATTATTCTCGTAAATCGAACAAATCCTGGCTTTATCTAGCAATTACAGGACTGTCCGTGGGCTGTTACTGGGATGATTCCAAATTTTTTTGTGTACTAGGTCATTGTAAACATTGGAACATTAACTTAATTATGTACATCTGAGCTGGGTTTGGCACAACTTTAGGTATACTAAAGCTGTATTTCTATGTACTATGTACTGCTGACAGGTTTGGCTGCTTTAGGTGTGTGTGTGTGTGTGTGTGTGTGTGTGTGTGTGTGTCATGTGCATATAATAGTCACACACACACATATGAAAAAACAGATGTATTTTGGTATAAATTGTGCAACTTGAATTGATTGGATGATCAGTGTTTTTCTGCCACTGCCATTTAGTGGGAGGTTTGGACAAGCAGTATTGGAGCCATTGACACTACAAGTTGAATTGTCTGAGTGGTTTAGCAACGTTAAACCCTGTCCAGTGCCCACTGTAGGATTATGAAGGGGCTGCAGTAGTAAATTATGGGAACAACAGCTTTTTACCTTTTCTTAGCTGTGTTTATTGTACTAATTTTGTAAATCCTGTTTCATTGCAAACCATTTATTGTTTGTGTTGTTGAGTTTAGTACATTATCGATCGTCTCTCCATTGCGTTTACACACAAGCTGTGGAAAGTGAAA
Organism: Metaphire vulgaris; assembly: GCA_018105865.1. Classification (NCBI taxonomy): domain Eukaryota; kingdom Metazoa; phylum Annelida; class Clitellata; order Crassiclitellata; family Megascolecidae; genus Metaphire; species Metaphire vulgaris. Next base: position 4,418,007 of record CM030833.1, on the reverse strand, counting down.
GAAGAAACCCTGATTTGTCTACAGAAGGCACTGAATGAGTCAGTAGTTGGAAATTCTGACATTTGAAATCTTCAATTATTGTCATAGATATGAAAATTTAATGTTCTTTTCTCTATTTATCTGCTATTCTTGCTGCATTTAAATTGACATGACATGACATCTTTATTTCTTTCTCCATAATTTCTCCACAATTTACATAAAATATAAACAAAATAACATATACATATGTACTTATCTAATAATAACAGTGTAACTACTCAGAAGGTTGAGAAAGAAATAAGAAATGGTTACTGAAGGGATCATGGATCCTGCATGAAAGTAACCAGTACCTATGAAATTTTATAATGATAGCAGACATAAATTAAGAAATTAGTTTCTTCAATGCTAAATTGTTATCTTCAATGCTAAATAACCAATTGAATGAGAACCATGTTTGGTAAACTTCTTTTTTAGAATGTGTTATTGAGATCATTGTTCAAATGTAATCTCTCAATCAGTGAAAGTCATTTGTGGCCATTTATTTAGCACTTGAGAACATAACTGACTTGTTCAGAAGAACTTGTAATCCAAGAACTCATGATAACCCTTGCTAATCGGACTGCAGTTGTTATTATAAATGTTGCAATCGGGTCAATTTTATTTATCCTGACAAGAAAATTGTTCACAGTTTCTCAATTAATTGATTCCAATTAGTGAAGCTTATGTATTAGCACCGAAAGGCTATATTTTTGCGAATTCTGAATTATTTTGACTTTTAGATTAGGGGTCACCAAAGTACAGTTTATCCGTCCCATAAACTAAATTTGCTTGATGAAAATAGGTGCTATGTCACTATATTTTTGTTAACATCACTATTTTTTAAATTACTTTTTGACGAGTAAATATGTTGGTTCTTTCTTTTTTAGTGTACTTTGCATGCTAGTTTACCCATGACTAGTATTGAATGCTAAACTTAGTTTTACTTCTTTTTCCCAGACTTTTTGAGCTAGCTTGCAATTATTAAACAGACTGGTTATGCGGCCCACGCTTGTCAATTCTTTCAGTTATCTGGCCCACCATCAAAAAAATGTGGCGATCCCCTGTTTTTGACAATAAGTAGTAGCTGACTTTTTGTGGATCCTAATCATAATATGCTGTCTCTGATGACTGGTCAGTTGTGTGCTTGCATGTTCAGCTTTGGCGCAAAGAGCATTGGTTTATCAAAGATCGTTCCATCAGTTGTCAAACTTCTTGATGACCAAAGTATACCAGTGAGTTAAATAGAAATTAGATCTGTTTTCTATTATAATTTAATAACTATTACTATTTTTATTGATCATTGTTAAACTTTTGCGATACCTTTTTGTTTGATGTATCTCAATTAATTATTTAAACTCTTTATTTATTCATTTGCTGTCGCTGATTGATGTTATTGATCAAGGATATTGATTGATTGATTGATGTATCCTTTGTTATTAGGTTCGAGAACAGGCAGTGAGTACATTAGTTGAAATTTACCGACATGCGGGAGAAAAAGTGAGAAGCGATATTGCAAAAAAGGATATAAACCCTTCAAGGTTTGCAATTTATTACTTTTTTATTATTTCAGAAGCCCATTGAAAGTGTAGTTGTGCTAAAAAATTCTTTGCATTACTGAAAGTAAATTTTGGCTTTATTGGATGATGAACTTGATTTTAACTATGTTAGATTTACACTTAGTAACAGTGTAAACCTCAGGTCTTACCTGGCCTAAACTGAAGAAAGTGTACCAGGGCCGAAAAATATAAATCTGCCACTGCTGACCTGACCTGAGGTTTACACTGTTACTTAGGTGTATGCGTGTACAGTATTCATCTACAGATTGCGTCCATGTCTGGTAATAGTAGAATCAGAGCATTTTGATGTTAATCTTGTGTGTAGATTGAATCAGATTTTTCTGAAGATGGATGAAGTGAAAAGCTCTGGCAGAATGATTGCAGCATCCGAAAGTATGTTGAATATTGTTGCTTCTATGAATGGTTGTTTAAGCTGAAGGATCAGCATTTCATATTTTGTCTTTTGTTTATACTTGAGTTATTTTAATCTTTAGCAGTGTCTGTCTGCTGTCTGAAATATCTCAAAGCTCCATATAAATTTTTGTAATCCTAGTGGGAACACCTTTGGTTAACATCACAATAGATGCTGTAGCAATTTTCTGTTTCAGTACATTATGTTATATGATATAAAATACACTTTTGTATATGTGCATTAGGTAATTAAGTAAAATCTTGTGAATTTATATAGCACTTTCAAAAGGTTTATTCTTAAATGCATCATCTATGTTTGAAAGATCTATAAAGGCAGACATCGGTCAGGCAGGGCCATTTTATCTAAAGGGTTATCATGGTTGGGACATCATTTTTATTCAAGATCCATATACCACATCCCTGCATGATCGTTGACCATGAGTCATGGTTGTTGTTGATTTGTGGACAAATTTTGGGCTATTAATGTGCTTGAAAGTGGGAGTTATTTGGTTGTTAGCTTGTGCACTGAACATTTTTGTGATGCTGTAGAAACTAAGGTTAGGAGTAAGTAGAGCTTAAGTAATAGTGTAAGCATAAGTTCAGTGTAATTCAAAGTAATCGTAGTGGGAGCACTTCTGCTTGTTAAATTATATTATGTTACGTAAGCATCATCATTGTTGCATTTTAATGGTGTCGTTAAAGCCGTTGTGAATGCAAAGGTTTTAAATGTTTGTTTCGTGACTTTGCTTAACCTCGGTGTGTGATACAGACAGTCGATTTGATGATGAATCTGACAACTCACAGACGTTAAAAGTAGCGAAAAGGTCAACTAGTTCGACTCGAACGTCTGCTGTTAGTTCAAAGTCTTCCAAAACATCAACTGCACCAGGTTAGCCACTTAGACCCTTTGTGGTAATGGACAGGTAAATTCAAGGGAAAATAGTGGTTAATTTTAATTAATTAATTTTGTTAATGTTTCGGTTGTGTTTATCATTTTGACTTTATTATATCTGAAGAAATGAAATTTTCTCTGTTTTATTCCTCATTCATTTTAGAATTTTTCTTTTTGCAATTGACTTTTGAGACGTGAAAACGTGAAAAATTCTAGTAGGTAATGTTTTTTTAAATTTTAGCGGCATCCGGAGCTATCGACGAAGACACGTTCATTCGTTCTTTTGAAGACGTCCCGAAGGTTTTTGTAAGTAAACACTGTCGGATGCTGCCTTTTGTATATGTTCATGGTCAAAAAGTAACAATGAAATAGGCATAATGCTTTGTTTGCTGTGCACATATGTGTGTGCATGTTCAGTGTTTGAAATAAGCTTATGAATTAAAGGAGAATGCAGTTTCCATTTGCATAGAAGTTTCTGTGTTTGTGTGAATTAGATTTCATCGGCCAAAGAGGTTGGTGATCGATTTGCTCGAATTCGCGAGATTCTATCGGATGCCAATAACGACTGGGAAAAGAGAAACGACGCGGTACGTTGGACTTTGTGCTATTTGCTCTCGGTTATATTTTTTTCATCAAACTCTCGTGCTTACAGTAGTTGAGTTGGGAGGTTCTGAAACCGGGTACCGTCCTGACATTGACCATAGTCGTCAACTGTGTTGTAGATGCTCCATTCAGAAGACAGTGAACGCCCCAGCCCTAGACTGTAGCCAAATCTTGCCGTGTCACAATTTCATGCTTGGGTGTAGAAGTTTTTTTTTAATGGCAGGTGTGACACCACTCACGTCTCGCCCTGGTAGCACTGCCGCTGTTGGTCCACAGCTGCCTATTTGTCAAGACATAAGTCCTGCTTATATTGAAGTTAACTCCTCATTTCTGGGGGTTATTTCACTCTTTGCCACCTGTGACACATGACGACAGTTCCAACTCTGCACTGATGCAGTGGCATTGAACTCCCTCGACAACCTCAAATCGTTTTGGCTCAGAAATTTGTGTGTATTTGAAATAAAATTTCATGTTAATATATCTCATGGACAGGATTAAGTTGACAGTGGAATAATGTTTGATAGTGTTTAATAGCGGCTAATCAGGATGAATTGACTGACTGGAATTTGAATCATAATTTTGTGTTCAGTTGAAAGAGGTGCGTTCTTTGTTCGTCGCTGGTGCAAACAACTATCCTGACTTTCAGCAACAGTTTCGAACACTTGAGGCGTGTTTTCGTCTTTCAGTTCAGGATCTGAGGTCTCAAGTTGTTCGAGAAACATGCATTACAATTGCGTAAGTTTGTTGTTGTCGTAGCTGTCGGCATGGAGTATATTTTTAGAACTTTTATTTCAGTATTTATTGTATTAAATAGGGCAAATTAGGTTTTCACACTTTGAGTTTTCTTTCAATGCCCAGAAAATTTGAACTGTCAGGACCTTGAAAGGGATTGGCATTGGGAGGGACGTGAAAAATCTAGGAAATCGGAAATTTAGCTCCGAATAATGTACTTATTAATCAGGATATAAATTTGAATAGAACCAGATATGCCATTTGCTGATCTTCTTTGGTGCAGTAGAATGCTCCATTTTGTGTATATGCAATGCTGAGTTTGCTCATTTGAAGTTGTCAAACATTCTTCTATTCTGACCTAAATTTTACAGAATTTGAATTTAATTAAATATGCTACCACTTGGTTTTGTAAAAATTTGACTAATCCGACTGGTCAGGTCAGGCCTTTGTCCTCCAGCTGTGTCCAGCTATCAACTTCTCCATGACATCTCTCCGAAGTTCTCTGTCCTTTGCTATTTCTTCCAAAGTCATTCGGTGTCTTCCATCACTTTTGCCGTTGAGATTCCTGGCTATGTTCAGATCCTCTTCCAATCCGTCCACCTTGGTCTTCCTTTAGATCTTCTCCCCTCTGGTTTGTAGTTGAAAATTCGTTTTGGGTTTCTTATTTCATCCATTCTGAGTATGTGTCCAGTCCATTTCATTCTTCTCTTTCTGATGACTTCCATGATGCTCGGTTGCAGTGTTTCTCTCTCTAACTTCGTCATTTGTTATATATTCTTTGTATTCAATCCTTAGTATTCTTCTAAGCCATTTATTTTCTGTTGCTATTATTTTTTCTCCAATTCTTTTTTATGGTTCAAGATCGCTTCATATTATAATCTGACAGAGACCTGATGTCAGCGCCCTGAATGTTATTGTCTAATATCTGTGCAGATATATGGCTCAGCAGCTTGCGAGAGAATTCGACCATTTTGCCGAGGCAGTTGTACCTGCCCTCGTTCAACTGATTCCAAATACTGCAAAGATAATGGCCACTTCTGGAACTATAGCTCTCCGTTTCATAGTTCAGGTACACATGAAAAATGCGCATGCAGTTGTAAAATCCTTTATGGATGGATTTTACATATGTTTTTGTATGCGTATGTGTGTCTCGATGGCATTTGTCTTAGGGTGCAGGAATTAATTCGTGATGAAGGCCATAATATCAAAGTGTCTACATCAGACTACCATGCTTGAACTATATCGGAATTAATATTTTGGTTTTATTGAACTTTTTAATATCTCCTAAACGGTTCATTTCAGAATCTTTAAAATTATACAGTAGAAATATTTTTAAAAATTTGATGCTCTTGCGACTGATTTTAACACCACTGAACTACGAAAAGCAGATTAAATTTTCATAAAATCTAACTGGATTTACTAATATCTAATGGCTTTTTGCTTTGCAGTACACTCATGTGGGAAGACTTACACCCCTCATCACGTGTAATCTTGCTTCAAAAAATAACATAATTCGCAAGTATGTTTGTTTTCGTATTTCTACATTTTTCTGGTGATATATGTCTTTCAATTTTCCTATCATGATTTGCATTATCATGGTTTGTTTTTCAGTATAAGGTTTTGTTATGAATACAAATTCGGGGTAGAAGTGATCAAAATCTGTTGCCTATTTTGAAAGAATAATATTTAATGTTTTCTTTTTTTTAAAAATTTTTTGATGTTAATTCTATCCATATTCATATATAATGAATGCTAATTTTATTTGGAATGCTGTTGCTGTGAGAATTGGCATTGAAACCGGATACAGAAATGCAGATTAAAATAAATATTTTATAATGGTTAGATCAGGCAGTGTATAGCACTATATTGTTCCTACTTGTCTACCTATCAGTTCTGACATTCAAACATTTTGAACTTTATTATTATTTGAATTTTTTGAGCTTTGTTGATAAGCCTTTAAAGTTCATAAAGTTCAATTCGAATTGTCACTGCAAACGCTGGGTCGTGTGAGAATTTGGTCAGCATTTTAATTTATACATACAAAAATGCAACAGACTCACATGAAAGACAAGTTGAGAAGATTGTCAAAGTGCATTGTAACTTACGACTGGTGGATAAGATCAAAAACATCTGCTGTGCTGATGAATAAATACATCGATTGGTCATCTGAAACCGAGTCAACTGGAGAGGAATAAATTGGAAATTTGAACTTTTATGAACTTTTCCCAACTTTTTTTTTCTTTAAACTTCACTACTCTGATTATGACCAGTCTGAGAAGAACATCATGTGCTTTATTTACGGTTAGGTCATGTGTTTTATGTGCTTTATTTACAGTAAGGTATTTATGGTATGGTTTGCTATATTTCCATGCTATCTAACTAGTGATAACAATGTCTTCAGCTGCTATATGAAAGCAATCTTGTTTCATTTGAAGACAATGCTTGGAGCTGATAGACCAGATGCTGAGGACATGGCCTTTGAGCGTCCTGGAAAAGCAGGCCTCTGTGCTGCAAGAGGCGATCAGAAAGGGTCTAACAGATGCCGACCCAGAGGCTAGGGCTCATTCCAGGAGGTATGGAGATGCACTCTACATACACTAAGAAATATTTAATGCTTTATCCTCCTATATAGTTCTCAATGTCTCTTTGGAATGTCTCTCTTTCGCATGTCTGTTGACTTGGAATGTGTCTGTCAAGCGGCACACACCCACTGAAGCTGCAGGCTTCAACCTCTTGCCTCTTCTCTCCGGGCCCCTGTCCCCTCTGCCCCTGCACCTCCTTGCCTCTTGACCGCCCCTGCCACCTTGCCTCTTTACCCTTCTGTCCCTCATGCCATCCCTCGCTCCCATTCCCCATGTGGCCTTTCCTCTTGCCCCTCCCTTGCCCCTTACCTCAATGCCCTCGTCCCATCCCTCCCCTCAATTCCATCCCCTCCTTGGTAGGCTTCATTCGGAGGACACAGGCCCTCTGGGGTCATTGGCCTCAATGGAACCATAGGCTCCATTTGAGAGGCACAGCCCCCGTGGGGGCAAAGCCTTCTTTTGGTTTGAAGTGATAGGCTCCGTTTTGAGGCGCATTCCCCCTGGGAGACGAAGCCCCCTTTGGGGTGTAATTTACAAAAAATTGGGGTAGAAAATAGCCAAGCATTCATTTTTGATGGGTAAACAGCTGGTATGTTTATTTACTGTAACAAACAACTCTGCTACTACTACTACTACTACTACTACTACTACTACTACTACTACTACTACTACTATTGCTTTAGCTATATATTTGCTACTGCCACCACCACTACTACTATAACTGCTACTGCTAATATTACCACTACTACAACTACCACCACTATTGCTGCTATGACTACAATTGCTACCACCACCACCACTCCTACTATGACTGCTCTGCTTTCATTTAACACTGTGATTACTATTGTCACCGCTAGTGCAACTCCTATGATAATGCTAATATTGCTAGTTGTTGGAATTTTGCACTGAATGCCGTTGTTCTCACGACAGAGTTAATTTTCGTTCGTTTACTGACTTCTTTGAAGGGCTTACTGGGGGTTTGAAGAGCATTTCAAACAGATGGCGGCCGCTTTGTTCAACAATCTTGAGAGCTCACAGCAGAAGTTACTTCAGGGAGCTTCGAGCACTTCTTCGAGCACTAACTCGTTGAACAACCCCACGAATGCTCGTCAGAGTGTGTCGTCTGCCAAGGACGTGGCACGAACAAGGTCGGCAAGCAATGAGCGAGCCTTAATGTCTGCTTACAGGTTGAAGAATGTTTCCGGGATTTCAAAAAAGAGGAAATTTTTTTATAGTGTCAATTTTCTCGGTGTCATTGCAGTATAATATGCATGTGAACACGACTATATTATAAATATTACACTGAATGCTTAATATTGTTTTGGATTTAATTTTGAAGTTTATTTACATTGTATTCTGTTTCACTTTATCATTTCTGCAGTGTACGAATTTCATTAGATGGTACCCGGTCAAAACAGCGCACGACAAAATGGTGCAAAGAAAATACCGACAAAAAGGGCGCAAGATTGCTGACAAAACGGCCCAGACAAAATGGCACAAATGACAGATACACATAAGAACAGGTTTAGGGTAAATTAGGGTAAACATGGCAATGGCCTTCATCATATCTCTCCTTTTTAAGTGGGTCAACGGTCAAACAGCGACATATCGATCTGAGATGTTCATTTGCCTTTTTATAGTGTTTCAGCACGACCACGTGATGTGGTGGTTATGGGTAATGAAATTGTTGCTAAAGTCATTTTATTGTGTATATGGACACACACACACACACACACACAGATTAGTTGTTATTAAACAAAGACACAATAATATAGTCTCTTCTAAACATTTATCTAGGTAAAAATTAAGTGCAATTGCACTAACCTACATAATTAATCAGGCCTATCAACGCTAGCATAATTTTTAACAATATCTTTTAATCTTTTAATCTTTTTTTCCAGTTGAATAATATTTTCTTTTGAGGCTTTAGGCTGGTGGACTCCAACCAAATATCTTTCAATTTCTATTTCAAAGTGTAATCCTGTTCGATGCATTTAAGAATGAAACAGTCTTTTGAAAGCACATAAGTTATTTAATTTTCAAGATTTTCATTATCAACACTAGAACGGAGGAGTCCCTTCTGCATTTGTTTTTTAACAATATCTCTTTTAATCTTTTTCCAGTGCTTTTTTCAAAATTTTTTTCTGTTTTTGAGGCTTTAGGCTGAGTTGTGGACATCCACTTAATTAAATTATTCGTTCAATTGGGGATCGGATATATTCCATTTTACATTGAGTTACAGTTAAATACACGGTTCAGTCCTGAAACTAAAAAATGTTTTAGCAACAATCAGAAACAGTTTCTTTTGTTGTTGTTGTTATTATTATTAGTGTTATTATTATTAATTATTATTATTATTTGCATTTTGCCAATGAGTACCATGAGGAAAAAAAAGTTGTTGATTTTTTCATGAAATTGTTCCCTTCGTGCAAAGTTTTAACAAAATGTGTCAATATTTAGAGGTTGACAACGCTGTTAAAACAATGGAGCATCAAACCTTAGAACTCAGTAACAATTTGTTTTTAGACAATTTTAGGTTTTTAGTTCCCATAATCTAAGCTGATCTTTGATTATATAATACACATTACATATTCTATGCAATATTGAATAGGCTACTTTTAGTGCCTTTAGGTATTGTGAAATAAGATTCCAAACGACACTGGAGAAGCGCAGGCATCAGCAGTGTTCCTGGTAAGAGGCTCACAAAATCCATTCGATGTGTTTTGATACCACAGCCAGTAACACTGGAATGAAGGCTGGTGCCTGTATCTTGCTGCAGCAAAAACTTTAGCGAGATCTCTCCCTAAGCCTGTCGCCATTTGTTGTAGCCAGCTGTTTTTGTTGATGGGCTGAGTGTCTAATATCAAATTATTTAAAAGACAATGCATTGATTGTTGAATATGACAGTGTGATGAAGACAGACACATTTTCCACTTTGAAATTAAATTATTAATTTGCCAAAGAAAACAGAAAACTTAGTTCCTGGTGCTCGCCTCGCTGTTTCTTGATGATACTGCTAGCAACAATCAACATTTCCTACCTTATTTGGCACGCTAGTTTCAAAAGTTAAGATAAAGATCCACCTGTTTTTCACAGTTCAGACTTACAGCAGCAGAATTATTAGTAACAGTTCAATTTGTTTGTTTGAGAATATATCATTAACCCATGGTTTATCAGCATAATCAGCTCCTGGGAATGATCTTTCAGGTTAATAGCCTGTTAGTTATATAGATTGCTGAGGTCTTTTCCATTGTACAGTGGTCGTGTTTAAGCAGCTTCAACTCAGCCATTTCATTGATTCGATGAACATTTCAGAATTTCTTCTAGATCCATCCATTTGGGCTAAAGAATCATATTTGGCAGCTCAGTCAGTCAGGAGCTGAAAGTATTCCTGTTGCCCTAATCCAGACATTTTATCTGACAAACCAGGAAGGTACTACAAGTACTTCATCGAAAACAGTTTCCACTGCCAAATGAAAATGTTACTTGTTCATGAATTAACACTTTTGACCGTTTCTGAAGCTAAATACTTTTTTTTTGTCTATTTGACATTTTTAATTGTTGACAACAAATTAATACATCATAATAATGGTAAAGGGTTAACATGGGTTATTCTTATATGAACAAAATGCGCTGTGACTTTAACAATAAAATTTATTTTTTTATTGCACTGTATATTTGTCCATTAACCCTTTTATCATAATAAATATTTATTTCATAGCCGATTTTCAAAATAAGATTTTCACTATTTGACTTCAACTCATAAATAAATGGGTGGCAAGTTTACGAGGGTTGGTGTTTATAAGTTATTTATAACCCTTGACCGTTTGCTCCGAGAATACTTGTCCACCCATTACGTTACAAATAAGGCTTCTAGAACGCTGTGACCAAATAAAACATTGCACTGTATATTTGTCCATCGCTTTGGCAAATGGTTATTTTCTGATTTTCAAAAATATTTGAATAAATGGATGGCAAGGCATGCAGGACTTAATATCACTGGTAAAACTAAATTAAGCGGTAAAATAGTGAAAACTGGCATGTAAGACTTATCATGTTCTTAATTGCTCACAAAATGTTCTGAATTTAATAAATGAACTAAAGCAAAATTATAACAAGTCAAAGGTCAAAGCAAATGCTCAAAGTGTCCTCCTCTTGCTTGAACGCAGACATTTGCGCCATTCATCAATAACATCACCGATGATGCTTTATAACAACCCATTCCAGGCGGTGATCAGTCACTCCTTCAGTTCATTGACCCTGTGAACTTTGAATTAGTAGGCCCACTGCTGCATTTCTCCCCAAACTCTGTAGCCTATGGGGTTCACATCTGGACTGTTTGCGCCATTGGTAAATTGATGTGGGATTGTAAGAATGCACTACTGATATATCAGTAAAGTGCAGTGTCGGTTGTTGTAGGGATGTCCTGCCAGTAATGGTTGTTGCCCTTTTCAAGCTTCCTACAAACTGCCGTTACCAAAACAAACCGGTGACCGAGATTAGTTTTTTGCAGCATAAGGTAACAAAAAGACTTCTGTTGTCTGTTCTGTAGCCTCAGAAATTAATGATGGAGGCGAGTCGATAGGTCGTTCCAACAGCACGGCCAATCTCATCTCACACGTCGAGGCGTCTCGCGTCTCTTCCGCGGCCGACTACAGCTCCCTGCGTACGTTTACTCTGTGCTTGCGCATTATGTTTGTGTTTATTTGAACTCATATGCCTGTTTGCGTTTAAAGTGGGCTGTTTGTGCATTTTGCAGCTTTGTTTGTTGAATGAAGATGGTGTCGGCATTGGTTTGAGAGGGATCTGTGCTTTGAGTTTTCACACTGATTTCGAAGGAATGATGGTTTTGGTGTGACATTTAGGTGTTCTGTTGGTTCTTTTTCGGATCGCAGTAACAGATTTTTTGCTTGGCTCTCATTACTTGATGTGCTGAAATAGTGTCCTTGTTCTTGGGTATTTGTTTTTAATTTCGGCCAAAAATTAAAGTTTACAGATCATTTGGAAAAATCCTGTTCTGGCATATGATGCTTTAGGGTATCGAATTAGGTATCGAATCAAACCAGGATTTGCACACTGCTGTGTGGAACGCAGTTTAACACTAACGCTTTAAGCATGATGCCATTGTTTAAAATACACTTGAATTAACCCTTTAAGCACTATGCCATTGTTTTAAATAAACTTGAATCAATTCTACTGGATTTCTGATTTTTAGAATTAACTCTATGCTGCTTGAATTTACACATTTTCAACCAAATGATTGCTTCATTTAAGAAATTTTACTTATTTTTTAATAATCTTGTTGGTTTTTTATATTGGGCTTTGGCATTCTTGTTGTATGTGTTTCTACTGCTCGAATTGCTTGTCTGTGCCTTGTGCTTCCTGTAATTCATGCATAATTGTTCCTTCACTTGCAAATTATCGCTAATCGTAGGCCAGAGCCAAAGCTCCACTGATTTGACGTCACCCGCAAAGCAGTCCACAGGCTTGCGCCGTAACTCTTCATTGAGAATACCAAGAAATGGTTCTCCTTTGACCGACGCTTGTGAGTAATAAATGCTAACACATGGCTTTGGTTCCACATTAACATTTCCTCGGTTTCGGTAACGTTTTTTGAACAGACGTTAGCCTTTTAATTTGCCAGGGTTTTTAAAGTTCGATCATGCAATTGCAATGAGATACTTACTTACTGCCAGAAGTTGCTTCCTATGTTCTGAGCATTGCTGTGTTCAACCAATGAGTAATAATTAATCAGTGTTAATTGTCTTGATTTGCTTTTGCTGTTTGATTATGCTAACACGTTTTGGTTATTTGAACCTGTATTTTTCACTATTTAGTAATATGATTGTCTGGTATTATTTTTAATAAAATGCTCACTCTTTAAACCCATGATACTGCTATAGCGGGTTGGCCCTATAATCATAATCTCCGGTTTCCCGCAATAGCGGTATGAACGTATATTAGGTCTCAGGGATCCGTGGTTATTGGTTTTTATGTACAGGCTGAAAGAATTCAAAGGGTTAATGCATTTTGATTTAGCTTAAATGACATGTGTTAATGAAACTATGATTTTATATATGAGAATTTTTAAAATATGTTTAAAAATGTCAGCATCTGTGCAATGTTTGAATCTAGTAGGCAAGGCTTCTTTGATTGAGCAGTTGAAAGTTCTCGGCTTTAGTTGTTATTGTTTATTGATTTACGATCTTTTATTTATTAGAATATTTTGGAATTTATTCCTTTTTTGTGGGTGTGTGGCTGTTACTGAAAGTTTGACTATGGATGGAAGACTGATTGTCTGCTTCATTGTTAATGGCATAATTTGAATTTTAAAAAAACTTGCACTATACCTCTTTACGAGTGTCTATATCCTCAGGATTGTTAATATGTGAAGTTTCTACTTTAATTGAACTGTTTAAGCTCAAAGTCACGTTACTGTAGAAGTTTTTGAAGTAAACCACCGGAACTGAGTATGTTCAGTTACATTGCATATACAGGGTTGCAAAAAACAGACTACATTGCATATACAGGGTGGCACAAAAAACAGACTAGTCACATTTAGGTTTGCATTTAATATAGTCCGTTTTTTTTGCGCCACCCTGTAGTTGCAAAGTATCTGGACATTTAAGGGTTAAATAATGTTGCTGTGCTTTTACCAAGAGTTTTGTTCTTCTGCAGTCATAGTGACCAAAACTCCTGTGATTTTTAAAATGGAAATATTGATGGACTGTTCTTTCGTGCCTTCCACGTTACTTCTATGACTTATTTAGCCTAACATTTGGGCGTTTTGTTAGTAATTAGAATTGCTGGTACAGTTTGACAGTTTAAAAATTTGTTGATCAAAATTTTAGTTGCACCAACAGTGACTTTTCCAATGTTCTGCATATGTATGGTATCAATAGTGACCTGATTATATACAGGCCTCCTTCTCAGAGCAGAAATATCCGGTAGTCTAATGCAAACGTAGCAAAATAGAAACTATTTCCACCTTTGCAGCTAGAGGGCTTAAAAGGTTTTTGGGGTTTTGTAAAGCAGAAATTAAGATACATGAATGTGTCTGAGTAACTGCAGTTTGTGTCAAACATATACATTTTGTTCGATGCAAGTTTTGAACAGACGTTAATGCAAGTGTGTTTGTGATATCAGCGCGTCAGAAGAAGTCTCGCGTTGGGGCTGCTAATGGGCACGTGGCCACGGCTGCAGAAAGGACGAGGCCACATTCCAAAGCACAGTCACAGCGTAAGTTGTGCTTCAGGGAGTTCTTGTTCCATTTTCTTTGTTGCATGTTCGATGTTTAATTGTAAAATTTAATATTTCTGAAAAATATTCTGTTCATCTCAAAGCCCCCTCCAAACAAAAACTTGCGATGTATGTGTTATCTGATATTTTGAAAATTGCATTGGATGGTTACTTCACATTTTAAATTCTTATAGTTTGTATTTAATCTCTTACTAATCATGCTGTGTTCTATTACAGTGATGAAATTTGCAGTAGAAAAATATGATAACAATTCTGGATTATGCCCAGGAGATGTAACAGTTGCCTGATTCTTGATGCTGATATTAACAGTTGTGAGACTCAACATAACCTCTTGCATTGGTGTGTTGGTGATCTTTTCAGAACGTTTCCTTTCTGCAGCCACTGTTAATATTAACATGCTCTGAGTTTATGGTCATAGCAGATAAGATATATGTCGGACGTATGTAGGACTTGTTTTGGTTGTTCTTCACTGTGTTGATAAAGTATCGACTTAAGAGAAGAGATGATGTATATTCAGAATGTTTTGCTTTCTGTCTTCTGCAGCTGGAAGCCGTTCGACTTCTCCATCTTCCAGACTCAGCTACATCACCAACATGCAGCCCGACGTTATTCCCACCACATCCGGAAAAGCGACGAGGGTTTTGGCGCGAAGCCAAGGACCGAGCCGTGATACAAGCCCAACCAGAACGTCCCATGGTAAGTACAGAATTCGCGCGACAGCAATTTCCCTGTTTTCCCATCAGTCATTTCATCAGCTGTTGTCATTGGAAACATATTTTAATTTTAATGGTATCAGCAATTTCAGATTGAGTCATTTATTGACCGGTTTTAAAACCAGAATATATAAATTTTGCTTTTAACTGTATTTTTTATAAAAAAATATCGCAGCTCCACATTTGATTTTGAATTTAATCGCATGCCACAATACAGTGTATAGGGGTAATTATAATTATAGATGATGCAATTTTATTTGTAAAACACTATGGCCACCATGGTTGTTTGTGCTGGCGTAGGTGCCAGAGATAAAAGGTCAATCGGTGCAAGTCGTGTTGCGGTAACATCGCAGCGTAAAGACCTTCAGTCAGCTCCAAGGCTGCTGCAGCCAGGAGAGGACATGGAATCGGCCGTTGCCGTGGCTCTGGTGAGCTTTCCAAGTTCTTGTGACTGATTCTTGTTTTGCTGCTTTAGTCAGTTTTATTTCGTTCAGTTTTGATAGCATAGAACGGGATTAGATTTAAAATGGCCTATTTTCTGTCTGCGGTGTTCCATAGTGGCCTCTATGTACCGGTATGTGTTTTTGGTCATGTGACAGTTTTGGTTTCAGACACGTTTTCGAATTTTCAACTTAGCAAGTATCTAACCATTGGAAATGTTATTGTGTGGTAACTTGAATTGGTTAATTAATTCAGTTTTATGGTTTTTATAATCATTTGTGTTTGATGTTTCCTCAGAATGCTGTATTTCAAATGACCATCAAATGCAGGCTTCATCTCATTATTATTTTTGATATTTTATCATCAGAAGTGAAGATATATATGCATTTACTTCAGCACAGAGTAATTTATTACTGATTTACATGCTGGCCCATTTTTGCTATTTCTGTTCTGTTCTACAGTTTATTTATTTAATGTATTGATTGATTGATTGATTGATTGATTGATAAACAATCGTAGTTGCATCGTGCTGGTTCATTTCGACGTCGTACCGATAATGGAGAAGGTGAAGATGCTTGTAGTGAAACATCGAGTCAGTGCTCAGAAGGTTCTTATCGTTCCTACGGCAACATGTCTGAGGTACAGTGAAGATCTGTTTAATGCTATTTCCCTGTGATTGATCAATAAAAGTTTTTTAAATTTTGTACATGCAGTTTTTTTGCCCGTTGAGTTTACAAATCTCATAAATGCAGATTAACTCTCAGATTTGCATCATAAGTATTAAGTGCATGATTTCATCTATATCACAGTGTTGTGTTATTATTATTATTATTATTATTTATTATTATTATTATTATTATTATTATTATTTAATGACAATTTATAAAGCGCAGTAAGCATAGTAAAGGCTAAAGTCAAGAGCACTTAACAAGAGACGCTGTAGGAAATGTTGAGTTGAAATGTTGTGTTCACCTTATAGAAAAGTGCCATAATTGTGTCATAATTTTTTTTTTTAAATTGAGATTATACATGACTGTTGCAATTATTGTAAAGCAGGGTTTAGATTGTTGTGGCTATGGTCCATGGTTTCTGTTTCAAATACGAACCTTTGCACCTGAGCTGGTCACTTTTGTCTCACGTAATTGCATTAGCAGAGCAATGGGAAACCAGTTGTATTGTCCAGATGTGCTTTAGAACATAGAAGTCATTTCCATTAGATGACTCCTAAAATTTCTTTGTTGCAGTATCACATTTTTATGATTATTTTTTGATTTCAAACTCACAAATTTATATTTTCTGTTCATGACAGAATTTATGCCATAGCTTATTCCATAACTTATGTCATAATTTTTAGAATATTGGTTGTCAAATATCTTATGTAATTCTTTGTTAGATGAGTTTTCACATTCTGATGGAGCAGTCACTTGTTGCTTGATATGTTGATTTTAAAAATGAGTATGTTCTCATGATGTGATCACATGTGATTTCAAATGAATGTGTGTCTGGATGGCACAACATGCATGCTTGATGTGCATTCTGCATGACAGACATTAACCCCTTAACCGTGTATTTAACTGTAACTCAATCTAAAATGGACAGATATATCCGGGGTCCCCAGTTAAGGGGTTAAGAGATATAGTTGCAGCATATTGTTGCAAGATTCACCAAAAGCCATCACAGAATTTCACGGCCCCTTGAAACTAATCGGGTGTAATTGCACAGGAATGGCATAATCTTAATATTCTTTGGATGAAATTTAACACACTGGCCACCTTGATACATACATCACATGCCCCATTTGTGGCCACGACACCAGCCAGAATGTATTTTTTGTCCCATTGTTAGATTTGGCTGCAAGATAATGTTTAACCTGGCCGTCAATGTGTTAACAGAGTTTTCCATTTCTTACTCAACACTTTAGTTCTTACTTACTAAGTTGTTTTCTGTTACTCTTGGTGCTTTACAGGCTTCAGATGCCACCGAGAGACGAATTTTGTCTCTCCGGTTGACTAAGGTAGCACTAGTGTAAACTTTAAACATCTCACTTGATGTTCGTTTAAAATTCTGGTGCGTGTTTCTGTGTATTTCATCTCAACTTCTTAAATTCTGTTTTGTGAAGTTGTTATTGTGCCTGCTTTTTGTTTTGCCTGGAGCAGCTCTGCCTTGATGTGTCCCGTTATATCAATATTTGATGCTCTTCGGTTACATTTGAATGTCCTGAATTTCTTTGTTTTGCATTCACATCAGTTCTATATTGTGTTTTTGCTTGCTGCTGCGAATAAGGATGAAAACAATGTTTTGACGACTGGCTTTATTTTGATAACTTATTTGTTGAATTTCCAGAACTTGTGTGCAGAAGCATTTCTCATCCATTTGTAGTTTTCACATGATCTGATTTTGTTTCTTTCAGGATATGAATGAGATAATCGCTTCACTGTCGAGTGGTAGTTGGTCCGACAGAAGAGACGGCCTCATATCTCTACAGAATGCTTTGCAGACAAATCGATATATGAGGTGAATGGTTGTGCACCAGTGCGTGGTATATGTGACTGTGTTTGTGACTGGAATGCTGGAGTATTGGAGATTGGTGTTGTTAAAGTGGTCTGAAAATCTTTTTCCTGTAAGTGAGCAACCGGGCTAGAGTGTTTTGATGCGTAGAAGGATCGTCTGATTTTGTGGTCTGTAGTTGATTTAGAAATGGTTTGGTAATGTTGAAAGAATGAAGGAAGAAAGACTACCAAAGAAAGCACTATACAACTATGTTGAGGGGAAAAGAAGAAAAGGAAGACCAAGAAAAACATGGATAGAAAACTTTTAAAGGGATGCAGGGAAATGCAATGAGCTTCATCCAAATGACCAATGCAGCAAGGACAAATAGAAGCAGAAGGAACTCATTCAGACCCATCTTCTAAACCAATAGGGAACGATGGAAGGAAAGAAAGAAGTTGATTTAGTGAGGCTTTGTTCTGTGTGTAGTGTTTGTGACTTTACTGTGAAAGGTTATTCCACATCAATCAATCAATCAATCAATCAGTCAGTCAACTATAAGAGTTACTCTCAGTTACCGGTACTCAATGTAGTCATTCCATCAATTCTTTACGTCTGTGTATTGTTGTTTTGTGCAGTCGAGCGGAACTGAAGAAGGTCTTGGACCTGTTCACGCGAATGTTTCACGATCCGCATGGCAAGGTGTTCAGTGCATTTATGGAGACTCTCGCTGATTTGATTAACATTCATAAGCTGGAACTTTACGACTGGCTCTATCTTTGCCTTCCTCGACTCATCAACAAGTTGGGAACTGACCTCCTTGGGTCAGTTCAGGCCAAAGTTCAAAAGGTTCTTGACATCATCAGGTGACCTTTTATTATTACTATAATCATCATCATCAATATCATCATCATTATGATCATTGTTATTATTATTATTACTATTAGTATTATTGTTAAACTGACAATTTGTTGTGTGCTATATTACCAAATGTCAGGAGGAAGGGCTCATTAATTAGCTATGCTGTACAAAAATAGTGGTTATCATACACAAATAAATAAAACTTAGCTTACTGTTGTTGTGGCTTTATGGAATCTTGTGTTCCTCTGACTTTGTAAACTTTTAGTTTTGCAAACTGTGTGACTTGAATTGAAAACCTTAGGTATGTATAATTAGTTCATAATCCCTTTGCCATCAAGTTTTCTGTAATGTAATGTGAGCAGTAATCGACGTGTTTGGCGTTGTGCGACCGGTTCTAGTCAGAACACCGAAGTTAAGCAATGTCAAGCGCAGTTAGTACTTGGATGGGTGACCCTCCTGGGATCTAGTCATGGTGCTGACTGCCAACCAAGCCATTCATCGTTTAGGAATTGATAAATTTGTAGCAGCGCTAAGCTGTGAAGGTAAAACACAGGTCTAGAGAAAGTATCGGTAATGAAACCTAGTTTAGATTAATGGTGTAAGCCACCTGCGTCACTGTTTGCCTAGTACCTGGAGATCAGCGCTGGACCTTACGCTCGTTCGAGTACGAGATTATCTTTACCTTTGTAAAGATTCTGAATGACTGATAAACTTTCTTGATGTTGTTAGGGTTTCTTTCGAGGGTGGACACCAATTCAACATTATAGCCAAGTTTATTGTTGATCAAACTCAGTCGCCAAATCTTAAAGTAAGTGTTTTTAAGATTTTGAAATTTTTTTGTTGGGTCAACTGACAAAAAATCTATTTGAATTTTTTGTTGAGAATGTTTTTTTATTTGATGCTATGTAGTTTATTCAAATTGTCAATTTTCTTTTTAGTTCAGCTATTTGAGGCAAAATCATTGAAAGTTGTTTTCTTTGAGTGTGATTAGTGCTATGTTTTTGGAATACAAGTAGAAGTTATGATTTGGAATAAGGAAAATTATCGACGTTAAGTTTTATGTTTATCTCAGTTATTTTATTGTTGATTTTTGCCAGAAAAATTTTGAGGTTTGATGCGCACTGTACCGCATTGATGAAATTAGCTTTATTCAAATTTTTAACAAATGTGCTTTTTTGATGCAAACTCAGGTAAAGGTAATTTGAAATGCTTTTCCTACGTCTTCCTGATGTAGGTGACTTAGCCATTCCAACTGCCTTTCGTTTGCTTTATTTCATATCTATTTATTCAAGGTCCTGTATGCTTTCTGCTTAGACTATTTAATAACTTTGCAATGATCATGATCATGTTTGTCAGTTGTTAGTTGCTGAGTTTTCTTCTGCCTAATTGTTATTTCTGTGCTTCAAATGCATTTCTAATCTCTTGCAGCATAGTCAATGGTCTTTGTCATGTTGTTGATATGCCATGTCATGTTATTTCATAAGATTGTCCTCATCTGCTGAGGGTTGGCCACAGTTTGGATTTTCATTGTCCATGCTGTCCTGTGATTTGGCATGGAATTATAGTTAATCTTTTCTGAATGGGCAGGTCTCAGCCATTGTCCCTTGTGCCACTGCAAATAGTTCTCTCCCTCTCCCATACTCGGACAGTTCTTGGTTCTCGCGCCTTTTCAGTGGCTGCCCCCAAACTCTGGAACTCACTGCCTCAACATGTGCGCATTGCAAATTCATTACAGATTTTTAGAAAAAGATTAAAAACCCATCTTTTTGACCTGGCCTATCCACCATAGACTGTCACCCGTTTGCCTGACCGGATACCCTAGATTTGACCTGGATCTTTAATTATTTGGATTTGGTGTGCCATTGGTTGATGCTCCTGTGCATTATGAAGTGGCGCTATAGAAGTTTAAGATTAGATTAGATTAGATACATTCTAAACTGTTGGGTTCCTTTTAACTCTTAGGCAGCCATGTTGTTTTTAGAGAATTTACCCCTCCACAGTTTCCCAAAATGTTTTAATTTGAATATCATAACAATATTGACAATGTATATATCAATTGAAAGGGCTTTTGATTATCTACAAGAATATGAAAAGCAAAATATAACATTTGCAATGACATTCTTCATATTTCATGAGAATATATAAAAATAAAAAATATTAAAAATTAAAATTGGACTTTGAAGTTCATTTGTGTGCAACAAGACAGTGAAATGGATCACTTATATAACAAGACAGTGTAAGTAAGCTATCTGAAATATGCACACATATGGAGACATTTAAAAATTTATATATAGATGTAAAAATGTCATATTTTAGTTTACAGAGAATTTAGTGTGAAAGGTCACAAAGAAATTATGACATATGTATTTTTGGCACTTGGCACTTGGCACTTGTCACAAATGCTCCTAAAAGATTTTTTCAGCAACAAGACATGCTGCTATTTTTGGCTTAAAATGTCACTCCTATGTAATCAACATTAAAAATTATGTAAAATGTGATATTTTAGTTTAGAAAGGATCTTGTAGAAGCAATTTGACATACATATATTTGACATGTCACAAAAAGTTCAAAAACTTGTTTTTTTATACTTTCCAGCAGAATTTTCGGTTTCGTTATCATCGGACCTGGAAATACCCATGTCATCAAACTTACCATTTTCAATCGCTTCTAAACCTTCTTTAGTTGAATAAAACATCTGCCCTGTGTATAGAAGGGCATTTAAAATTTAAATGCCAGAAGGACCATAAATCTTGCCTTTAATCAACATAGGTCAAACTCATGAAATAAACGGGTTTTCGCACGTTTTAGATGCAAAATTATGTTGGCTTTCCGTTAGAATAGTCCTAAATCCTAAATATAGCGGTCTATATATAGAAATGGGTGCGATTTCTTGTTTCGATAACGACCGCACAGGCTGCCTAAGAGTTAACCAGGTTCTTTGGTTTCTACGATTTCTAAGATTTTCAAGTGTTTGGTAATTTGGAATGCAGATCAGCATTGGCATATGATAATTGATACAGTAATATTTCATTGTACTCATGATTGTTGTGCTGAAATCTTGAAGTCTTCTGTTCTTTGGCTACAGAGTTTTTTTGTTTGTTTCTTCTTCTTCTCTTCTTTCCTTCCATCGTTCCCTATTGGGTTGGACGATGGGTCTGAATGAGTTCCTTCCACTTCTGTCTTTTGCTTCTCTGGTCATTTGGATGACGTTCATTTTCATTTCTTCTGCATCCTCTTTTGTTTGTTTATGAGGTGCCTAAGCAAATCACTGCGGTGGAGCCGTATCAGTTCCCAGATTAGAATTACTTCAATTTCAGTACACTGTCCTTATCTAGCATATTTTCTTCTCTGATATTTCTTTCAGTCACCGCATGAAGAAATCTTATCAGTTTACTTCTCATGTTCCTGCAGTTCCCAGTCACAGTAGAAACTAGAAACTGGACCATATTTTGACAAACATACTAAATTTCACTATTTTATAATTAATTAATGTAACCATTTTATTTTTTCATTGCTTGATTAGACAGTTTTAATTTTAAATGCTTTACTAATGGTTTGCTTACTTGAGAAGAGTTTTCCTAACTGAAATGTGAACTTATCGAATGTATGTGTATTGTTGATTAATGTGTGTACAGACTTTCAGTTTTCTGTTTCAATATTTTTCTGCAGTGCTGTGCAGTTGGATTTTATTTGTTACAGTAGGTTCTTATGTGTTTGCTTGTGCCTGTAGATTTTTGTGCTGATTGTTAAGCATTTTCACATTTGCTGTGTGGCTTGTTCTAGTTAAGCTTTGAGTTTGTATTTGTTTCCAGTTGGCCACAGCATCAGTTTCTGCTCCAAGTGCGGAAACAAATGCCAACGTACGTCTTTCTTGCATTCAGGTCCTTCCTGAGTTTCTTTCTTTATGCAAAACTGGTTCTTTTTATAACTCACTTTTGCTTGGTTGGCATGCACTTTATGCACTTTATCTCTGGCACTTCTTAATCGTAATTATACCTGGGGTAAGTGCTTTGGTTTAACTTTGCGCTAAGACTTTACATTTCTTTTATTTTGTGCTGAACACTGCCATTTTAGTTTTGCTATTTTGGGGGTTTTACCTATTTTTTCAACTTAACTCCTTTTGATTTTTGCTGAATTGTCTCTTTTTACTGTCTTATTCAGGCCATCCAACTTGGGAGTAACGATATCAATTCTGACCCCAATCATTGAATACTAGTGATGGTATGCCTTGAGGTCCTGTCCTGTCTTGTGACAGTTTCTATACAGTTTTGGCCATCTATCTTGGCAGTCTTGTCACCTTTTATCCTGGTTCTTGCAATTGTTGTCTTGCTCTTTTAGCTTAATTTTGTATTGCAACCAGTTAACATTTGAGATATAATTATAAGACTGGCCAACTCATTTTTTGGTGGGCTGAATTCTGTAATGTTCACGATTTCCATTGAATTCTGCAGCATTTGTGCTCTTTTTTGATTTGAAAGTAATTTGTAAAAATGTTGATTCCGGATACAACCAAGTTACATCCAACAGCCACTTACTTAGTTATTAAGGATATACTTAGCATTTGGTACATACTTTGATTGTGGTTTTACAGATGTAGTAGTATATAGGAAAAACAATAGATACCGTATTTGCACGATTATTACCCGCGGGTATTACAAGAAATTACAAACTGTAGCCCCCCTTGCGGGGTGTATTCGTATGCAGGTTATACTGGAAACTTGAAACCTCGTCAATGCTCTCGGCACCCCGTACATCATAGCATATGCGGGTTATATTCGTGTGCGGCTTATGCTGGGACGTTGGAACATAATTCGTAATTTTCCGCAGGTTATGCATGTATGCGGGTTATATACGTGTGCGGGTAATAATCATGCAAATATGGGGTATATGTTGATACAAATTAAAATCATGAGTGTGCCTGTTTGCATGTGTGATTTCAGAGCTCAGTTCAGCATCTGGAATATTAATTTCAATAGTCTAACACACTGCACACTCCATCTATAGTGCACACTTTCATACTTTCTCCATACTGGCATCCACTCCTATTAACAGAACTTCTCTAGCCAGATTTTTTCTCAATTTTGCCATTCTAATATTTATTTCTCAAGGTTTGACTGAGATTTATCATGATGCCAGTTAGTGAATGGGTGTGAAAGTTGTTTTTCTTCTGAGGATCTTGTGTTTCGATTTGAGATTTGTTATTCAAATGCAATCAAATTTGGCGTCACAGAATTTGTAATGATTAATTTATGTGCATTGCAGAGAAGTTGAAAGAATT
Source organism: Metaphire vulgaris (assembly GCA_018105865.1). NCBI lineage: Eukaryota > Metazoa > Annelida > Clitellata > Crassiclitellata > Megascolecidae > Metaphire > Metaphire vulgaris. The sequence goes on along the minus strand of CM030833.1, from coordinate 4,394,173 downwards.
GTTTAAAGAAAGTAAGACTTTTTTTCTTAGAGCCTTGATTGAATTGCATAAGATTGCCATTCATTACTGGCACTGTAAACATTTTGAGGTTACATGCTTGTTTACATTGTCGTTTACTTTTTTTGATTGACAAGTGAAATCATTATAAGACTTTAATTGTTTATATTTTAAAAGGTCAAATTGGCCATCTTGAATTATCTCTACGGATTGTCGCAGCTTATGGATCCTGCAGAACTGGCCAACACCAGTGACACGCGTCTTGCAATGTCGCGGGTTATAACGTGGATGACTGAGCCAAAAAGTGCAGAAGTGCGGAAGGTATGAAAGCTTTTTGGGATTTGCTGGGGTCGTGATTATGATGTGGTCACTGATTTGGTATTCGTGCTTGTTTGTATGTGTTTGATGTCATTTTCAAAACTTTATCAACTGGGTATATAATACCTAGTCACTAGTCTGATAGATTTTTATTTTTCAATGGGGAAATGCACATGTAACTAGCATGAAGTGAATGAATTTCAGTTTAAAAGTTACCGGTACTCAGCAAGGTCTTTTTGTTTGTACCTCTCTCCCCAGGGGTGTAGCAAGAATGTCAGGCACTGGGGACAAAATGTACTAATAGCACCCTTAACTTCTAAAATTTGTGACAAGCAAAAAAGCATAGTTGTGAAATTCAAAGAAATTTTTTTAAAGTTCAACAAAGCTCAAGAAAAATAAAGTTCGGAAAAGTTCATAAAAGTTCGAATTTCCAATTTAGTCCTCGTTAAATGACTAAGAGTTAGAAGACCAATGAATGTATTCATCGGCATAGCAGATGTTTTCCATCTTATCCACCAGTCATAAGTTACAATGCACTTTGACAATCTTCTCAACTGTTTTCATGTGAGTCTGTTGTGTTTTTTGTATGTATAAATCCAAATGCTGACCAATTTCTCTCACATGATTCAGATTTTGCAGTGATAATTCCAATTGAACTTTATGAACTTTAAAGGCTTATCAATAAAGTTCAAAAAGTTCAAACAATAATAAAGTTCAAAACGCTTGAACGTCACAACTATGCAAAAAAGGTCATCAGCTATTTCACTTAATTTAGTTACATAGTCTTCGTGTAACTTAGCTAAATGAAATAGGTGATGCCTTTTTTCTCATCAGGATTTTTTTGAAGTTGAGGTGAATTAAATTCTCAATTACGTGTTTCCAACCATGGTAAAAAAAACCATCCATTAAAAATTTGGGTGTAGATTTTGGTACCCCACTTTCGGCGCCTAGGAGTGATTGACCCTTCCCTCCACCACCACCACTATGCACCTGTTTCTCAAACTCTGTGTGTGTGCGCGCGCGCGCGTGTGTGTGTGTTTAATGCTTTGATGCAGATTTCTTACTTGAATAGTACTTACTTACTCTATCTAATATATTTAATATGAACTGCTATCTTTTCAGGCAGCACAAGCACTTCTTATTGCATTTCACAATCTCAATCCATCAGAATTTTCAGCGATGGTGAAAGTCTTGCCCAAGACCTTTCAGGTACGATTACCTCTGTCAAGTGTTCTTCTTTGCTAACAGTTGTGCTTGTGTTACATTTTTGGCAAAGTGGACATTGATTTTTGTGGTTAGAAATTTATTAATTATTTATTAATTTGATGATGGTTTGAATGCTGAATATTGGATGCTTTGGTTGCTATTAAGTGGCTTGAATTCCTTTTTTTCGTGTTTTAGGATGGAGCTAACCGCATCTTGCAGGGACAGCTGCAGAATGTTTCCCTTGACACCGAACCTCTTTCGCCCCGTAACATAACGAGTCCAACCTCAGGAGGATTGCATCATTACAGAATGACTGCCAATCGGTAATTTTCCGACAGACGTTTTTACCGTAAAAGATTCTCTGCAAGAATTGTTTGTTACGAATGTTCAAATTTTTAAATTAATGATGTAGTTTTTCTTTCAGAGTAAGATTTTGTACCAGTATTTCGCTAAGAGCTTAAAGTGATTAATGGTTTTTCCTGATATATTACACGGTTGTTAACGCACAAAGTGAAGAATCTTAAATTTGAGGCAATCAGCAGTTAACAGCTTGACCAAGGTTGCTATAAAGCAGCTAGGTTCAAACCTACTTCCCTCTAGGTGCATGGCATAAAGCCTTCCACTACCCTGCCATGTTCCCGATACTTTGCAGGATGTTTTGAATTACTGTAATAGATATTGAAATCTCATTAGTAGCTATATAAAAACTGTTTTCAGTCTCTGCATCCTCTAAGATTCTGTGTTTTTGCTGGTTTATTTATTGACTTGGAATACATCATTGAATGAAGCTGTGATGCAGACTATATGGTCTGTTATAATAAACAGATTTAGGAAAACAGTCAAATAGGAATTACATATTTTGTAATTTCTATTCAGCTTTTATGTATTATAAAAGTCGTAACGACTTTACCACTGATTACTTGTTAGGTCTGTTACTTGTAATTGAAATTTTGTACACGTTCTTGTTTAGATTTGATGCTAACAGTTTTGATACTGAGAATATGAACCCAGAACAGCTTTACAACTCTTTTAAGAAGACTTCTGCCGACATTCAGAACCTCAGTCGACTAGATTTCCAGTTTTCCAACTCTCGTAGAGATTCAAGTTCACACGAGGAAGATGTCGGGTTTGACTCAAGGAGACATTTCAGCCCAGGCAGCCAAGAGGAGGTCTTGTCATTTTTGTCATCCCTAAATTTTTAAAAGTCAATTGAAATACCATGCATGTTCATTATTAAGATGTGAAGTTAAGTGACTCTAGTTGCAAATCGACAGTTATTGAAATTCTTTCTATTCATCGTTTTTCTTCTAGGAGTTTAATGGAATGAATGCTTCCAGTTTAGCCAACGCCAAATTCGACTTTGATCACGATATTTTTAATGAAGGTCGGTTGGTCATTCAGACACTTGATTACTTGTTAATAGCTGCTGTTAAAAATGTGTCTGCAGATGGCTTCACTTTAAATGACTTTGTGACTTTAAATGTCATTATGAGTAAATTTGTCCACTTTGTGTTATATTTGTCTTGGCCATAGATCTCAGTCTCTTGTGATTTTCAATGCTTTCTCTAAAGAGATCAGAGGAAGTATTCTCATAAGTAAATAATTCCTGTAGGAAAAGCTGCCTAGAAGTGTCTGAAAACTCCATCAATCAGATGGCATCAGGCAATTAAAATGACCATACAAAATATTAGTTTTTTATATTCCTGAAGGCTAGAATTTAAAATTAGAGAAATGCCTGAGAAAAGTGCTACTGGGTACAATACAGCGCTGTCTAAGTGTATATAGAGATGGTGGGGCTGCCCATGCTGGTAACCATCATTGAATGGAATGGCAAATACATGTAGAGTCAACAACATTTTTGCTCATTCACCTGAACTGGAGAGTGTTAGTAGAAGTTGTTTTGTTTGGAGCAAATGAGAAAAGATAATTTCATCCCAGTCTTTGCTGCAAAATGGGTCAGCAATGTCTGACCCCTACAAACCCTAGCCTCTGGCCAGGAAGTTCTTGCAGTGACTATAGAGGTAGAATAGGGAAGGAATTTTCAGTGAGTAAGCTATCTCATTTGAAAACTGAAGAAACCGTTCTGGTGAAATTAATACAGGGTAATGTAATTTTACAGAACTGTGTAGTTTGTAGTAGGATGCTGTTTGGATGCACATTCTCTCGAAAGCTAAAGATATAAATTTTACTACAGTATGATAGTGATCTCAACGAGTGTTACAGCATTATCTCTCATATAATAGGCACTTTTTCCCACCAAAAAATTGGTGCAAAGTGTGGGTGCATTTTATATACAGGAATAAATTTTATGTACATACAATTTTATGTATATAAACATACATAATTTAGATTTACCATATTTTCACGCATATAACACATGTGTTATATGGATTTTTACCCTTGTGGTTGACAGTGGAGGGAAACTTTGTATATACTTCAGTTTCCAAACAGTATTTGAAAGAAAAGTTTGATTGTCCAGGTTATACAATAGTTATACAATAGAGATTTCATCATAAATAGTTAAGCAATTGATGTAGGCCTATTATGACATTGGGAAGACCACCGGCAGGGGAAAACTTTGTCTACGCTTCAAATTCTACGCAAAATTTTGAAAGACAATTATGATTATCCATGTTACTGGATGGAGATTCCCCAAGTAAAATTTTGGGTGCATGTTATACATAGGTATTAGAATTTTTACATTATGATAACTCTTGAAACTTAGGGTATGGGTATTATACGCAGGATGCAGGTGCATATTATACCTGAGATAATATGGTATTTTAACTGGTTGTCATGTGAGATAATTTGGGTTTTGTGTGTGCCATCTCATGGGTCTCCTATGACGATGCTCTTTGACTGAATAATGTGGCTGTGGTGAGTTGAAAAGTTAAGCAGTTAGTTGTGTTATTTATTGTAATTTTCACCATTGTTGTGTTTCTTTATTGTGTTTTTATATGATGTAAGATCTGAATTTTTGTGTATTTTATTTTTCCCTTGCTGCCTGGTTTGTTGATGATTTTACGCCCCTTATGCACTTTGAGTTCAGGTTTCTGTTAATATTATTTGCTCTAAATTTCTGTCTAAATTTCTTGTGAATTAATGTCCCAAGTAATTTGGTTGGTTTTCATTCTGGTGGCTTGTATGTAGTTTGTTGACAGAATTTCGCGATCTTTTCAATGTTTAAAATTTTTAAATTTCATATTGTTTCATGTTAAAAGACAGTCATAAGTTATACTGACAGTTTTTAGATATGACAGTTTCTGGCATTTTCTGTCTAGAATATAAGTTCTATGCTTTGGACAGAAAATGCTAATATTTGATCCTGACCATTGGTTTTTAATTTAGCATATCAATTGTGTACTTTTTTAGCAAATCAGGTTTGCCTATTGAATCTTTTTAGTTGTGGAATACACTTACACTAATTTCTGTGAAATTATTTTGATGTTTTGTGCAGAATTTCCAGTAGATCAAATTGAAAATATTAGCGACATAATCCAGGATCTATCAGATGCCAATGGAAAGTTTGTATAAAATTTTATATCATACATTAAGGTTATGATCAAGTATAATGTAATTTGTTAATTAGACTAGTACTTCCTAGACAAAGCACATTATAATAATATAATCCTGTTGAATAGTAAAATCAGTTCGTTTACGACTTGTTGGATATCTGTAAACCGCTAATTGTGTGGCACAGTTGATCCAGTGGTTGATGAGCTGAACTGCTGCCAGTCTTAACCTTTTTGCAGGTGAAAAAGTTTTGAACATTTACCCGAAGTTAATTTTTTTCTGCAAAACTACCAAATTTTGGTATATACATAGAAATAATTTCTAAAACCATTGTCAACATAGCAATGCATGTCAAAATGTTCTAGCACAGCAGATTAGTGCCATCTACTTATAGACAGTGATAGTGTGGTACCTGAGGTAGTCTCCAATGCAAAGACCAGCATTACAGTCTTCACAGTATGTTCGATCACATGTACCACAGAAACATTCAGGGGCCACATTATCACTGCCTAGCCCTAGCTCCAGCCGTTACCCTATCCTAAACCTGGACTTGGCCCAGTGGTTCCCAAACTTGTTCAATCTGTGGCTCCTTTGCAAAGTCCAGATTTTCCCTAAGCGCTCCGTGTCAGATTTGTGGGGTAATAATTGGTACTAAAAGGCATGATAAGAAAAAGGAAAATTATTAAGAATTTGTAATAATTCACGGCTTCCCTGGAATAAAGCCCCAGCTCCCTGGGGAGCTGCAGCTCATTTCTTGGGAACCACTGACATATCATTAGCCCTAGCCTAACCCTCACTACGTGAAAATTACATTTCACCCACAAAAAGGTTATGATCCGGTTCAGGTCTTGGCTGTGACAGAAACTTTTCAATTGTCTCTGCACCATGTAATCATCCAGTTGACTCAATTCTGAATGCTTAATTGGTGGAGGGAATGTCGGCGAATGAATGACTGACAGTCACCGTCATTCAGTCACTGCCATGAGATTTAAGGTGTCAGCCCTTCAGTTTTCCTACTGGCATAGAACTGGTTGTTTCTGTCCCAAGCGCCCCTAGTCGACTCAACTGTGAATGAGTACATCGGGTGTTAACTCGGTGGAAGGAAAGGCAGCGAGAGAAAGGCTGGCAATCGCCCTCATACAGCCATTGCCATGTAAAACTGAAAGCACTAACCCTTCGGTTCTCCATACGGACACTGAACCCATGTAGTGTACCTTATAGAACCCATGGAGCTTAATACATGCAATGTGCAAATCAGCATGTCCTGCATTGATTAAAAACATGTGTGACCTGATTTATGCCTTTGTGCTCTATGCAATCTTTCTGACTTTGTTTGCAGATTCGATGAAAGGAGAAACGCGCTAGCAAATCTGATCAAAATAGCGCGAGACGGAAAGGAAGACATTTGGACAGAACACTTCAAGACAATTCTGCTCATTCTTCTTGAAACTTTGGATGACCCGGATGTTAGTAAAATCTTAATTATTTGGTTTATTGTATTTAGTCTAATTTGGATTGCTTAAATGATATGTGTTTATCTAATGCAAGCAATTTTTTTAGATGTTCCTAGTTCATCAGATTGTAGATTTTATCTGTTCCAATCCTGCCATTTATGGCATCAAGTCTTGTGTGGCATTAGTTTGTGTGTTTGATAAGGTTTTGTTGGTTGCTGGTGATTGCATGAATTTCACATTAATGGTATTTGTGTAACTATTTAGGATACTCTGAAAATTATGGCGTTGAGAGCTCTTCGGGAAATAATTCAACGTCAGCTGCAAAGATTTAAGGATTATGCAGAATTGGCGATAATGAAGGTTTTGCAAATGCAGAAGGACCCACAAGCAAAGGAGGTATGGCACCGATCATTTTGCCTTAATGAATGGCCATCTTTGTGATAACGATGTAAGGCTTTTGCCTCCCGAGGCTGAAATGAACAAGATGGCATCTCTTTTGCCTTCATCACAGACAAGTGGGGCTGAACAACTTGTCCAAGGTTGCTTCTCAGTGGCTAGGGTCAGGTTCAAACCTGCTACTTTCTCATTGCTGGGCAGGAATTTCTCATGGAAATACAGAATAATTGGAAGCTTTTCTGATTATGTGATGGCAAGATCTATTGTTTTATTCAAAACATATGCCAGGTTCATAATTATTGTAAAGTAATAATAACGATAGGGGTTTAGGGTCTTTCAGTGGGATCTGCCCTGTGTGTGAACTGCTATAAGCAGTTCTCTGTGGAATTCATTGTTAGGAGAAGTGATTCAAAGGTGTTGGCGATTTCTCTGGCATATTTTTTAAGTCGTTAGCTCTGTTCGTCACTTATAGGTGGTGAGAATTGCGGAGGAATGCGCCGCGGCATTGGCGCATGCAATTCCGGCCGACCAGTGCATCATGATTCTCAGTTCCCTGACCGAATCTACAGAAGTTCCAATGAGCCTGGCCGCCATAAAGATGCAAATCAAAGTCATCGAACTGGTCTCCGACAAGGCATTTATGCTTCAGCTTCTGCCGCAGTTGGTTCCTTCTCTGCTTAAGGTGAAGCTCTGCCTTTTACTTTGGTGCATATGTGAGAGTATACTGTTGCATTACATTACATTTGGGTTGATGTAATTTGCCAATTGTGTTGCAGGGTTACGACAACAGCGAGAGTCGTGTACGGAAGGCGAGCGTCTTTTGTTTGGTGGCTGTTTATCTTGTAGTTGGAGACGAACTTCGACCTCATCTTAGCAAACTTAGCGGTAGCAAGGTATGCCTGACTTTATCCTTAAGAGATTTTTACTCTGCATGCTTTGCTGTGTGCAGTACAAATTTTGAGTCGATACTGTTGAACTTTAAATTTGAATGTGGGTAGTGTTGATTGTATGCTTTCAGAGGGAGACAATAACCGAATTGTTGACATTTTGTTCATGAAGCTATTTCAAGCCTCTGTGTGGTTGACCATACTTTTATAATTATGGGGCCTATGTCTAAGGTTTTGAGGTTGAAAATCTAATGATATAGTGGCAAATTTTCTTATACTGGTCCTGTATAATTGCATTATAATTATGTTGATTAGCAGGTAATATGGGCAACATGATAATAATGTGACTACATGTTTACACTGTCATGGTAAATATAGCAACAATATAAGGTCTGTTGAGTATTTGCTCTCTTGTGAATTTATAATACGTCAATTATTTGAAATATAATCTGTTTAGATGAAGCTACTGAATCTGTACATCAAACGAGGCCTTGCGCAGAAAGGTGAAGATTCAAGTGACAGGACGACTTCAAAAACAAATTCTCCGCTTTCGCTGGATCTTGTTTAGTAACTGTCTCTGTGTAAATGGCGCCTTTGTGACGTAGACTTTGCCAGGTTGATTGCATTGAACGGAGAACGACATTCGTATCTTGAATTATGAAGTTTTTGTTTGACAGCTGCGGTCACATGATGACGTGCAATCCTAACCTCAGAGAGGTGGCTTGATTTGCTGGAATCTTCCAGATATTATTGTGTAACATCGTCACGGCAACATTTCTATAAAATTATTCGAGTAGTTCCAGATTCTGTGATTATAGCGCACGTTTCTTTACTTGGTTCTGCGTATTTAGCTAATGGCGTATGCTTTAGACCGGCACCGTTAGTTTGTTTTGCACAAATTTTGTCAGCATCATTGGTGCCTCTGTTTACCTAGTTAGCTCATATGTGAATTAAAGTGAGGTAACTTGATTAAAGATATCTTAAATGATTTTCAGAAAGCCCTTATTAATGGTTTTTCATGGATTAGTTATGATACAGGCAGTAACTTATGGTGCTATTGCCAATGTCTGTTGTGCCAATGTTGTGTTGTCAAAATGCTTAGAATGGTGGTGGTGGTGATTATAGCATATGGAGAATTTGCATCTCTACTGGACACAACAACGTAGGCATTGCTACTATTATTTTACGCTGAAACAATTTGACATATTTTCGATTTTGTTTGAATCAATTTAATGCATTGGGGAAATTTTCTTGTATTAATTCTGTGTTATTGCATTATATGTTGTGTATTATTAGACATTAAAGACAGCACAACAATAATGTGTAATTACATGTTTACACTCTCACGGTAAATATGGCAACAGTATAAAGTATGTTTAGCATTTGCACTCTTGTAATAACAAGTTAAAGTTTGGGGGGGTGGACAATGTTAATAAATTGTACAAAAACTTGTGCAGATTTTAAATGTTCTGTTAGTATTTCCTTTTAAGTTTCAGCATGAAAATTAACTTATGGCAGAATGATTTGAGCAGTGTTGAATTTGTCATCATATGGCCAATGTGTTCCAATTAAGAGCATGTTTGATGTGCTTTTAAATACTTGTATTGTATTTTAATCTAACTGGGTAGCATTTTAAGTAGCATGGGAAACTTGAGCATAAACCCATCGTCACTTAAAGAGCGAACACATCGTATAACGTAGCAACTGATAAAATTGTTTGTATTGCTTAATGTCGTGTCGCTCAAATTGTTCTCATTTGCTGTGAGAAGTTCTATTTTGTAAGGTCATTGTGTATGCAGCCATAGTTTGAACTTCAATTAATGTATTTTATGTGGTTTATACTGCACACTGGCATTTTTTGACAACCTTTCCAGCTAAAGCTTTGTGTTAGAGAGGTACTGTCTATACTTGGACATTATTCTGTTATTTGCTTATTTTTGCAGATAATTAGAATTTAGTTTGAATGGCTGTTGGGACTTGCATGGTTGAAAGTGATCTTTTCAGGAAGTTGATAAATAACATGTGACATTTTAAAACCTTTCGATTGACTTTGTATTTTGCTTCATTTTATATTTTACAACATTGTGTTTCTTTGTGTGTGTTTTAAGAAAACTGATGTGCAGTGGAACAGTGTTTGTGTGTCCTTTGAATGACTAATTTAAGTGGAATATGTTGAAATATTGTCATTTTAAGTCATGCCCAGGTCATTAGATCACTTTGTTTCGTGTAGTTTCATTCATGTATGCAGAGCATTTTTGGCTAATTTTCATTACCATTGTATATTTTAGTTATTATTTTGTTGTAATTAATTTTCATAATGCATTTTCTTAATGCTGTTTGCAATTTGTGCTGCTGTGAGTGCTTGGCATCCAGTTGTGTGGTCTTTTAATTTGTCACCAATGTTGGCTTTAATGTGTTCAAACCACAGATTAGCTGTGAATTAAAAGTTTTCTTTATTATGTCTGAATTATTAATTGTGCAGAGGAGGTTTAACTAATGCTCTGCACTTTCAAAGAAGCTATATTTCTCTTGATACGACTCAAATTAGTTGTTTTTAATTTGAAATTTGTATGAGTTAAAGCATTCATATTTCTGGTGATCTTATAAATTCAATCATATACCTACACTTAAGCAGGTAATTAATTGGATATGTATTTATTATGCTAGATTATTGCTAGATTATTGTTTTCAACGCTGCTCTCTTGCAGACTACCAGTAGTTTAGGAGTTTGGAAATACTAAAAGAAATACATGCATGCTCATTTGCAGACTACCAACATATCAATCATCAAGTGTATTGGGTCTAGTATAACAGAAAAGTTACAGAACAGAATCTATTTTACCGGTAATAATGGTAGGCCAAATTTTAATGAAATTCTTTTGTTATTCTTTATTTATCTATTCTACTTATTTAGCTTTTCATGTACCAAAACTCCAAAAAGGACACCAGAGTCATAGGGCAGGACAAAATCATCAATCGATGTTGGACAAACGAAAAAATCACAAAAACTCCATGTCCACAGAGGTTTACAAACGTAAAATTCACAAAAACTGTACACTTTATCGTTAATATATATGCTCGTTCATGGTTCAACATCAAGAGTCGCCCATCTTGTGCTGATGGAGCAAAGAATCTTTTCTACCAGTGTCATGAAACAGCAAAACAATTTCAAGATTATTACACGTGACTCACATAATTAAAGAGTTTGATTAACTCATTCAAAACACAGTGATTTGAGTTTGAGTTTAGACTCATTTCATTGAGCACGAGTTTAGAGTTTGAGTTAAATCGTTTATCGCATGAGTCTAAACTCAAACTCAAATCACTGTGTTTTGAATGAGTTAATCAAACTCTTTAATTATGTGAGTCACGTGTAACAATCTTGAAATTGTGGCGTAAGTTGCAATCTTGCAGATAAACATTTAATAACGTTTAACTCTAGCAGTCACAAACAGTGTATATAATATAGACTTTCTCGTATCAGAATTTTCAGCAGTTTCCTAGTTCGCTTCTTTTAATTAAAATGACTGGAATTCGCACTGGCGATTTCACCCATTGTATATGACAGCCGGAGAAATAGACTCTCCGACCCCGGGTACCTGGCCGACGGAACATCCCACTAGTTGGAAAGTCATCTCTATCCCCAGTGAGTCGTCGTCGGGTCAGTAGGCTGACAAAAGCGGTGATATCAAGGAATAGTACCATTCCGTTCGCCAGAGCCATCCTTACGCCACTTGGACGGATCAGCTCTCCTCACCCACCCCAAACTCATGGCTATGTCCGTCAGACTTAATGAAAGCCTTGATGCAAAACAGCGCAGAAAAGAAATCCCTAACCCTTGCTCAGAGCCGTCAGTCTACCGGTTTCTACAACAGAAATGTTTTTTATAAACACTGTAGCGGTAAGAGATTTGGCGACGTAATGACTAATGACCATTGACATCAATAATGCTAATGACTAATGAATTTCGAACCATAGATATCTAATTAACTAACAGATTAAAAATCTTCTACGTCGCCATTTGATGATGATTCTCGTATCAGTCGAAGGTTGGTCCACTGTAGAACCGCGTATGATCATATTTTGAGGGGCCATAGGTAGATAAATATGATAACTCGATCAGTAAGATAAGTCTTAGTCAGTAGCCATTACGCAATAAGTCACGAGGATTGATAATTTTAGGGCTATTTATGCAATTATATATATATGTCTATGTTTAAGTATTCAAAAGACCGTTTTTTCCTTAGGCTAATATGCAAGTTTTCCGGATTTGAGTGTCATTCGAGTCTGGACCCCGATTACTTCTTATTGCACTGTAGATTACTCTCTGCTAACTCGTCAAAAATGACGCGGGGAGAATGGAGATTGGCTATTTCCTACCCCGATTAATTGCAAAGGGTCATACTATTACATATAGGCCTAGCAAATTTTCAAATCTAAAAATGTAAAGTGAATACGTATCATTTAAAAATTTTTCTACGGCCTCACTGGGGTGGTCTTGCCCCACCACAGGAGAATGCACCCCAGAACGGTACCTGCGACTCCGGTCTGGGCCTACGGTCCCAAAGGGGTTGGTCTCCCACGGGGGATGCGCCCCACCAGTGGGGCCTACGCCCCTTTGGGCTTACGGCCCCAAAGGGGCTTGGAATTCCCATGGGGGGGGCTGGTATTTGGTCTCACACGGGGGTTTGCGCTCCCCAGTGGGGCCTACGGCCTTCACATGGGGCTGGGCTTGATCTCCGACGGGAGACTGTGCCCTCTGTAGGTCCTACGGCCCCACACGGGGTATGCGCCCCCCCAACCCCTCACTGGGACCTAATTAAGGTCCCACATCTGAGGCTGCGCCAAAAAGTGAGGCCGTACAACGTGCAGCTAATCAGGACGCGGTCCCAGTGGAACCGTATAGTCATTAGTCAGTCATGACGCTTCGTAAAGCTCCGTCAATTATAACGTTTTGGTTGCCTATAGCAACGACATCGTTCAACATCGTATGTTTGGAATGCTGTGCGGTCACAAATAAACAAACATCGGAAATTGTTATATTTGATTGATTATTTATTATTCGGCTATTAGATTATTGATGATTGTCGGTTAATTTAACGGTTTGTTTTGAGTTTAGGCTGCTTTTGTTAATGGTAACGGAATTTGATTTGTTGACGAGCTTATCAATCAATGTTTCTAGGATAAGAACACAGGCCCTATGTCTTTCAACGATCATATAAAATAAGGTCAGCAGAGCTGATCACTTGCAAATCAGAGACATATTCGACGAATCGACTTGAGCAGATAAATACCAGGTATAGTTGGATATAGGCCCTATGCATGCGCATGTGTTCTGCTAGAAGATATATAGATTATTGTTTCAATTACTCGACGTTTGGAAATTTTAGTACGCTGCTTTCCTGCCTCATGCAGACTGCCAACCATTGATCGATGTTGGGTGGGTCTTGTTACTCTTGTATAATTGAGGTTTCCAGACTAGGAAAAGTTTGCATTATCTAATCTGAAACTTCGAACTACAGCGCCTCTTCGTAATGGGAAGCAGCAAGCAGGGCATGAGAAACGAAATGTGAACGTATCCTAGATTTGATAGTGCTAAAGTTTTATTGCAGGCAAAACCCATCATAAAAACTTAATAACATCAGTTGCCGGGAGGAAGGTTGAACCACCAGCTAGCTTTTCAACCCTCCTAAAAATAAATTGCATATATTGGGTACATGCAGTATCTGTCATTCATTGAATTTCAGCCCTCAACCCCCTCCCCGCTCAAACATTCACAACTCCAACACTGAATAACACAATTAATATGTAACCAAGGTACAGCAGGCCATTGGAAGATGTGGTAACTACAAAGAAAGTATGAATTTTATATTTAAGAGAACACGAACTTATAATAATAGAGTTTGGCTATAGATATTTCAATAAATACGTCTCTACGGAGACGGCCATCCTCAGGATCTTCGACGACATTGTCGAGGCTGTGGCCAGCGGAAACCTTGCACTGCTCGCTCTCCTGGACCTCCCCTGCAAAGAGCCGACGTCGGTGGGCCCTGTCCGACCAGCCCATTCTGGTCTGCTTTGTCTGCGTCTGCAGCCGACCTTATTGCGACGTCGGTAGGCTGCAGACGTACGCGACGTGCGGCGGACCATGCATATAGCATGCATGCAATATATATATATATATATATATATATATATATATATATGCCTTATAATTATATCCAACATAATAATTATATATATATTGATCGTAAGGCCTATATAACCGCGTACATAGGCCTAGGCCTATATATAGGCCTAGCCCTACGCATGCACGCATCCGAAATAAATAAAAATTTAAATATAAATTAATTATATATCCGAATGGGCTATATATTGATCACTTTTCACTTTATAACTGCCTATATAGCGACTGACGGCTATATATATATATATATATATATATATATATATATATATATATATATATCTAGATATAGTCTTCACATTTTCAATTTAAACGCCATATCGATATACACTGTATGCCATTTATAATTAGCAAGCAATCAATGTTTTAAAAACAATCCCTAGATGGCAGCGCGAAATTGTGTGCAGCTTCCTTTCAATCACTTGAGGGCACTAATGTAATGTGGTCACTGCATCCACAATCCACGTACAGTACAGTACAGTACTCCAGTAGCCAAGTAACTACGCTGCATACGCAGCAACACATGCAGGTGCAGTTTATGCCTAAATTGACTTCGAAGGGTGCAGTCATGCAGTGGTCTCTTGGTCACATAAAAATCAAATTTCAGACAGAAAAAGAAGACGACACCCACGACAGCTGGTTTGTATTGGCTTGCGTCTATAATTTTATAGGTCTATCTTTTATAGGCCTACGTTTGTAATGTTGATTTTTTCTCACTTAAACTAGACCTATTTATTGATTATCAGAACAGAATATATTCCATGTGCAATATATTGATACGCTACTATTCCTTCTTTATTCGTTAACGCAATGTTTTGTTTACTCAGCGTTTGAAGACAGCTGTGTTAGTCAATCTAAATTGGCATAGAATATAGCAGTGGCGTCATTTGGGGCAGGGGCCGTGGTCCCCAAGGAAATGAAAAATTAATTTATAATGTATTAATGCGCAAAAAATTTAAAAAATTGCCAAAAATTTGCCCAAAAATATATTTAAAAATTGCAAATTTGCCAATTTTGCAAAAATTTGCCAAAACATTATCTCGCCCCCAAGAAAAGTGTGAAATGACGCTATTGCCTCCATGTGATCAGTTTATTGATTTAAAAATTTAGCTCGTGATTTTCATTTCTTCGTTTGGAACTAGAGGCTACACATTTGTGTGAGAAACATTGTCTATGTCGATGTTTAAAGCCTGCTACAGACAATGTCGTACAGTAGCGGGCAGAGGGGGCGGGGTGGGGCGGTGGCCTCGGGCGCAGACCAGAGGGGGGCGCAAAAATTGACTCGACAATTTTTTGGATCGTCAACACTTTTTTACTACATTTTACTGCTGCTGTTGTGCCATCTAAACTTTCGCTTTTATGCTCAAATGTTAAGATTTACATAAACAAAATTTTAAAATAATCGGATCTCCAGTGTATCTATAGATTTCAGTCACACGTGAAAATTTGTTTACTTCAGTTCCTTGACATTCAAGCGGTGTCACTAGGCAAAGCAAAACAATTAAGCCCACTGCGGTCAGTCTTTGGCTACCACAGCGGCTGAGCCGGCCATCGAGACATCAGTGCTCAGCGCTAGCAGCTCATTTTGACTGATCGTGTAAACACAGTTCAGTAATTAACGCAGTAGCGGAGCTAGGGTGTCCGGCGCCCGAGGCCAAATACTAATGGCGCCCCCTCAACTTGACGAAACCCCTAAGAAGCCAAAAAGGGCGCCACTCTTGGCGCCTGTTCATTCTTCATTCAACTTCGCGAACACCCTGACAAGCAAAAAGGTCATCGCCCGTAGCAAGCGGAACTCCTTACCTTAAACCAATTTTGGCGCCCCCCCACCTCGGCCCACGGGGACATCTGCACCCCGTACCCCTAGACCCGCCTCTGAATTAAAGTTTCTACTGTACTGTAGGCCTATAGCCTATCTGTCATCTCTTTCGTTTTCATTACGGTCCATTCTAATTTTTGTGGAGTCAGTTATAGTGTTCAAGTTTCAATTTCCAAAGGTTAATTCTTCCCTTTAGAATTCTAAACGAATAGCTTTAACATCAGTCTGTTTTAGTGATAGCCAGCACCACCTCTGGAAGAGGTGTAGAGGGCAGAGGTGTCATGTTATTAGCCGAATACCGTATAAACAAACCGCTGTCGACTAAAGTCAAATATTTACATTATAATCCAGTTAAATCGAAGCGCAAGGCACCCGATGTAGCTAGATTTCGAAATGAGCGAGTTCGATGTATCAGTGCACAACTGCACATGTCTCTTGTGTATCTATTAACATTATTTTGGAAGGGACCGGCGCCTGAACTTACATGTAACCGGGATTTCTATATAGGCCCAAGAGGCAGGATTCTGCTGAAACTCAAACTGTTAAGAAAATATAGCCGACAAAGATTCAGAATAAGCCCATAAATCTGTTTAAAAACTAATATAACATCTAGTATCTACTATCTAAGTTTCGGAAAGCTTCGCCATGCTATTTCTGGTGACTCATAGGGCTATATGCATGCTTTTGAATTAAATTTAGTTCTAACGTGCAGGCCTGTGGTTTGTAATTATTTTTATAAATATATTATGAATACTAAGTTTACAGACGATGGACGATATGTCTGAAACGACAGAAGTGCGACCGAGTGGGGCTAGGATGACCAGGTGTCCCGGATTGGCCGGGGCAGTCCCGGAATCGAATAAAATGTCCCACGTCCCGGACAGGTCCTTTCCGGGACAATGAGACGTCCCGGAATTGGTTTTTCCATAATTAAATACCTATAATTTTGCTATTTTATTTTGCAACCATCAGAACTTAATATAGGCCTAACAGCCAACAAATTTAGGCTACAGCGCCACTGTATCTTCTGTAAATTTTGTATGCATACACTATATAGGCCTATAGGTAAATTTATTTATGTAAATTCTATTCATTTGCTTGACGATGATTGGTTCCTTTTGAGCGGGTGCTTATGATATAATAATAATTGTATGGTTAATATTGATGTATTACCATAACTTGGTTTTAAAGTGGTTTAGAAATTAGAAGGAATATTAGAAGGAATGACAAAGATTCAGAATAAGCCCATAAATCTGTTTAAAAACTAATATAACATCTGTTATATCTGTTCGTTTACAGCCTAGAAACAGGGTCTCCGAAAGAGGGCAGGGGGCAAATGCACAGGGGCCCGGCGGTCTGGAGGGGGACCGGGCCGATGATGAATATGCATAATTAACAATAATACCAATAATAACACTAAAGAAAGGGAGCCGGGCGAGTAAAAGAGGGGCCCGGACCTGAGGACAACAAAAGCATAAAAATGAACAGTGTGAACAGGGGCGTCATTTGGGGAGGGGCAGGCGGGCCCCCAAGGAAAATGAAGAAATAATATATTAAGTAAATAAATAAATGTGAAATGTGCAAAAAATCGCCAAAATTGGTCCAAAAATTGGCCAAAGTTTGCCTATAATTGCCCAAAATATGCCCATAATTGGCCAAAATTTGGCCAAATTTGGCCAAAAAATTATCTCGCCCCAAGAAAAGTGTGAAATGACGCTACTAAGTGTGAAAAAGAGCGACAAGAAAAAAAGGCCACCACTACAGGGTGTCTATGAAACCCCCCCAGCAGGAAAACTATGATTTCTTAAAAGTTCCTAAATATATTTCTATCAAAATTGCCACACTTGTGCAGCACATATTTCCCCACCTTTCTGCCTATTTTCATCTCATTTGCATGTAAGATGGCCATTTTGTGAGATATCAAAGTCAAAATTCGATTTTTACGAATCAACAGACAAAATTTTATTGATTGTCTAGAAATTTCAACTTAAACCACAATTGTTCAAGATGATTATCAGACATAATTGCAAACCCTAACCCTAACCCTAACCTTAATTGCAAAAATTGTTCGGTATCCAAAGCCAAGCTCCCGCAATGTCTGAATTCGCATCTTATCTTCATTCGATATTTTACCCATTTTGAAAGTTTAAATCAAACTTTTATTGTTATGTCGAATTCTGTGAGTTTAAAATTTTAAAAACATGTTTACAAAATTGCATTCGATTTAAACTTTACTACTACTACTGGAACAACAACAACAACTGCTACTAATACCACCAAAATTGACATGAAGCCAAATTTATGTGAAGCTATAGATATTTAGGCCTGTCATGCTGCGACTGAGTAGTAAAAATCGAAGTTTGACTTTGATATCTCACAAAATGGCCATCTTATATGCAAATGAGATAAAAATTGGCAGAAAGGTGGGAAAATATGTGCTACATAAGTGTGGCAATTTTGATACATATATATTTAGGAACTTTTAAGAAATCAAAGTTTTCCTGCTGGGGTTTTTTCGTAGACACCCTGTAGTTTTCGAGAGTTGCAACATGACATCGTGTCGGTTAAATTGGGTTAAACCAATGACAAGCAAGAAAGAGTCGTCAGCAATTTTAAACAATTTTTCGGCGCCCGCCGGCCATTCTGCACAGGGGGCAGGGGCCCGGAATTTCTCTCGGCGGGCCTGCCTAGAAAGACGTCAACCAGCACGAAACGCACGTTGACGCCATTGTTCAATGGATCTGATAGTCTAATTCTGATGAGTGAATAGACTATTCGGTGCAGCCCTAATTATTATTATTATTATTATTATTATTATTATTATTATTATTATTATTATTATTATTATTATTGTGACAACTTATATAGCGCTATCTTAAAGCTCAGGCAGTAGGCGAGAGGAATTTACAGAAAAGTTCCCCATAAGATGTACTAAAAGGTTTGTTTTCAGTTTTTGAGGAAAACGGTCTGGGGAGATTTCTGACCTGACATCTACCGGGAGGGAATTCCACGCTGTGGGATTACCCCTTGAAAGGGGTCTGTCCCCGAACTTAGCGGTCTTAGCTGGGGGGCGGCACCACGAGTCTTATTCCTTGGTCAGATCTTAAGTTCGAACGACCTGTCCCCGACCCTGCCTTATGCACCAGCTTAACTAAGTAGTCTGGGCAGGTCAAGTAATAATAATAATAATAATTACTAAATATCATCATCATGCTCTCTGTCCTGGGACAGGTTTTACTAATAAATATATAATAATAATAAAATAATAATAATAATATATAATAATAATATATAATAATAATTAATATATATATATACTAATATAGCAATATAATAATAACTCATAATCTATATCCCCTAATTCGCTTTTAGTTGTAAAGTAGTAACTAAAATTATTACATGCAAGCTGACTTGTCTGAAATAAATGCAGGACATTGCTTTGTTCGTTTACAGCCTAGAAAGACGTTAACCAGCACGTTGACGCCATTGTTCGATGGATCTGATAATTCTGATGAGTGAACGTCGAATCATTTGATACAATAACGCTGCATCAAATCAATATCAAAACGTCGATACTGGAATACTGTAGTCGGTCATTAGCTCCAGCAGGAGGATTGAGATGTGAAACTGTACAAGGAATTTGAGATATTGGAATATACAGTGGTTCTCACACAGGGCAGTCCCTACTGAACCACTTTAAACCTTGTTATATTATATTATATTATATTATTAATATCGCTTAAACTAAACTAATTATTGATTACATAGAAACATGTTTAAAAGATTCTATACATGGCGATCGATGTCTGCTTCATTCAAGAAATATACTATTTGAAACATTAATTTCCGACACTGGAGAGTTTAAATTGATGGCTTTTAATGGAGCAGAACAGGCACAGCTAGAGATCGATTATAATCTCAGTAATTAAACGATATAGGTCCTAGGTCCGGTATGAATGCCAGTCGCCATATTTGGAAATGGCCGGTGCAATATAAAGTATTACATTACTCCAAACGACATTGTTGTAATGTGAGAAATAAATTGATTGATTGATTGACATTGTTTACGAAAAATGTGCATTTCATGATTTATTGTTTCTCTCTTATTGTATTAAGTGGTGCTGCGTCTGCTGCCATCTGGCGAATGTCCAATACTGCACTGACTGGACTTGCATTCGTCAGATGGCAACAGCCACCGCATCCCACGCTTAATTCATCGCGGTGTACCGCTAGAGCTGCTCGAAAACTTGACATATGCATATGCATATGCATATGACAAAGATTTATATATATTAATTCTTTAGTATATGTGACTATCTGCATGATTTTCTTTGCCACGCACTGGCTCGATCGATCACTGCCTGTTGAGTTGATAAAAATAATATCGATAATCCCTGCATGGATGCATGGGATTGAACATGTTACTTCTGTGCCGGACAAAATGTCCGCGGACAAAATGTCACAGACAAAATGTCATGGGGACAAAATGTCAGCGGACAAAATGTCACGGTTGATGGTTACGGTGGCATTTTGTCCGCTGACAATTTGTCCCCATGACATTTTGTCCGCTGACATTTTGTCCTAGCAGGCTAGCACCGTTACTTCTAGTAGACCCCTATATATGCTATAGGCCGATCCAGGCTATTTAATTAGACTACAGCTATAGGCATATATAATATATATATAGGCCATGCAGGTCCATTTAACGACGAAATTGAGGTCGCACAGACGTCGCAACTACGTCTGAGACAGACGTCGTATGACGACGTCGTCAGGACGTCTTCTGGAGTTCACGTTTCTACGTCTGCACGACGTCCGCGTGAGACGTCGGCGGGCCGAGTTCACGACGTCGTGTGGCGGTCGTCAAGACGTCGTTTTCTTTGCAGGGTCTCTGCGGCCTTCGACACCGTCGACCACCATATCCTAAGTCGACGTCTCGAGCTCTCATATGGGATCGGTGGCCCGGCGCTGGCCTGGTTGCAAGACTATCTCAGAGACAGATCACAGACGGTCTCCTGGGATGGCTCCCTGTCGGCCTCTCGTCCCGTCCATTGCGGTGTGCCACAAGGGTCGGTCCTAGGGCCGCTGTTATTCGTCCTTTACGCGGCCGATGTCGGGCGTGTCATCGACTCGCTCGGCCTGTCCTCCCACGCATACGCCGACGATGTGCAGGTATACGCCGCTTGCCCCCCAGGCGAGACCGGCGAGCTGCGAACTCGGGTCCAGGACTGTGTGCTCAAGGTGGCGGAATGGATGGCATCCGAACCGTTTGCCCTCAACCCCTGACAAGACGGAGCTGCTGTGGCTGAGCACTCCGAGGAGGGGCCACCTTATCGACCCAACACCGTTCGAGATAGGCGGCAAAGAAGTGGCTCCATCCAACGAGCTTCGCCTCCTGGGGTGCTCATCGACTCCTCGCTGACCCTCGTCGGGCACCTCAGCGCCGTGACCCGCTCCTGCTTCTTCCAACTCCGGCAAATCCGGGAAGTTCGTCGTTATATAACAATACCGGCCGCTATTCATCTTGTCCGTGCTCTGGTACTCTCAAGACTGGATTATAGCAACAGTCTCCTTCTTGGACTACCTGGGAACCAGCTCAGTAGACTTCAGGCAGTCATCAATGCCTCGGCTCGGATTATTTTCGGCTTGAGGTGGCACGACCATGTTACACCTGTGCTAAGGGACAAGCTCCATTGGCTTCGGGTCCCGGAGCGTATAGTTTACAAGCGGTGTTGGTTAACTTTTCGTGCTCTTCGGGACCCAGCCTGTCCCGATTACTTGGCATGCCTAGTACGACGACAAACGACGACCGGGTGCCGTCTCCAGCTGAGATCTAGCAGCCGCCACCGGCTGTACGTTCCTCCTCCGGCCAGGACTCCGAAGTTTGGCGAGCGTTCTATGACTCGCGGTAACCCACGTCTGTGGAACGCGCTCCCTGATGCGCTGGCCGGGATTACTTCACCTGAAACGTTTGCTAAAGAGCTGAAAACGCATTTGTTCACCATATCGTACAGTTGACTGTTGACTGTACAGCGCTTTTGGTTTTGGCCGATGGCCATGTTACGGCGCTTCACAAATCGTCGAATAATAATAATAATAATAATAATAAATATGAAGCGAATAAGATTATATAATAATAGGCCTACGCAATAATTTGGGGCGGAAGATGGCAGAGTGGGTTACGTGCTGGAGCGTCAGGCTGACGGAGCGGGTTCAAGCCCCGTTAGTGCCCCTAGTGGCTTTCACACAGGCAGTATTGCCTTCTAAGCCACTTTAAATCATGCTAAGCAGCTACTACTGCACTAATTAAAAGCGCTATATAAATCTACGAGATTTTACTTAAGAGAGCCACTATAAAAATAACTTATGACTAGCTTGTGATAGAAACACCAGTCATGAATGTTTGATATAAGTTTTAACAAAGGTGATATGATCCGATATCCGACTAAACCGCACAAATTTCATTAATCATCGCTGTCGTCATCATCATGTAAAACCACCGAGATCGCGAACGTAATGGTCGTCGCTGCTGACACCTGGCGACCGGAAGTTTGATTATATCAAAGATGGCTTCTGCTTGTTTACTGCACTGGATTCCAGATTCTCTGTACAACAGCTCAGTGTCGACGGTCGTCATTCACTATTCGAAATTTCGTCAAGAGATCAAGACTTTACCGGAAAATGTCCAGTTCGACATCTACTACAAGGTAGGCGGTTGTCTTTCTTCCATCCCAATTATCCATTGTCTAAATAGTAATTGCTATTTCCAGTGTAGGCTGACGATCATTTTTATAGCTCCAATTACTCCTTGTTTAGCTGCATGTCTGGCGCTACTGAGTAGCCTATACCATAGCTACGTTGTGCTTTTGTAGAAATAATTTCTGCTCTTTAAGTGGGCTCAAGCACAGGAGAAATCCTATTCGACCACTTAAAATCTAGTTGTTGTTGTTGTTGTTGTTGTTGTTGTTATTATTATTAGTAGTAGTAGTTATTATTATTATTATTATTATTTATTGTTACACCAGGATTGTTAGCACAATGGAAAGTCTGAATCAGTTAATTACCGAAAGTGGGCAAAGCTGATGATGAGTCGATTTTCATTAGCTGAGGTCGTATTCCTGACAGAAGACATTTGGTGTTGACAGGGTTGAGGAGAAGTTTATTATCTTCCACTGAGGATTGCACACAAGCCAGTACCAGAAGGCTTAACAAGCTGCAGGGATGTTGAAGTGGTGGTCTGGTCAAAGCTTAGAAAATTTGGGCATTGTGTACAGACAGGCTCTATCCACCCTTGTGCTGTGCCAAAAGGGTAAGGGTTGAGTGTGAAAAGAAGAGTGCTAGTGCTGATCCTTGAGAGACACCACAATTGGGGTTTGAAGGTATGTACAACAGTACAGGCAGTCTTTGAAATATACTGTCTGAGGATTTTCAAATGCATACAATAGATCGGGTCATTTTCAGAATTCAGTCAGAGCATGAAGAGCAAGATAGATTTTGGAAGAGAAGCCAAGCAGAAGAGAAGTATTTTAGTCTAGATTTGAAAATGCATCATCAGAGCTTTTCTTGTGCCGGAACGAGGTGCAACAGCATTCTGGAAAATTTGAAGACTGGTTTAATTTTTTTATTTCAACATTGAGTTTAAAAATGGAATGTTTGAGCTATATCTAATTGCCATCTCTTTTAAAATTTTCTTATGATACATTTTATTTTTATTGATGGTCCAAATAATTCGAATGATATTTTACGGCCACTACATCTTGTTGACAACTTACTGCCAACTATTGCATACAAAAAAGTAATTTTTTTACAAAAAGCCCTGTTCATCTTGAATTGGAAGATCAAACAGAGAAAAAGATTCTCAATTTTTGAACAGCAACTGGAATGGCTTGCTATAAGTGCAGTGATAATTCTTGATACTTGTGTTATGAATTTACAATGCTTATCTGGGAAATGTCTCATGCAGCAATAAATTATTCATACAATTTCATTATAATTTTTTTTAAATTCAATTTTGCCTAATTAAGTCAAATTTTTGCGATTTCTAAATAAAATATGCTGAGTTATATGATTCTCTGTATTTTTAAGCTTTCTGCACAAGAAGTTTAGTCTTATGAAACAAATTGGAAATGAGGTTTCTGCTCTGATTGAAAGGACACAATAAGTCAAGTGTTTCTCAGAATTTAGTCAGTGTTTAGTTTGGCTTCAAGCATGTGTGTTCTTTTTTTAACCCCTTAACTGGGCAACTATTTGTTACTCAATGTAAAATGGATGAGTGTTACTCGGGGCACCCAGTTAAGGGGTTAAAGTGAAGTATTCAGATCCTAAGCTAGGCTTGGATCTTCTTCTTTAGCTAACAGGCTCATTGCTCGTATGTGTCAATTGCATGCTTTGCCATTTGTTGTCTTGCTATGAATTTGATTTCATTTGTCTTGCGACCCTCCTCCTTTATCCGGGCTTGGAACTGACACAGTTTTAGCTCAGACGTAGTTAAGGTTGGATACTACCATAAAATCTCGAGTATAGTTCACACTTTTTAAACTCAAAATTTTCCATAAAGTTAGGGGTGTATATTATATTAATATACGGTAATACCGAAATTAGATTAATTTTTCCCCAAAGGCTTATTTTTGCCAGCACTTTTCTTAGCATTTAGCATGTCATTTGAACAGCAAAACAAGTGGGGAGAGATGGAGAGAGACAATTTGCAGGAGGAGGGAGAGGAGAGGGAAAGGACGAATTGAAACCAAAATGCATGCGGGTGGTATTAACGACTTTATTGCTGGTTATTAGCTCAGTTAAGCAAAGCCAGGTGTCACTGCTGCCCGATTCTACCTGTAATTAATGAGTAACAGTGGAATCTCTGTTTAATATGATACTAGGGTACACATTCTCCCATTCATTATAGTAAACACAGGCTCAGGAACAGTTTTGCCAGACCCGTGGTTTTTTCCACACAATTGGGCTGCTTTTGAAAGTAAATTGCGGGAAATTTTGGGCTGTTGTGGGTTGCGGTGTTTTGGACTGGTTTGTGACTTGTGCTGCGGGAATTTGGGCTGCATCAGGTTGAACCTGTAGGAACAGCTTTTGGGCAGATTTTGGGCAACTTTTTCGACCAACGGTTGAGGGTTTCAAAATAGTATCTGGCAAGACTGCTCAGGAACTTCTTCCAGTTAGTCTCTTGACATTTTCAACATTTGCAGTTGTTTCAGCAATAACTAAGCTTACCAAAGGCTTATTTTTGCCAGCACTTTTCTTAGCATTTAGCGTGTCATTTGAACAGCAAAACAAGTGGGGAGAGAAACATTGCTGAGTGTGAGGAGGAAAGGACGAATTGAAACTAAAATTTTGATTTTAGTTTAAACAAGTGTGCATTTTATTTTCCTGAAAATCAATTATACCATTTGATCTGGAGGGTCGCAAGACAAACGAAATCAAATTCATAGCAAGACAACAAAGTAAAACATTGCAGAGTGTCTGGAGATTTTAGAGTGCATTATTTTCCTGGAAATCAATTATACCATTCGATCTGGACCCCAGAAAGATTTTATGGTAGTTCTTAAATTAGACTAATTTATTTTGCATTGATTTTTGACTCTCTCATGATATTAATGTTTTCAGTTGTATAACAAAGATCGACTTTGTGAACTGGCAATGGAATTGTCAAGTCTAGATGTCTTCAGTCGTGTTCTGAGAATAGTCGACAAAAGGTTTGATGCAGCTCTTAGCCTCATGTTACACAGCATTGGGCCCACGGGATTCATTCTGGCCACCATAAGTTGTGAGGTGGCTCATGAAACCAAAGCGAGGAAATTAATAGCAGAACTAGTTCCTTTTAAAGCCAAAACTCAGTTCATTATTGTTTGTCCCAACTCCCAATTATAAGTATTCAAAAGTAAATCTGTCAGTCACACTTCTGTTTTCAGCATAAATTGCATTAACAAAGATGCTAGTGGCAGTGTGCTATCAGTTGTTTGCTTGTGTGCATCCTATCGCTGCTGTCACTTGGAGATGATATCTTACTGTTGCAGATTTTAGGTCATATTTTAATTGGACAGATTGGAAATATTTTGCTGTCTCTGTCTGCCTTGGTTGAATGTTCTAGTACTGTGCCTGCCAAACATGCGCAAGAGTTTGTATCTTCAGTCTGCAGTCAGGAGATTTGCAGTCAGAAGTAGTAAATGAAATCAGATGATTTACAGCCATGTTTAAAAGACTATCTGTCAATTGCACACATTTGGCCAGACATCCCTGAGCTTTCTAGAGAGATGCAGGCACAACCACAAGACCTCTGAATGAAATTTGTCTGTCTTTTAGTGCTACAGAAGAGCTGTATTTTTGTAGTAAAATCCTAATACTAATAAGGTTTATCATTATGCGTGTCTTTTATTGTACGTATTTCACTAAGTGTTTTAAAAAGAATTTTGGTAATTGACCAATACATACTTGGTTGACACTTTTGTTTTGGCCCACAGGAATTTCAAGAAATCAGGTAGTGGCCCCCAGCTGTAATATGTTGTGGTGGAACTCTTTTTTTGCCATTCTTATTCTCATTTCTTTTTCTTATGCTTGTTGCAGTTGTTCGAATAAAAAGTGACACTGATGCCTTTATAATTAGGAGTCAGTAGAGAAATGTACCGGGTACATCTTATAATATTGGTTGCGATTTTTGTTTCAATTTTACAATCTTATTTTTAAAATGAGTGAAATAGAGACCGGTGTCATTATGTATGACTTCATTCCAATACTTTTCAGACACTTGTGTTATGACTTAACAGAGGCCATCTTAAAGTATTATTTATTCTTACATTACCGAGCTTTTCAAATCACCCTCTTCCACTGCTCATCGCCTGCTCCGCTCCACTGATCAGAAGAATGTTTATGTCCCCAGATCACGCACTGCTCTTACCCAGCGTCAGGCTTTTGCAGTGACTGGACCCTCCCTCTGGAATGCCTTGAACCCATCCATTCAGGAATCACTTCTTACTCCCTCGCTCTGCTCAATGCGAAAGCTAAAGTCTCATTACTTTACTCTGCGACTCCAATGCTAGGATTGCCTCTGAGTAGAAATAGAAGAGGCGCTATACAAATGTCACATTACATTACATTGCATTCTTGTTTTGTTTATATAGAGCTCTGCTTCATCATTGCTTCCAAGCAGTCATGGACCACGGCACAAAGCTTTCTGTCACGCTTGCCGATGCATTTCGCCACCGCTGTTCGCTATTGCTTTCGGCGGCAGGCGGCTGGAAAGAAAAGGACAAAATTATTCAGCTGGGATTTTCCCTTGGTGAGTGTGAATTTGGCATGGAATGTCTCACAATTTTATAAATTCCTAAAACCTTGTTTCAAATCAGTTCTTTTTTCTCCTGGAGACCAAAAAGCAAATGGCTTTCCCTATAATGTTAAAATTCACATGTTGCTTTACGGTTGTGTTTGACTCAACTAGTTCAGCACTGTGTTGGTCATTGGAGATAAAGGGCAATTTTCAGTTATCGAGGCTTGGGTTCAGAGCGTATATTTTCCTCTAGGAACTTCTCGTTGGTTGTTAGAGCTTCCGAATCTTTAGCAGATGATCAAAGGGGGTAATGTGATTTTGAAAATCAATTGAGCGTGAAATGGTAGAATCGTGAGGGTGAGTGGTGTGAATCTACCTGGCTCCAACATTTGTGACAGTCTGTGGATGTTGTTGGCATCGAGGCTGTGGTAAGTCTTATGGAACACTGTTGCTGTCAACAATTGGGTATGTTTTTGGTCTGAACCATACTGGTTCCATGGTCATGATTCCATGACTCAAAGTTGGTATGTGATGATTTAGTGATAAGATCTTTCAACCCCTGACCACACACGTTTAGCATAGACTGTGATACTTGAATGTGATATTTTCTTCTTCTATTATTATTATTATTATTATTATTATTATTATTATTATTATTATTATTATTTCTATAGTGCAGTAGCAAAACCGATGCCTACAAGAGCGTTTTAACATGTCAATATTATCCAAGTTTAAATAAATGAGTTTTTACATTTCCCAGCGTAAAGTCTGGTGGAATCACCTTTAGTTATGTCGTCTGGCAGAGAGTTCCACAGAATCGGGTTCCCCATCGGGTTCTATGTTCTTGACGTTTCTTTTTTTATCAAGTTTGCACCACCATATGTGCCGTGTGGTCTGAATTTTCCATGCAAGAGAATGCTCTGTCTTGACAATTTACAGGTGGTTTTTTGATTGATGCTGGGTGGTTGGTGGATAGTGAAAGCATCCACCTATCCTGCCTTGATATCTGCAGAACGGCAGACCATGTGAATGCCTGGCAGCAGGCCGTGCACTGCTGCGCCAGGTAAATTCTCTTAACCCCTTTACTGGGAACCCCAAATATATCTGTCCGTTTTACATTGAGTTACAGTTAAATACACAGTAAAGGGGTTAATCTTGTCAGAAGCTGTGCCTGGCTTATGGTCTGTTATACAGTAGAACTTCATTATAACGGACTCGGTTAAAATGTATCCTCAGTTATAAAATGCCGCAATATACGGTCCCGTGTGATGCGCTACTGTATTGATGGTATTGGATATAATGTGCCTCAGATATAACATACTCAATTTTACAGACCTGCTAAATATGTTTATAATGAAGTTCTACTGTATATTCTCTATCATCGACATGATTTTCAGCTTTGCAATGTTTGTTTATTGCTTTAACTAATCTAGCTTGTCTTTTTAAGATAGTACAAACTATGTATTTCTGTTTAATTTAAAGAGCATTATTGGCAACATTACTGCTGAACCAGTGAATGTATATTAATTGCTGAAAATTGAGACAAATATCAAATGAAAAATGATGTAATATTTCTAATTACTTTGAAACTTGAATGGTTCAGGTTGATGCACATCAGAAACTGCAATTGTATGTACAATGAAGCCGAGGCGACTTGGAATGTCGCGATGACTTATGTCGATAAATTAGCCGAACACGGGATTCACATCAACAGAGCAAGTCTCTGCTCTGAATATAGCACACTGCTGTTCGCCAGAAGCAGTTACGACGATGTAAATTCACACTTCTTATGATGCGAATTTTAACACATGTGATGTTAATTTTAACATGTATATTGTGAATTTTCACAGGTGTGATGTTAATTTTAACATGTATATTGTGAATTTTAACGTGTCTGATGTTAATTTTGACATGTATAATGTGAATTTTAACATGTGCAACATGAAGTTTATTTGATGTCTTTAATGTATTCTTCTTTGAAATCAAATGATTGCTGGTATTTGACATCAGAAGAGGCAATTATTTGAATTATTTAACAAACTAATGTCTTGAATTAGAGCACTTTATGATGATGAAGGCCACAATTGCAGCTATGGCTGTTTTCAATTTCTTCTATACAGAGATTGAGCAGTTTTTGCTTTTTCTGATGAATTATCTAATTTTTGTGTTTCACTTTTGTAGTCATACAAGATGTGTTGTTCTGCATTGAATGAGCTGTCGTCTCTTCTCTATCCTCGGGTAATTGAGCAAATTGAAAACTATTTTCAGCTTTAATTTCATCAGATAACTGATTAACTCTGCTTGTAATATTTGGTTTATATATTGCCTACCTTCGATTGAATGGAATTTGTGATCAACTTCTTGCGATGAGTTTGAAGATTATTTATTTGTATTGGTTTTGGATGAATTTGGTTCAGATATGCCTCTAGAAACCTCTTATCATTTTGTGCCTTTTCAAATGCTTGTGTTTTCATAATTTTGGGGAATTAATGAGCAGTTGAAGTATTAGATTATTTTTTTATCTTTCAGATTATTGTCGATGTATTCAGACAAGCTGTCAAAGTGGGTGCAAGTTGTTCTTGACTTCAGATATTTGCATATCTTTAATTCAGTTGTGTTTTGATTCATACATGAATTTGTATCTTTCTCTAGGATTTTGTTATCATTTATTTTAATTCTGAGTAGTCCAAGGTGAATTTGTCAAAATAATCAGTTTATTGTGTTTCTTGTAAAGTCAGAGTTTCAAGAACTTGTCCATGTGTATTGTCTGTTGAAACAGGACAGTTTTAATGGAAAAGTCTTTTTGTGTTAATGGTGAGAGATGAATGGAAGGAATAGTTGTCATCATTAAGTCTGATGACAGATTCTGTCGTGAAATCCTTTAACCCCTTTCCTGTGAAATTGTTTTTTGGAAAACTTACCACAAACGTGAAATATTTTTAGGGTTAAAAATTTTTGGGCTAAAACTTGTGCTATGTTGTTATATCGCGCTATTTTCATGTTACCTAGTTTCACTGTGTTGCTTAGTCGTCGACTATTAGCCCGGCATATCTCGGGGATCCGTGCGGTATGATTGGAAACTAACAGGTATTTGCTGATTTTATTCAGGTTTGTGTCGTTCGTAGAGAATTCAAAAGAGCCGAAGTGCTCATAAAGTTTGCGGTGCACTATGCCAGGTTGGCCTCCTCACTTCCTCATGTATCTATTTCAGACATGTGGTCAAGTATTGATCTCCATGTTCTTTGTAAGTTAAAATGTCCAGCAGTGGCATCGAGCATGATCTATTTCTCTCCGTTGGATTTGAGTGCTTCTGGGTGATTTTCTGAAGAGGTGCTTTATAAATATTTTGTTACATTACATTTGTGTGAAGATGATTAAAATCATACCGTGTAATTTTATAACATTTCTGATCCATGAACCACTTGATATTCAACTTCTGGCAGTGTATTTTCTACTTTTTATTGCATAATTTGAAAAGTGCTTTAGTATGACCATGTGGGGGTTTGATTATATTTCGTAGACAAACTTTTTATTCTGGTGGCAGTGTTCATTAGGTTTTGCTAATAGATAATTAATTTTACTCTGATATTCAATTGATCTAATTAGCTACAGATGGACAAGATGTGGTGAAGGCTAAAACAGGGTTGGTCTGTAGACCTGGATGTAAATCTAAATATTAAGATTTGTGAGGATTTTGTCTGTGAACAGTAATAGTAAACTGCTGTGTGTTTTATGGAATTAAGTAATGTGCTTTTAGAAATATTTGGTGACCTTTCACCTGCTTCAGTTACTTCTGTAGAAATTATTATTATTATTATTATTATCAACAATTTATGAAGCACAGTAACATAGCCATAAGCCAAAACCAAAAGCACTGTACAGTAAACAGTATATACTGTCATATGATCTTGTAAACAAGTACGTTTTTAGGTCTTTCGCAAACGTCTCGGAAGATGTAACCCCTCTTTATATTGTACTTTCCATTTGGATTTTCCTTGCGGTTTTAGCGCTGCGTACAACAAGTGTTCGTCTCATGCGGGCGTGTTTGTTTTATCGCAGGGAACATTTCGGGGCGAAGCATCAGGTTTTCTCCGACGCGATTCTGGATTATGGATTTTTTCTCCTGAACGTCGATCTTATCTGTCAGTCCGTGAAGGTCTACCAAATGGCCCTCGACATACGGATGTCGGTCTTCGGGGGCAATAATTTGCACGTGGCTATCGCCCATGAGGATCTCGCCTACTGCTCTTACGTGCACGAATACAGTTCAGGAAAATTTCAAGATGCCAAGTGAGATGTTTTCCTGAATTTTCCCGGCTGGGATGAATGATTCGCGATCAGGGTTATTTCTAGGATTGTGAATTGGGGGGGAGGGTGTCGGGAAAATCTGGGTGTGTGTGGTTATTTTCTAGGATTGTAGGGTTGTGAATTTGGGAGGGTGTCGGAAAAATCCGGGGGGTGTTGGAGTTTGGAAGTCTCTACCGAAAAAGTCTGACAAGCAAAAAAACAAAAGCTTTATCAAGTCTCAAAAAAGTGTCTGATGAGCAAAAAAAGTCATCACGGTATAAAAGTTGGGGGTGTCCTTCTCTATTGGGAGTGGGGGGGGATGTCCAGGGCTAATTAATATGCATTTTGTATACTTACCATTGTCACATTCCAAAATTTTGGGGCAGGGTGTCAACTTCAAGTTGGGGGCGGTGTTAGGGGGTGTAAAAATATCCCTGCTCGCGATCTTAATAGTTTGGTTTGTTTCACTGGCTTGTTTGCAACGGCAGAATTTGCGGGGGGAATCAAATGTAAATCAAATGTAAATGTAAATGAAAATTCTTGTACTTGATGTGGAACTTTAATGTTCTTTTTTCACGTCTTGTGGTATTGGATAGTAAAATTCTTTTTTAATCATATAATTTCTTGCTCAATCACTGCATGTTTTGATGCATTATTTTATTGAACATTGCTTAGAAGTTTTTTAAATATTCACCGAGGTTGAACACTGGATATTTTTCAGACACCATGCCGATGTGGCTATCGACATTATTACACGAATATTACCTCACAATCATTTGCTTTTGGCTTCTTCAAAAAGAGTTAAAGGTCTTATACTTTGCTTCTTTTCGGCAATTGCATGAACCATATTTATTGCATATTCATCATTTTGAGTTTGCTTAGTTTGTCTTCATTAATATAAAAAAAATTGTCAAGTTACTACTCTCACATTTTATTAAGTAGCAATTTTTCCATGATTGCTATTATTGCATGTCACAAAGGTGGGGAACATTTTGATTTTGGAGGGCTGCTTAAAAGACAGCTGATATTTAATAAGGTTGAATACAGGAAACTTCAGTTTTCTGCATTAAACTTTGAACTGTTTGTTGCTTAAATTAAAATCCAATACAATGCCGTACATTTGACAAATGTGGTGAAAATGTTTGTTAATTCCAAAGGTAATTATGCTTTTATGGCTTCATTTATTATAATTATGGCTCTTGCATTTACTTAACAGAAATAGATTAACTCATTTTCCCAATTATCAGACTTCCCTTGATGCCCATAGGTTTCTTCATTAGACATGTGGATAATTGCTACCCTCCAATCTTGGTGTTTGCAAGTCAGTGAGTCGTTAGTTGGAGTGGAGATTGTGGAAATGAGTCTTAGAAATTGCTGATTTATCCCCTTTTTCTTATTCCCTGACCATTAGCTATGCCAGTCTTGTGTGGGAATGGAAACTGCGGTTGGAACAGCCAGTGTTTTATCCGGACTCCAGGCCTTTGGGGGGAAATTGAGGCTTTTGGGGGGGGGAAAATCGACTTGGTTGGAGGGGAAAAGACACAGTTCAATGCAAAATTTGTAAGTGCTGGGATTGGGGGGGGATTTTATAGGGGGGGAAATCCCCTCCTAACAGGCCTGTATAAAACACTGGGAACAGTCTTTGAAGGAAAGTATTCAAATACTTGTTTGAAATGAGCATTTCTGGGCTTGAGCTGAGCATTTTTTGAGATTGTGAGGATGATTTGTGGTAGGCGCAAGAACATCGATTTTCAGCAGTAAATGGGTTGAATAGCAAGAAAGGCTTTGTTGGCATGTTGCCAGGGGCTTGAATATTGTGATGTTCTGCAGAATTTGGATACATTCAGGAAGCCACAGTTTACTGCATTTCCCAGGAATATGGTAGATTGCACTGACATGCTTGACAGAACAGGATTGACTCCTGCAGGGGCCCTATTGTTGGCTCAACCTTCACTCACTAGAGGGCGGTGGTAAATAAAGCTATGATGGTAAAGTTATACAAAGTAGTGATGATGATTTTTGGTCATATGTGTTATGCTCTGAAAACTGATTTGAACTTCTGCATTGTCATTTTCAGCATTGATATTGGAAGAAATAGCGATCGACAGCCACAACAAAACCGTGGAGGAGAAACTTTTGTCGGAGGCCAGAGAGCTTCACCTGTCGTCCCTGATGCTTGCCAAGCAGGCGTTCGGTGAAAATAACGTCCAGACGGCAAAACATTACGGCAACTTGGGTCGCCTTTTCCAGTCGATGCACAAATACCAGGTCAGAGGTCATGCTGCATCATTTGCTGCGCCATTTGCTGTGCCATTTGGCTTAATTGCAAGAAATGCCTTTTGTTATATCCTTTCTGTAGATGGCATCTATGAATGTTAGCCTGCATCTTGTCGATGTTAGAAAATGTGTTTGAATTCCTGGTCTAACCCTTGAACTTGGCCCTAGCATTTTTTTGTAATGATTTCTTCTATGTGGAGTGGTTGTCACCCCCAGTCTATCTCAGCCCATCGTCTGAAAATTAAATATTGTTATACAGCATTGGATTATGTCTTCAAAACTCTACTTAACTGGTATTTCATGTTATTGATTTTGTTCCCCTTGTACAAGTTTGTAACCATCAAACATAGCCACCCTGGTGATTCTAAAAATAAAATTTTCAGATTTCATTTGTGAGACCCATTTTTCATTTGATATTAATGACTTGTGTGGGTGTTGGGATACAAAATGTATATAAATGACGTCCACCCTGGTACCTTTGGCAAAATGGTCAATTGGCAAATGGCTCCAGGTCCCTATAGAAAAAACGATCACAAATTATGTCACAATTTACAAAATTGTAGCCTGCTCTCTTGAAGTTTTGAGATATTCAACTTTTATTGCACCTAGAGGGGTTTTTGGGCGTTTTGCAGCAGCCGCTTAAGCATTTGACCCTATAAAAAATTATGTCAGGTCTAAGAAAAATTTTTAAAAAACAAGAGCAGATCTTTGACTGTTGACAAACTGTATTCCCTGCAGAGTCACAAAAATAGAAGAAAACATTTACACCTTTTCCTGCTATTCAATGGTTAGGTTTCCAAAGGAACCTTTCTCTTTATTTCAGAGTTGGTTGTTTTATTCCATAAATCCAGTAGCTATATTTTATTTCAGTGCAAACAGAATTTTCATATTGTTACTCCCTGATTTTTTCTGGTTCTTAAAAATATCTCAAAGGTCTATGATGAATATTGGCGGACAGGATGCTGAAGAGATGCATTAATAGAAACGACTTTTTAAAAGTTAAGTTTAGCACATCGTGTTGTAGATGTGATTCAAGGAGACCACAAACTTTTTAACTCCTTGTTTGAATTGGTATCAAAACATATTCCTTTGATGTGATGCCATCAATTTATGGTTGAGCAGCTCATCTTGGGACCGTTTAATGATGTCTCACCAGCTCAAAAACTGGCGCTTCTACATGTTCGGTCATTTGGCCTCGCTCTACAATTACGATATGCAGAAGTACGAGGAGGCCGAACAACTCTACATTCGTTCGATAGCGATAGGTAAAGTAGGAGCTTTACCGTTAGTATGATATGGTTTCTTTGACGTCGTAGATGTAAGTCGTGGCTGAGCTGTTATTATTAAGTTAAATCTTTGTTCGGTTAAGCTGTTGAAATTTCGTGCTGTTTGAGTTGATGTTGCATGTTTGGCAGTGGTTTTTTCTGATCCTATTGATGTGTTGACAATTTTATGCCTTTGTTAAAATAATTGTTTCTCATTGTTTATTATATATTTTTTAAATTTATTATTTATTCTGAGTAAAATCAGTCTTTGTGAAAATTTTACACGTGTTTGTTTATCGTTTTTTTGTCGCAACAGTTGAATTCTTTCGTGCAAGCTCGATTCATATTTGAATTTCAATTTATTTCTCTTGCTTGTTTCTTTCAGGTAAACAACTGTTTGGAAATGGCTACAGCGGACTGGAGTACGATTACCGGGGTCTGTTGCGTCTCTACCAGTCGCGCGGTGATGCGGAAAAGGCCGCGGAGTATGCCACGATCTTGCACGAATGGAACCATTTACGCGATCGAAAGCACAACGAATCGGAGGTTTCGCTGGAGTTCGAAGTATCCGAGACGTGTGAAGCCGCAGTGGAAGAGTTCTTCCGGCTTCCCGGGAGGGGCTGCTTATGAGACTGGTGCTCTGTGGAAAAACTGTAGACTTGTAACGCTTTAACGAAAGAGTGGAACTGGTGCTCTGAGAGAATTGTTTGTTGGAGCATTGCTGACGATCATTCGTTCTGACCATATTTTCTCAAATTATCTCGAAGAAATTCTCTCAGATGGTGTTCAAGCGCTCCTTCTGCTGATTTTTTGCAAAATCTTCTTTAATTGTCGACTTCTGCATCTGGTTGATGCAAAATTTCACTGTAACAGTTTGTCATTGAGAATTAAGTGAAGTTTTGCAATGACTAAAGTATGCTATAAGTTGAAATTATTGCACTTGCTTTTAGTAGAGAATGTATCAGTTTTTCTTGAAAGTTAATGCTTTGGAATATTTTACGTTTGCAGAAAGCACTATTTGTAATGTTATTTGGTGAGCCGAAAGTTTCTTCCTTGTTAATTATTGCTCCATTTTTGTAAACTTAATTTGCCTAAACTTTATTAATTATTATTATTTGTGCTTCTTATTTGTAGGATACAGATTATACAAATGATAGGCGCTTTATTTATGAGTCAAATTAATTGTACTATAATTTAATTAAAGAGCTGTTGCTAGGGATTGATATCATTAGCAGCATGATTGTCTTTGAGATTAGTCACCGCTCTGTTATCCTCTTTGTTGGCCGTTTCTAAAAGTTGGTGAAATGGGTTCTGAAAATATATATGTCGGTCTTTCATAGTCTGTTGCATTTGTGATGATGATGATGATGATGATGATGATGATGATGATGATGTATACTAGGATTTCCAAGGGACCAGTGATGGTGTATTCAGTCTAGTAGTCTGGAATTGATTTTATTTTAAAAACCATCAGAAATTGGGCGTTAATTGAGGAATTTCAGACAGAAATTTCAAGAATATGCATTAACATGATTTATGTATACCTGTATTTCTATGTCTAATCTTTTTTTCCTTTAAATTAATGTTCCATGTTATAATATGACCATAGATTGTAGGATCTGACGAAGGCATTGGAAGGTATCCGTGGTGTGCATATATAAATTACAGTATGGCTAAAGAATCTTCAGTTTTTTTTGTAATTTATCTAGACACTGTTGCATGTTTTGATCGTTTTGAATGGCCACTGATGAAGTACAGTAAAGTCTCATTTTTGCCATCGCACTAAACGGAAGAGGTTGCCAACTTGCCAGAACTTGCCACTCCCTCGGTTTTTCCCAAATTTATACGAGACCTGACAAGAAATTTTCAGAGCTTTTAGCGTCTGTTTGAGGTTCATTTACACCACGGGCGCCAGTGGCGGCTCCACCGGGGGGGCCAGGGGGGCCCGTGCCCCCTATTGAGAGCCTGGCCCCCCCAGTTGGGACCCTATGCTTAATGCCACATACATTAAACAACAAATGGTTGGCCCCCCATGATTAGAAGTTGCCACCCCAACGGCCCCCCACTTGCCAAATCCTAGAGCCGCCACTGACGGGCGCCCACATAAATTTTTCCAGAAGGGGCAAAACACAATGGTTGCAGTTATGTCACATGAATTTTTCCAGGAGGGGCAAAACACATTTTAACACAATGGTCACGGTTAATATTTTAGCAAGTTTTTCAAATTTCAATGTGAGTTATTGGTATTTTCATTTTTCAGGGGGGGGGGCATGTGCCCCCTCTTGTCCCTATGTGCGGGCACCCATGATTTACACACATGTTGACATATTTTGCAAATTTTTTGCTCCAGGGGTTACTATGCAATGACCGTTTTGTTGAAGGTCCCCATGTGACCTGAAATTTCCCTTGTACGTGTTTCTCTTAATTTTACTTACTGTCTTTAAACCTTACCCTAACTCTAGAATAGTAGGGCATCGAATATGAACAATTTTTGGTGAAAGAATATGTTTTGTGAGTGTGTACTGTCTGCCAATTATTGGCTACAAATATTGAGGGGCCGTCCATAAAGTACGTCATGCAATTTTTCTTTTACAGTTTCCATTCTCATCTTTTGTCACAACTCTCTGATCCTCTCTTTAAAGCGTCCAAAGGTTACGTCACGAAATTATTGACAGTTTTCACCCCTTCCCATAGAAACAGAAATACAGTATTCAACTTGGGATTTAAAATTCCATGTATCTAGCACAATATAATTGCTTTAAATCGGTGACATCTCTTAAAATACACCCATCAGAAGAGGAAGCAAGATATCACTACATTTCGGGTTTTATATTAGCTTAGCATGGACTGAAGTGGCTTAGTAGGCATTACTGCCTGTGTGAAAGCCACTATAGGGGCACTAGCGGGGCTTGAACCCTTTCCGTCAACCTACCGCTACTGCGCGTAAGGGGCTGTCCATTAATTATGTCAAGAATTGTTTACCCCTTATCAACTGTCAACTTTCAGTGATTTCGGGTTCAAAAATTTTGACCCTCCCCACTAAGACCAGTGACGGGTCCCCTAAAAGTCTAGAAGGTTATTATTTTTGCAGCGATGAGACCTTTTCCCCTTTCTTTGTTCATCAAACGTCATAATGTGGCGGTGATGACCTTTTATCTTGCTTGTCGGGCTTTTTCCGTCGTGATAAATAGTATTCCATGAAATTCCCTATTTTTTATCATTTGTAAAAAATGAAATTGTTGACGTCAACTTCTCTTGACCCCACCCCTCCCCTGTCAACAACTGTCAAACTTTTTCAAACCCCACCCCTAATTTGTTGACGTAATTAATGGACAACCCTAACCCACTCTGCCATCTTCCGCCCTATGTATGAAAATTGTGACATCACATGTTATCTTTACCCCATCCTTTGTCACAAACCTAAGCCACTTAAAATCAGTGGCGGCTCCACCGGGGGGCCAGGGGGGCCCGTGCCCCCTATTGAGTGCCTGCCCCCCAGTAGCCCCCCAGTTGGGACCCTATACTTAATGCTATATACATTAAACAACAAATGGTTGGCCCCCATGATTAGAAGTTGCCACCCCAACGGCCCCCCACTTGCCAAATCCTAGAACCGCCATTGCTTAAAATCACATTATTATTATTATCGAATATTATTATGTGAAAGTTATTATTATTATTATTTCTTTGACCCCTCCCCTCTAGGAGCGTGACGTATTTTATGGGTAGCCCCTGAGCAGCGTTGGACATCGTTCGAAAATGATAATGCAATGCAATGGGGTTTAGACTGTAGAGTTGTTCTATGGAGCATTATGGTGTTGCTGCGTAATCCGATATCTTTGACTGGCGTGATTTTGTGGCACCTGGATCAGATATCACGTGACTGCGACTCCACGATTTTTGTCAATGTTCCGCCTCAGTGACTCTGGTTCAACAGCCGAAGAAACGAAAGGATACGAATCGCGAGGAACGAATTTCACGCATGAATGGCGCCCACAAAACCATCATTCCATTCATACATCGACATTCTATGTCGATTCTTTCATTTCTACGATAATTAAATTGACTTATTTTTAACGAACCGAGAACGATAGCTACGACGCCTACTAGGTGCCGTTGGTATTTTGCTGGCGATCACAATTCCACATAGGCCTATAGTCACAGAGCAAATCGCATCGAGCACGAGAAGGCCTAGAATTGGAACATTTCAAAGCCTACAGAATGCCAACCACTAAAACGTTTTATTCTCAACTGTACTTGACAATAATAATAATAATTATATAGTAGAATCAGTGATCAGTTCAATATTTTTCGGCTCTCGACACCCAATGCGATTGGGCGTTTGATGTTCATCTGACAGAATCGATAACTTGGTTGAGTGGACCGGCAAAGGACCGTGGTGGGCCTATGACTGTCACCTGTCGCGGTACATGGTAACGCTAAACAGAGGTCCCCCCAAATCGAAGAGGCGAGTAACCGCAGATAGGCGAAGACGCGATCGAAAATATATCTGCGGACGAAGCGCTGTGCAAAGAAAGTCGACGAAAACTGCAAAGAAATTGGTGGAAATCACGGCGGACATGTTGAAGATAGTCGATGCTTTGCGGTTGGAAAGGCTGTAACAGCAAGAAATCGTGAATTTTTTTCGGTTGACGTCAACTAACGACACTGCCAAAGGTAGAGCGATCTGAAGGTCAGGCGATGATCTTGTCTGCTTAGGACGTTTAAACTAAATTACCGAGGGGAGCCCGCCCACCCGCCCCCCCCTATTCGAACCGGGACAGGTCGTGAAATACGCGCAAAACCGGGAGGATTGGGGGCGTTTGAAACGACGACCTTCTTCACTCGTAAAGAATTTTCAACTGTCGAAGGTCCCCTCCCGTTTCGGAATCCTGGCTACGCCACTGGTTTTAACCTACAAATCAATCGCTCCCCGAAATTCATTTGGGGCACGATGGAATGTCAGTGTTTAATCTAGACTCCTGGACTCCGGTGGGGAACTGACAAAGCCGGGGGAAACTGACAAAGCCGGGGGAATTCTGCTAGGGAGCTGCTGTTAGTCCATGTAGTATGTCAAAATTTCCGGGGAATTGAAAATTTCCGGAGAGGAAAAGGGGCAATTTCTCTCCCCCGGAAACGGCCTAGATTAAACACTGTGGAATGTTGAAAAATATTATTGTTACATTATACGGAAGGCGCCAAACGCAATATGCGGCGCTATATCACATCGTTTTGTTTGTTTTTAAACTCTTCGAACGTTTCACGTTTGCTCCGATATTTCGAGTACCGTCGGAGGACCATTGGGGGCCGTCCATAAAGTACGTCACGCTCGAGGGGGAAAGGTCTAAGAAAGTGCCGCAGTTTGCGAAATGGGAAGTTGAGTATCTGTTTTGCAGCTGAAAATCGAACGAGAAACTCGAATATAATTATTAAATAGAAAACCTGCGTGCCGTAATTTATGGACGACGCCTCAAGGCCAGGGGTGAAATCAGAGATTTGTGACAGATAGGAAATGACCGGACGTGTATTTTCCACCGGATACCGGAACCGGATATTTTGGATCTACATTTGCCAGATCCGGATCCGACGCGAATATTACCCGCACAGGATTGGAATAACCATGCGAGTCTTGAGTTTGCAGGTAGACTACCTGGGGTTGAAAATACAAAGGATAATAATTTCTTCAAAACTAAAAAGACTCAATAAGCCATCTCATGTCTCACAAGCATAAAGTATCTTGAAAAGGTTTAAAATCATAATATTCAACTTCAAAGTGAAGTTAAACGAAATCTGAAAAGTTACACTTGAATCACTTAATAAAGAAATTAATTTCCAAATTTACAAAAAATCCAATATTTGGAATTTTGGATTCGGTATAAGTATTTTGCGAATCCGGGGCGGTTTCCGGTCATTCCCTAATGACAGAGGGAAGGGTCACAAATTACCAAAAAAGATAGCGTGATGTACTTTATGGACGGCCCCGTTCTGTCCTTCTTGTTATTGTAGAAAGCAGCTTTCGAGCCGGGATTATGGCTGGCCTGACCAGGGCGGCCGCTCCGGGAACGGGGGTCGGAGCAGCCCCGTTCCCTAAGGTGGACTGGAAGAACATATCGGAGCGACTGAACGACCCGAAGCAGCGCAGAAACATCGTGACGAAGACGGACACCGAGGAACTGAATCGCCTGAAAACGAAAAACGCATTCGTCAAAAGAAAGAGAAAACTACTCGACCAGATCCTCAACATCACCAACTTCTACAGTCCCCTCTCTGTGACGGTACGATGTCTTATTTAATGCAGCACCAGTCGGCGTAATATTCCATAATAATAATAATAATAATAATAATAATAATAATCCGCGGCGTTAATAATAATAATTCCTTTGGAATAAAAGAAGAAGAAGAAGAAAAGAAGAAAGGTCATACGTCAGCCAGAAAAAGAAAGAAGAAGATGAATAAAGAGGAGGAGGAGGAGGAGGAAGAAGAAGAAGAAGAGGAGGAGGAGGAGGGGAGGGGGAGAAGGAGGAGGAGGAGGGGAAGAGGAGGAGGAGGAGAATCGAAAACTTACAAAGGCACGAATAAACAAGAGTTGTATTTTCTTCCCCATCAACAACAAAATGCATCAATCCATATCATCGTCGTCGTCATCATCATCATGATAATTAAGAAGAAGAAAGAAGAAGAAAGAGAGAAGAAGAAGAAGAAGAAGAAGAAGAAGAAGAGAAGAGAAGAAGAAAGAAGAAGAAGAAGAAGAAAGAAGAAGAAAGAAGAAAGAAAGAAAGAAGAAAGAAAGAGAGATGAATAAAGAGGGGAGGAGGAGGGAGAGGAGGAAGAAAGAAGAAAGAAGAGGGAGGGAGAGGAGAGGAGGGGAGAAGAGGAGGAGAACCGAAAGCTCCACGAATAAATCATCATCGTCGTCGTCGTCGTCGTCGTCATCATCATCATCATCATTATCATTGTCATCATCATCATCATCATCATCGATGCTGTGATTTCTTCGAGTATTTAGATTTTTAGAGCATTAAAACGTGTTTGAGGTGATTGATGCATGGAAAGATGTGCTGACAGTCGGGCGTTTTACGGTGTTCTCGTGTGCCATTGTGGATAATAATTTATACAGCTCCGGTATTTGAACGACGGTCCTTTCTTCGCCAGTCTCAGAGCAACTGCAGGGCGCACCCATTGTCCGGCGGATCGATGGTCGCCAGCGCTGATCCAACGGCGGGCGGTGAAGCAGTCTAGGCGTCGCCATGGCGACCGGACAACAGCTTTGATAACGCCCCTGGTCGAAGGACCATTCCACGCGGGGGGCGGAAGAAAATTCACGGGAGAAAAACAGCGCAGAACGGCTTCGACATGTGTTCCTTGAATCGACGGCGTCTCGTGACGTCATCGGTTGATCCATAATCGAGTTCCGGAAGACGTCGAAACCTTCTAGCGTCCAAGAATATACAAAAACGCACCCGTTAAATTATAGACCCATGTAGAGGCGGACTTTTTAAAAAGAGATAAGTGGGTCGTACTGTTTACATCCTAAATTATTTTCAACACCCAGGGGAAAGCCGTCGGCATGGGAAGGGGCGATGATCTACCTTAGTCAGTCCGTAGGGGGGCGGACTCTGATATCGTCATTGAAATCATTGACGGGTAAACCTCAGGTCATCGAAAGCTTTCACAGGCGACAATATTTGCTAATTCGTTGTCAAATATTGCGGCAGCAGAGAGAAGTTGATAAGAGAGCATTTGTCCTCCACGCCAGAATGGTCTGTAACTCTTCACATGTCTGTTAGACACTGTAATGCATGGAATTCATCTCCCTCCAATTGGGGCGGGGGGCGGGAGGGGTGGATCTTCCTCCGTAGTCCGTCTCTTTAGCAACCATAGCTCTTTCCCACTCTGATATCATCATCGATATCATCATTGATCTTATCATCGT
Organism: Metaphire vulgaris; assembly: GCA_018105865.1. Taxonomy (NCBI): domain Eukaryota; kingdom Metazoa; phylum Annelida; class Clitellata; order Crassiclitellata; family Megascolecidae; genus Metaphire; species Metaphire vulgaris. The sequence continues at coordinate 4,351,359 of CM030833.1, read as the reverse complement.
CATCATCATCGTCGTCGTCGTCGTCATCATCATCATCATCATCATCATCATCATCAACAACAACAACAACAGCAATAGCAGCAACAACAACAACAACGATAACAACAATATTCAGCATCATTTCTTAGCTATGAAATTAGACGTTGTTGATGTTGTTGTTGATGATGATGATGATGTTGTTGTTCCGGTTATACTAAGCTATATACTGCCGTGTGTGGTTGAAGACAGTTTGAAGACAGTTTGCATATCAGCTGTTAATCTGGCTAGGACAGGTCGTGGGATTAGCACAAGACCGTTGAAAAATTGGGTTGGGGTCGGGTAACTAGCATGATCTAAGAGCATACCTGTGCGAAGAACACCTTGACCTTTTTGGCTCGTTTGGAGATTTTTCGCCCAAAAGTGCCCCCCCCCATTACGAAACCCCGACTACGCCACTGATATATATATGATATATATAGTGTTTATTCTAGGCCTTCTCTGGGGAATTCCCCTCCAAAGTTTTAAAATTCCCCCAAATATTTTTACATGTTGGCTGGGATGGGATGGAATATATATATATATATATATATATATATATATATATATATATATATATATATAAGTCACAGTTATTCTTATGTTTAATCTAAGTGTGATGGTATAGGCCAGGGAGACTCAGACCTTCCCCCTTGGAAAGATAAAACCATTTTGGAAAAATGACCTCACTTATCACAATCAAGGCGGCTGTCGCGGAAATACTTCAAAGATTCTTTAGTTTGAAAACTAAACATTTTTGCATATAATAGAGAGCATGAGGTGTTGTGTGATCGCATTTGGTTAGCGAAGCTTTTGTTCATGACAGGTATCACAAAACATCTCAATGACTTGAATTTGAAACTATATAATAAATAAGATATGGTTATGGCAATTATTCTTTAAAAGTAAACTTACATTGTTTAAAGCACATTTACCTGTCATGAACTGGACAAATTTCCCTTGTCTCAGAGAAATAATGCAGGGAAAGGAAAATTATCCAGAAAACTGTGATTTTGTTGCTGAGTTAGACATTTTGTTGGAGGAGTTTGAAGGAAGGTTTAATGGTTGTTCTAACATGAAACTGCACGTAGATACACTTCTTCGAATCCATTCACGTTTGATCCGTTGGACCTTAGTGAGGCCATCGTGAATGACATTAGTCTAGCACAGTTAGAACTACTGGAGATTAAAATTGATGGTGAACTTGCACAATCACATGATAAACTTATTCCAGCTGAATTTTGGCAGACTGTTAATCAGTATACTCCTATCCCACACTTAAGATGGCAGCAAACAAATATGGTTGGGAGTACTTACTGTATTGCTGTGAACAGTTGTTCTCACAAGTAAATAAAGAACAAACTTAGAAATAGACTCACTCAAGACCACTTGGTATGTCAGCTGCAAGTATCAACAGTTACTGTCCACGTTGACAGCATACAGTGCACTGGTGACTGTCTGGTGTCATGAAAACCCACTTAGAGTCTAAATAAAATGTTCTTATTTATTACGATTACATGATGACCTATTCATGTTATGTCTGACACTTTGTTTTTAACTGCTATATACTTGTGAGTTTCTTGATCTACATTCTAATATTGTACATTCAAGTATATTTTATAATAATAATTACTTGGGCCTACACAGCACAGTAGGCTTATATAAAAGGTTATGGTAAAGTCGTTTTGAGACTACTTAAAAATGTAGGCCTAATTCTAAATGTCGAAAAAATTTGTGCGGCCCTCGGTATGAAGACTTTTGCGGCCCTCGGATAAAAACTTGTGCCCATCACTGGTATAGGCCTATGTATGTACACGGTATGTGATGGTATATGTATGTACACGGTATGTATGACGTAAGCTTGAGTAATTTGTCTGATCTAAAGAAGAAACCGCCGCCCGAGAAATTCGACCACACCGACTCCCGCTGTTCCGAGCTGAACTTCAACGGCGACGACACCCCGTCGACACCGCCTCCCACCCTCAACCGCAACCCCGCCCTCCTCGGTCCCTTCGCCGGGGCCAGCCGTCCGAAGCCAGTCGTCGCCAACCAGTCGGGGTCCGACTCGGAGATCGACATGGGAGACTACGAGAACCGCATCCGACCGTCATCGGCCTTCTGGGTGAGAGCGGACGGCATGTCTCTGGCCGAGAAGATCATCTACTACAGGAACTGGAAGTACAGGGTTAGGCAGCCCCGGCGGCCCCGCCATTTCAGTTTTAGTTATTTTGTAGTCTTGAATCTGTTTTAGTTTTCGTTTTGGTCGATGAATTTTCCGTTATTTATTTTATTGTAAATTTTTATTTTAAAAGAGGATAATTTTTATTAGGTCTGTTATCGACAACTGACTTTGACATTTGATATGATATTCTGTTATCAAACAGGTTAACCTTATTGTTTATTATTATTATTATTATTATTATTATTATTATTATTATTATTATTATTATTATTATGTGAAAGTTCCGTGGAAAGGCGACTGCGTTAAATCTCTGGTGTGTCATTATTATTATTATTATTATTATTATTATTATTATTATTATTATTATTATTATTATTATTATTATTATTATTGTTGTTGTTGTTGTTGTTGTTGTTATTATTATTATTATTATTATTATTATTATTATTATTATTATTATTATTATTATCTATATGATATTATAATATGATGCATGACAATATTTACTGTATATGCATATACATATATATTTATATATCAATGTACACATGATAATATGTATATGTGTGTGTGGAGTAGTTCAATTAGCATAATTTATTAAGTGAAAATGAATGTTCTCATTGAAATTAAATCAGAGATTTTGACTATTTTCTGTCATTTTGTAGAATATGCCAAAGAAAGGCTCGAACGATCAGGTACTCAAACCGTTTCACTGCACTGCAAAAGGGGGAAATTTTATACATATTTTTAACAGACGAAATCTTTTATATAAAGGCGTCTTGAACTTTGTATAAGGACCCAACGCCTTTTTGTACCGCGGTCCGGACTTTCTCTCGGAGACCCTGACTCACCGACTGCAGCGATGACAGCTGCGGACCTAAGTAAGTAAGTAAGTAAGTTGGGAGTTGGGCAGATAGGTAGGTAAATCAGTAAGTAGAAATGACAGCGATGACAGATTCAAAACGAGATATTTCGTCGTCGTCGTCGTCGTCGTTATTTTTATCATCAACAGCATCATCATCATCATCATCGTCATCATCATCACCATCATCATCATTGCATCTATCGTCTTCCTTATGGTTCTGACCTTACTGAACCACTCTAAACCTTATTATTATTATTATTATTATTATTATTATTATTATTATTATTATTATTATTATTATTATTATTTATTATTATTGCAGCCGATGGACGACGAAGTAGAGACGACTCTAACGGAATTCCGACGCGGTCCGAGGACCAATCGACTCCCGGCCAAGTCGGCGGTCGTCACGTCGACGTCTCGCCGGGTAAACGACGGGTCCTCCGCCGCCGGCGACGGGGACGACGGCCGAGGCCCTGTCCCCGGCCGTCCGGTCACCGTCATTCCGAAGATCACGCGTGAGCGTCACGACGCCGTCATGTTCCCGCTCATCGACACTCGCGGTCATCACGTGACACCGAGGTCTTCGCGTGACGTCACCGGCGATCGTCTGCCGTCGATCGAACGGAACCAGTTCGTGACGAGATGTTCGCCGAACAGGGGAGAGGGAGAGGGAGAGGGGAACGGGGACGGGGAGGTGGAGGTGGAGGTGGAGGAAAACGAGATGGAAGACTACGGACCGGTGGAAGAGGAGAAAGAGGAAGAGGAAACGGAAATAGATTCCGCCGTTCCCGTGGACGCCGGAAACGAAGACAAAGATGACGAAAACGGAGATAAAGAGGAAGACAAAGAAGAAGACAAAGACGAAGACAAAGAAGAAGACAAAGTAGAAGACAAAGTAGAAGACAAAGAAGAAGACAAAGAAGAAGACAAAGTAGAAGACAAAGAAGACAAAGAAGAAGACAAAGAAGAAGACAAAGAAGAAGACAAAGAAGACAAACAAGAAGACAAACAAGAAGACAAAGAAGACGGAGATGCGAAGGACCCGAAGCAGAAGAAGAAGAAGAAGAAGCGACCTGAGTTCGGTCGGGGCCCGAAAGCGCCCCGGCCCAACACGGAGCCAGACAGACTGATCAAGAAACTCGATAAGAAGGTCGAGCGAGACCTGCGAGGTCTTCAAGGTCACGACGGCGACGAAAATGATGACGACGACGACGACAGTGATGTCGACGACGAAACGATGAACGACCTCCTGTACGGAGAACGCAGCAAAGAAATCGATAGGTTCCTGAAATCGTAGCACACACAAATACACACACGCAGCTCTTTCTACGGCTACACACAATTATCCGTCTCTGCTTAGTTGGACCGATGACAACGATGAATACAAACCAGAGACGTAATTTCACTGTTTTTCAGCGGGGGGGGGTGTCAAACACTTTCGATCTGACAAGTCTGCGAAAAAGCTGACCTTTTTGGGATTCATCACTCAACATCAGGCCTCCTTACTCCTTAGGGGGTTGATGACCTTTTTGCTTGTCAGTCCTTTTATCTCTTTAATCAATTTGCATTTAAAAACTAAAAAAACACAAACATTCGTGAAAATAATTGTCCCCCTAAAAATCAGGCAGGGGGGCAACAACTCCCACTGCTCCTCCCCCCCGCAATGACGTCCCTGATACAAACATGCAATGTCAAACTTAGCCCTGACTTTGGCCCTAATCTTGACTCTGGCCCAACCACTTTAAAACCCCCCCCGTCCACCCCGTCCAGTGGCTGAAGTCTTGACCCAGTCTTGCTTTGGAAAGCGATTAGCTCCTATCCATGCAGACATTCTTAAAGTCGTCAAAGATTACGTTTGGCTGACTGGTTTCCCCTCTTCGCCGCAAGAGGGCACAATCGTATACCTAATAATGATGTGACTTAAAGTGGTTTAGGAGGCTAAGTAAGCCTGCGTGAGAACCACTATATACCTTCGAGGTTTATGTGATTCTGTTCCTCAATCGCAAACCACCACACTTCCTTAGACCACCGTCACTCTGAGCGTGACGTACTTTATGGACGACCCCTGCAACTATCTTCATTTAGTTTCTAGAGAATATTGACTGAATGATCCACCGTAGAGTAGCAGTAAATTGTGATATAGATTGGATATCTGCGTAGGAGGAAACTGCTGAGTTCCTGCTTTAATTTTTAGAACATCATCAAGTGAATCAAGAAATTCCTGGCATCGAAAGCAAAATTAGTTTATTATCCTGAATTTGTGACGAGCTGCAGTAATGACAAATGATGACGATGACGACGACGACGATGATGATGATGATGAGAAGGAGATGATGACGAGATGATGACGAGATGATTGTAATGAATCTACTAAATGTGATGAATCTGATGATATTGATGCTGATGATGTTGTTGGTGTTGATGATGATGATGATGAAGCTGATGATGATGATGAAGCTGATGCTGATGCTGATGCTGCTGATGATGATGATAATGACGATGACCATAAAGACAAAAGTTAAAGTCACGACGACTAGGTTAAGATAATAATTGTCTCATTTCTGGTTTCTTTTGCAAAGAAGCTTTTCGTCAACATTGATTCCGAACTGAATTTCATTCGAAACCTAAATCTTAAAAATAGGAATTTAATTTGATCTTTGCGCCGACGATAGTAATGCATTTAATTTTTTAAAGCAATATACGAAAGACCGACTGTACTCAGATGCTGAGGACTAGTGTATCTGTGGATAGTTCCTGCCATCCAGTGTTTTATCCAGATTCCGGGCATTTTTAGGATGGGGGTTTACTTGGCTGCTCTGCTGGGTTCGAGGGGTTGTGATTGGGGCCCGCCCCTATTCGGATCGGGATCGATCGTGAGATTCGTCCAAAACCGGTGAGTAGTTGGGGGGGGGGAGTTAGTATTAGATCAAGGAAAACGCACCAGAGAACAGACAATAAAGCGTTTGAGATGACGACCCTTTTTGCTTGTCGAGACTTTTAGGCCGAGAAAATGTCGAAGTGCCCCCCGGGCCCTTCCATTCTGGAATTCTGGCTACGCCACTGCGCCTCGGTATTCCATATCCACGGTTTCTGCAAGTCTCAATTTCTCGTAGTAATTCTTCTCTTTTTTTATCTTTTTGCAGCCCGCAGTGACAGAACGTTTCAAAAGTTATTCATATTTAAAGAATTTTTTGACAGTACTGGTTGGGCACGTTGTTACCGACACCATAAAGCGCACCTAAAGTGGCTTATTAGATTTGCCAGACCACAATTTGAGGGGGTTTGCGGTTCAAATCCTGAGCGACCAAAAAGTTTTTAAAAATTTTTTACATTAGACCTAATAATGTTTTTTTAAAAAGTCTAAACGCTCTGTCCGTCTGGCATATTTTCAAAGTTATTTCCGGTCGTACGATCGTATATTGGTGCATGGAGAACGTACAATCTAAACTAATATTGAACTTCTATAGCGCCACTTCATAATGCACAGGAAGCGCCACTTCATAATGCACAGGAGCATCAACCGATGGCACACCAAATCCCAATCATTAAAGATCCAGATCAAATCCAGGGTATCCGGCCGGATCATCATCATTCTCTTCTTCTTCTTCTTCTTCTTCTTCTTCTTCTTCTTCTTCTTCTTCTTCTTCTTCTTCTTCTTCTTCTTCTTCTTCTTCCTCTTCTTCTTATTCTTCTTCCTCCTCCTCCTCCTCCTCTTCTTCTTCTTCTTCTTCTTCTTCTTCTTCCTGCCTGCATGGTTACAATAGTTAGATGCGATACATTTCCACGTTGCTCGATCTTGTGCTAATCTGCATTCCTCCACAATTGTCACGTTCTTTGTTTCCATATTCTCTTTGATGTTATCCATCCATCACCCAAGTGATTACAGTGTATATCCGCACTCAAATTAAAATATGGCACGCCGTTGGCCTCTTAAACGCGAATGGGCCCACTCTGAATGAATTATTGAAAGCAAATGGAAAACAGACCCCTCCAAAGATTCAGAAATGTGTATAACTTCGCCCAGAAGTTCTTATCAAACATTCAGTCGATCTGTTTCGAGGAAACGGTAATGAAACGGAAATGAACACAGGACAGACAGCAAACCGAACTTGGTTCTTATCAGACATTAATATATATATATATATATATATATATATATATATATATATATATATATATATATAATATATATATATATATATCGCTCTGATACTGTACTTACTTTGTGGAGTTTTAGTTTTAAAGCAGAAAAATAAGCGGATCACATTATTTAACAACAGGGATATTTTTACATCCCATAACACGGTGTACACCCCTCAACACCCCCTCCCAATTTCACACCAACACCTCCAACCCCAACGCCGCCAATTTCAGCTATAGGATGACCCTTTTTCTTTTTTTGCCTGTCAGACTATTTGGCAGGGCAATCAGGGATATTTTTACACCCCCAACACCCCAATTTGTGGTCGACACCCCATAAATTTCCTAATGTAACAATGGCTAACAATGGTATGTAGGCCTACCCTAAATAGCCCCGAACACCCCAAAATGTTACTGACACCCCCATTCACAATCCTAGAAATAACCCTGCTCAGAATTTACCGACACCCCTCCCCAAATCGATAATCCTAGAAATAACCCTGTTTAGCAAGAATCGCCAATGTAACAACACGAGGTTCAGGCGGAGGGATATGATATCCGTGATGCGACCGAGAATTCAAAACGCGGATGATTACGAAACAAACGGAGCGGTAAAACGTATCTCGGTCTGGCCACAGTGGGCGAATTTCTTTGCAGGTATAGGAGCTGTCCATTAATTATGTCAACAATTTTTGGGCAATTTTTGACCCCCTCCCCTCTTGTCAACAACTGTCAACTTTCACTTATCCCCCCATAATTACGTCAAAAACTGTTGACCCCCCTCCCAAGATCAATGACAGGTCCCAATAACAAGGTTATTATTTTTGTGGTGATGACCATTTTTTCCCTTTTTTGCTCATCGAATGTCAAAATGTGGTGGTGATGACCTATTTTCAATGCTTTTTTCCATTGTAATAAGTAGTATTACATAAAATTTCCTATTTTTGATTATTTGTAAAAAGTGAAATTGTTGACGTCAACTTCTCTTGACCCCACCCCTCCCCCTGTCAACAACTGTCAAACTTTTTCAAACCCCCTCCCCATAAATTGTTGACGTAATTAATGGACAGCCCCATAGACTGCTAGGCGCGTATTCGTACCATTATACTGGAGTAATTATGACACTGTTATTGAATTCACCCAGCCACCGTTTCCAATAACAAGGCGTTGCATTCGTGTGTTGGTTTCAACAGTAAATGAAGCCAATAAATGCTTCTAAGACTAGTTTGACACATCTTCCGATTGGCGTAACTCACAAATAATTAAGAAATCCGGATTTCTTCGGGTGCAGTTCACAAAAACAACACCAATTCCAGCAACCTGCTAATCTCTTCGCCAAAAACGTCATAGAAACATTAATATACAGTGGCGGTTCCAGGAATTCGTGGTGGGGGATGAAAATAATTTCTTAGGAAATTGGTGGGGGGTTCAAAGTGAAGAAGAAAAAAGATAAGAGAGAATAAAGGTCATTGTTAGTGTTTTGACAAATAAATGTTAATAAACCTTGCCACAAAAGGCCGACATGAAAAAAGAAGGTAATTCACAGTAATTTTCACTATTTTTTAAATTCATCGGAAAATAGACCCCGGTGGGGGGATGCATCCCCAGTCATCAACATGGTGGAACCGCCACTGTTTATATATATATATATATATATATATATATATATAGAGAGAGAGAGAGAGAGAGAGAGAGAGAGAGAGAGAGAGAGAGAGAGAGAGAGAGAGAGCTTGCTGCAGCCAGATAAAGCAAAATAAGAAAACACAGATGAAGAAAGAAACCGACAGAAAACACAATGCAAGCAGAATTGCTCAGGTACGAGTACATGGCCTACATATTTGGCAAGTTCCGCCATACTGTAGGTCTATATTCAATATCCCCTAACTTATGAAACGCCGACTGAATATAAAATTTGCCTAGAAATTTAGCATATCGATTAATGAGCATCGACCATGCTAACTGGACCTAATATTCTTTTTAAAAGTGCGTATCTCAGCGTTAATTTGCCAAGAGCGCATGCCAAAAATCTTATACAAACGTTTATTTGTGCAGTTATATAGCGCGAGTTCATGCTAGATTTACTCGGCGCGGTTAGGCCTACCTCCATAGCATACATACAGCACAGGCAAAGAAAACAACTTGAGTAAGTAAGTATAAGTATAAGTAAGTAAGTAAGTGAATAAGACGAAATTTCTATAGCGCTGCATGCCCGAAAGCTTGGCGCAGTGCGCCAGCTTATTCACGATCGCTCAGTCTGACCTCATTGCCAAAAACGGCATAATGCAGACCGACTCTTCTTATTCACTGAAAATGAAATAGAAGTTCGTGTGCAAAAGATAATGAAATTATTCTTAATAGGATTTTTGAGGTCCCGGGAGATTGTGAGGCCCTAAGCTGTAGCTTTTTTTTAGCTCATGGGTTAATCCGGGACTGATTGCATCTCGTTCGACATTGGATGCTGTCCACCGGACCGTCGAGAGAAAATATACGGGCTGGGGACAAATATTTATTCTAGGTCTCTAGTTTCAAAACCTTGACAAGCAAAAAAGGAAATCCTTTATCCTCATATTAAATAAATGCTGACAAGAAGCAGTAGCGTCATTTCACACTTTTCTTGGAGGCAAAATAATTTTTTGGCCTATTTTGACAAATTTTGGGAAATTTTTTGGCAATTATTGGGAAATATTTGGCAATTTTGGGCCAATTTTGGCAAATATGTAAATTTTTGACATCTTTTGCAAATTTTTGGCATTTATTTTTTGGCGATTTTTTGCGCATTTCACATTAATTTATTTATGTAATACATTATAAATTTTGTCTTCATTTCCTTCGTGCCGTGGCCCTTGACCCCCAAATGATGCCCCAGATAAGCAAAAATAAAAAGGTCGTCTCATATTAAATAATTGCTGACAAGCAAAAAAGTCGTCATTTACATCTTTTACATTGAAATAATTATTTTCCGGGCCCTTTGTTTATCGCCGGGCCCGGGTAAAAATGCATCCCCTGTCCCTCCCTCTCGTCGGCCCTGGCTGTCCAATGCAATCTATGCGCACAAAAATATGATTAGAGAGCTTTTTGTATACTCTTTTTCAGCACTGTACTTAATAGCCTTGCTCTGCTGGCATTTTACACTGTACTTGGCCTGTCATAATTTTGCATAACTAATTTTGCATTCAGACATTTGAAGGGAAAACAACCGGAAGAAATCGGACACTGGAGACGACTCTGGAGGAACTGGCGAGCAACAGAGACAAGTTCGGAATAGACTGGGTTAATTTTATTCAGACCAGTATGGGGGTGGTGTTAACTGTTAAATCTTTAGGGTTGCATCAAAAGTTAAACTGGTCCAGTAGTTGGGTAAAAGTTTAAGTTAAACTGATTTTTTTAGTTAACTTTTTTTGTTATCAGATTCATGCACTTTGTTCAGTCTATTTTACGTTTATTATGAACACGATTCGTAAATCGTGTTCGGCAGAGGCATAGTTTTACTAGCTCAGTAGTCAAAGTTAAAAGTTAAAGGAAGGCATTGTTATCAGTTGTTATTTTAACGTTAAACCTTGATTGAAGTTTAGAATTCTGACAAGCAAAAAATGTTAATCGCCACGCAAGATGTTATCTCATGCAATGCTATTTGCAAAAATTTGTTTGAAAACCTTTGAACATTTTTGTGGACAGACTTTTTAAAAATGTATAAACTTTCAGACTTTTAAGGGCCCGTGAATGCTCTGTCTGCCCAAAGGCCCGGAATTCCTCTCGACGAGCCCTGCTTCTGGTAGATCGGCCTAAGAACGGAAGATGCGAAGATGAAATGGCGAATTTTCAAAATTAAAATGTGCAGTGATAAAATGAAAATGTGCAGTGGCAAAATGCAATTTTCTGTGCTTTGTGCAGTGCAAAATTTTCCGGACGACCTTTTTTGCTTGTTTTTTGCGTGGATGACCACAAATTTTCTGATTTTAGTGCAGTGATAAACTTTTCTTAAAACAGTTCCTGTTTTTAGGCTAGAGACTAATGCGCATTTTGGAACTTTGGAACTTGAGAACGTTTACACTAATCGCATTCTTTGCCGTCTAAGTCTACCAAGAGAACAAGAGGACAAAGAATGAGGTTACACATCAAGACCATTATCATAATGGATGGAACGTATTTGGTCTCCGTTCTCACGCAACGAAGGAACCCTGCTGACCAGTCTAAGCCTTGTTATCACTATTATCTATTATTTATTTATAAACGGACGCGAAGAACAAAATCACGTGACCCGATCACGTGGGCCGAGCGCGTAAGTAAGTAAGTCAGTCAGTCGTCCATTTAAGTACAGCTCTTCGTTTGAGCAGTCGGTCCTTAAAATGACGCACTAAGTCCCCACTCGCAAAATGCCGTTAAAGCCCACCCCTACCCCCACCCACCCACCCACACACACACACGTACTTACGGATCGGACACCACCACCTGTTGCGATTCGCCCTGTCCAGCTCTCATCTTCCTCCTCATCCTCGTCCTCCTCCTCCCCTCGCCCGTACTCAAGCACACTTTCGATGTCATCGAGAAACCGCCGCTACTTCGTCTCTTCGACGGCGGTCCCGCGCCCCCGTGGCCACCCGGCGGCTAACAGCGGCATCCGAGAGAGAGAGAGAGAGAGAGAGGGAGGCGAAGGGGAGACACCGGACGCCCTAAGACATCCCGGCGACCTGCGGTCACACGCGGCCGACTTACGGACCGGACCGCGCCGTAAAGTGCTTCTAGATAAATTGATTGGTGGGCGTTCGTTGAAATGTTATTTCACGTCCGGAACGGAAGAGGAAAGACTTTGTCGCTACTTTTCCTCCTCTCCTGGTGAAGAAGAAGAAGATGATGATGATGACGATGGTAACCAGTAGCAGCTGTCATTGACTACGCGTTGTCGTCCAAAATAGTTCATCTTTAGGTTAGATTAATCGGTAAGTTTAATCGTTTTAATGTTCCGAATAAATGTCTCAATAGTCAAGATATACAGTCGTCGTTACTTGGAGAAAAACGGGCTTTTTAACACAAGAACCCGTCCTAGGTTTTAATCATTTAAATAAGACGTGTTAACGCGTTTTCAGAGACATCGGCACTTGCATGGTCGCGCCCTTAGAATAGTCAAGCGCTGTTGAATAACAAACAAATTAACGATAAACACTTGAAGCTCATTTTCTCATTTATTGCTTGGCCTTCAAATTAACAAGGACAAGAGGGCAAAGAATGAGATTACGCAGCGAGACCATACTGTGAATCAGTGGCGTAGCCAGGATTTCCCGAAGGGGGTATGACCGTTCCCAACTTCGAAAAATCCTGACAGGTAAAAAGGTCGTCACCTATTATATTGTTTGACTAGGTTAGTTATATACTGTAGCTATATGACCGCGTTAAACTATATTGATATTTTCCTTGCTTTTTTTCGGTTTTGGTACCTTAAACCTGATTTTGGTGCCCCTCCACCCACAGAATAATAATAGGGCCTACGTAAATACATGTAACAAAAAATGTGGTCGGGCAACCAAGGGGGTTTAACTCCCCTCCCCCTGACTACGCCACTGCTCTGAATGAATGACCGGGTGGAACATATAGTGGTTATCACACAGGGCAGACCCAAAGCCAGCGGTATTTCAACGAAGAGCCAAATTTTTTCTATCACTGGTGGCCGAGGTCCAGGTGCAAAAAATTTTGAAATTAAAAAAACAATATAGTTCATAAGCAAAAGAATACAGGTAAGTTGAAAGCAAAACATATATATTGCGTATGTAATATAAGAAAGATATTGATCATTTCAGTATTCTCGCGGGCCATTTCACATCCCCTGGCGGGCCGGATCTGGTCCGCGGGCCGCCAGCTGAATATCCCTTCCTTAAAAACTGTCATTATTATTATTATTATTATTATTATTATTATTATTATTATTATTATTACTAGAATGCTATTCTTCAGGGACTGTGAGGAAGTAAGTGTCCATGCTAAGCATGCTTATTCAATAGTCCGTGGCTCCAGTGCGGTATTTGCAGGGAAACCTGGAAAAGTGGGAAGAAATTTCTGGTCTCTGTTTCAGAGTGCCATCAACAGTGGCGTAACCAGAATTTCTGAGTACGAAATGACTAAAAAGACAACGCTGTTGCGAACTGGCGTTGAGCAATAACGCGTAATAACTAGGGTTGTTGATTAACGCGTTAGAATTTAGTGCGATTAAAATGTTTAACGCCGATTAATTATTTTAACGCAAGCCAGTTAAAACTTTTAACGCTAAGAATTTTAAGTTTTTAAACTTTTATAGCCTTATTAGTTTTTACAGTTTTTATTTTCTTTTGAGATTAATATGGGAAGGAGATCAGCATACATGTATATAAGCCTTATGAGGTTCATTTGTTTTGAAAATATTCATTTGTTATAAAAATTAATTATTAGACTCGCAATTTATGATCTGTTAACCAGACCACAAAATACACATTATTTATTAAATTACAGATTTATGAGGAAAAATAAATGCCTGGTTTGCCAAATTCATACATTGCACAACTAACGGGTACAATGTGTAACGAAACCGTATTCAAAATTACATGTAACAAAAATTAAGACAAAATATTTGCAATATTATAAATTTATAATATTACCCAATGCGAAGATATAATTTATGCGATTAAATAGCGATTAATTACGATTAAACATTTTAATCGTCCGATTAATCGCGATTAAAATTTTTATAACACCATGAAAGAATGTTCAAGAAACTCCTCGTTTTGATGTTACGGGTTATCTGCGTTTGTTCTTTACTTAATTCGTAATGTTTTGATGACAAAATGTCATGATCTTTCTTATTTGCCGGATAATTATGAGCTGTTTAACGCAATGCAAGTTCCAGAAAATTTTCAAATCGAAAAGCTTCGTCATTTGGGGCCGTCCATAAATGACGTCGCGCACTTAGTGGGGGAGGGGTTCAAACATTTGTGACGATGTGCGACGACGGGGAGTGGGTTTCCAGAAATGTGACGTCACATAATACTAAGATCGTACGATTGCTCTATGTAAAGCGCTCTTGACTTTTGCCCCAGCGAAGTTACAGCGCTATATAAATCGTCGTATGGAATAGAATAAATATTGTTATTGATACCGCAATGTTATGTTACCGCAAAATTGAACGTATTTTGCACTTATAATTATATTATAGGCCTACTTCATTTTAGAAAAAGAATATGAAAAAGTTTCCGAATATTGTTTCAACTATAATAATTATAATGAATATTTTCGAACGAAACATTAATTTTGACATTGGAAAGACGACAAGAGGGATGGTAACGCGTCGTGACGTCATATTTGAGGGCATCTGACTTTTTGTGACGACATGCGACGAGGGAGGGAGCAAAAAACTGCCAAAATCGCGTGGCGTCATTTATGGACGGTCCCTTTAGCGAAATTAATGATTTATTGCTTACATTTCTTTGTTAAATCAAATTTAACGATTGCCGAGCTATTACTAGCAAACAGAATGAGAGGAAAATGAAGGAAAAGAGAGGAAGAAGAAGGAGGAGGAGTAGTAAGGAGGAGGAGGAGGAGGCGGAGGGAAAGGAAACGGGATCTATGGAAAATGTTGTGGAAAGAGAATTTTCCCAATTGTTTAAGGCGTCGAAACGTTGCTCGAAGTGTGGACATCAGTCCATCATCACTCGACTATTACTTGACGCTTTTCATTTTGCGCGAAGTATGCCTCCTTAATACGATACTTAACTGTCTCATTGCTCTTTGGATGTTGACTATTGCCTGGCTGATCAATCATATATCTTTTCCATAGTTAATTTAAGGAAGGCTGAGCGTCTAAGAATACTAAGAATAAGCAGCTACTTACTTACTTACTTACTTACTTACTTAGAGAGCACACGTACTGAGTACTTCGCTTCGACCTTCTGTTCGGTGGGTGTGTGATGATGATGATGATGATGATGATGATGATGATGATGATGATGATGATGATGAATGATCTTTTCCAGCGCATGTTCCATTCTCATTTTGCCTCGGACGATGAGATGAGTGAGATGGTTCTAACTCCCTCAAAGACATCAACAACTCTCTCGCGATTTGAACCGTGGCCCACTAGCTACATGGCTTGAGGTTTTACCACTGAGTTATTGTAGCCTGCCAAAAACTATGTTATTTCGATAGATTCATTGCACAGACCTACAAAAAAATCGAAAACTGTTTAAATTAAACTAGGCAATTTTGCAGTTTTTGGGGTGCTGATTCCAAATATGCAATCAGGTTTCTCCCATCACGCTCAGTTTTTCTGCAATTTAGATAAATTTAATTTTATTTTAGAGCTAAAATGCAGAACAATTAAGTGAAAGGTGTATAATTTTAAAAATTAAAATATAGTTAACAAATTTCATTTCTGTTAACGTGACAGTGAAAGTTAAGGCAGGTATTTTAGACCTGTTTCTTCCTAAGAAAATATTGGCATATTTTTCTCAATCTTTTTGTCGGTAAAAGTCCGTGAATCTCTCTCTCTCTCTCTCTCTCTCTCTCTCTCTCTCTCTCTCTCTCTCATGCGATGTATTTTTAGTTTTCCGATGGGAACGTGCTTTGAAGTAAAACGAGCATTTGCAATTCAAATCGAATGAGTTTTTTATCATTTTTTCACGTTTGATTTTTCTCCTGTTTTGACTGCGTTCCCATGAGTAGTATTGCTATTTGTTGTTGTTGTTGTTATTATTATTATTATTATTATTATTATTATTATTATTATTATTATTATTATTATTATTATTATTATCGCGCCTTTTTAGTCGGGCGCAAAACAGCGATGTCTTATGAAATACTTCGTCACTTGCTTTGATCTTTCGTCTCGTCTGCTTATGTTCTTTATACTCAGTTCGTAATGTCTTGATGTCATCGCAACAAAGCACTTTATTTAGCCAGAAGAAAAACGTATCAGTCTCACATGCCATTTTGATGCAAATCTAATTTTTCCTTGGCGCCTGCCATCCGCGACACCCGAATATATGCAGGCTCCTCAGCTCTACGACAACTTTTCTAACGAGGTCTGATCAGATGCCAATGATATTGGTGATGCATCTCTTGGGTATTCTGCCTGTCTGAGCAACTCATGCTAATACAAAATACAAAATTCGTCTTTAATTCAAGAGGTGCCAAACGACATTAACTTCCCCTTTAGTTAACGTGCCCTTCATGGCCACTTACGTTCACACCGCCTCAAAAACCATTCCTGAATGAGTAAATAAACGAAGCTTTCACCTCAAACTGATCGGACCGAATGAAATAACAGGTGGTTGAAGAGCAGTTGCCTGAGAAGACTCAATTTCCCTCGTCTTCCGAATGGCAATATCTCCGGCTTCTGTTACCGTATCTGCTAATTGTCTGCTGGCACGGACATTGTTAAGCGGGAAAGTGCCAAAGAAACAATTCGAATACATGACGTCATTAGTCATTACGTCTGCCGTGGAAGACCGTGGCAGACGATAACGGTTATATATAGGCGGTTACAAAGCCAGGCGTTGAGTGGAGTAACTGGAGCGCACATACGCCGTATTTGTTGGAAAGTTACTCTGAATTAGTTACTCGATGCCAGGAATCGAGTGACTTCTGCTCCACGTTGGGGGGGGCGGGCAAAAACGAGGGATTTCCGAGAAAAAGTATTTCCAAGAAATAGTTAAAAGTTACGCTCGAAAGATGAATTTATGGAGTGCGTTTTGTACGAAACTGGCCACACTCATCTATACCTAAAGGTTCAGTTATCACCATCATCATCATCATCATCATCATCATCATCATCATCATCATCTCATCATCATCATCATCATCATCATCATCATCATCACATCATCATCATCATCATCATCATCATCATCATCATCATCATCATCATCTTCATCATCACCACCACCACCACAAACACAACACTTCATTATCAGTAGGCCTATTATTAACACGTGTGAGCATTCTATTATGTTATTTTCACATTATTAATAATAAATCATTATATATATTATTATTAATTTTGTTGCTAATTTTTATATTATTATTATATTATTATTTGTTGCCACCACCACCTACTACTATTACTACACCACTACTACTACTACTACTACTACTACTACTACTACTACTATACTACTTATTATTACTTATTATTACTACTACTACTGCTACTACTACTACTACTACTACTACTACTACTACTACTACTACTACTACTACTACTATTACTATTGCCATACCGACATTTTGACATTAGCGCGTATTTGCACGAATTGTGCTATAAATTAAAAGTCACCCGTGCTTTCTTTCGTAGTTTCTTTTAAGACTACCCCATGACAATCCTAAACTAGTTTTGCTCCTGACACCACAATAATCCCGTTCCAACTAGAAATGAGTTCAAATTAGACTCTTTCTAAATTCGAATCACAAATCTCCCAACTTTCAAAAGCCTCTTTATTTATATTCGTGACGTCCTTGTCTCGATATTAAGACTGCATCCACAATCGCCACCTCTTTAGTCCACTCCAAATTAGATTACTGTAACTTATCTCTACTTAACCTTCCCAAAGCCTCCATCAACAAATTGCAATCAATACAAAATGCTTTCATTGCTTTTACTATGTCACCTAAATTCGTCATTTCACCCATACTAAAATCATTACATTGGCTTAAAATAACAGAACGTATCGAACAGATAGCTCACTTCAGTCATTGTCCGATCAAAATCAAACGTTCGTCATCTCATCTCACTCTGTCACGCCCGCTAAATCAGTCATCCCTGAAAATTTCGTGCCTTCTCATATGCTGCACCTGAACTCTGGAACTCGATCCCAGCTCCCTTCGCACACTTGGACACTTTCAAACAATAAAATCTGAATCCTCATTTCCTATAATTCCTGCACTATCTCCTCAAGTCTTCAGGTCTAAGCTTAAATCCTTCCTGTTTCTTAAATCATTTCCGCCATAGCTGTAACAACCTAGCCTCACTGCCCTTCGGATATTGACCATTGCCTGGCTGATCCCACACCTTCCCCATAGCTATTTTAAGAGAGGCTGAGCGCCTAAGAATAAGCAGCTACTGTTGTGCTGCTTTCCAAGGCGCTATAGAAATCCACGAGATTTTACTTTACTTTTACTTTACTTTTACTTTAGTAACTATAGTCTTAATCATAACCCAAAATCAAACCCAAAATAACCCTAAATCAAACCCTAACTCTAACCCTAGCCCTAACCCGTATTAATATATAATATCGCGCAAATGTCGGCGCGCAAATGTCGGCGCGCAAATGTCGTTCGCGCATTTGACGGGTCACCATTTGACGGGTTTCCATTATATGACTTGTGTTTAACGTTACTTGAGTCTTCTGCATTAGACCTACGTCGAATTCGACAGTTTTCTAAAAACTTTAAACGGTTTCTGTTGTTTCAATTTCAGTGTGACGTCATTGATTTGACACCTGACGTCATTGCTACGACCACGTGATCGAACAGATCTCCATTTGCCGAAAAATAAATCGATCTTCGGCCAATCGTGTAACCGGAAGTTCGTCAAAACTAAGACCGTCTTGGGAGAAATATTTAGTCCCCGGAATCCAGGCTTTGGTTCCGGTTCGGTTATTTCTTGTCGGTTCCGGTTGAAAGACCCGAGATGCACCTGGCCGCTTGCCTCGCGATGGCCGTGATGCTGACTAGGGGACTGGCCGGAGAGAGGACGCCCTTCATGGCCCGCCAAGAAGGCCTCCTCTACTCTCCTTCGTCGATCGAATTCCACCCCGATGGCCTCAACGATGACGACGCCTCCGTCGACCTGGGTTCGAATCCGGGTAAAGAGAATAGACGTCAAAAATCGGAGGAGGAGGAGGAGGAGCGGGAAGCAGAGGAGAAATTCTTGGATGAAACACCATTTTTTCCATTCGGGTATTACGAACGTATTCCCTCAACTGGAAGACACGTTCGAAGGGAAATCGATGATAATTCACCCCCGGAACTTACCCTCGGCCGAAGGGCGTTCAGTCCCTGGGGTGGGAAGAAGCGCTCTTTCAACCCGTGGGGAGGAAAGAGGGTTCGAGGCGTCGTCCGTGTCGAGAGAAAGACAGACTCGGTGTTCGACAAGAGGCCCGGCTTTCAACCTTGGGGCGGAAAGAGGGGCGAAAAGAGGGCCTTTAACCCTTGGGGCGGAAAAAGAGGTTCACCGCTCAGGTCACGTGACGCTCTGTCCGGAAGTTTAGACGGTAGTTTTCTCTAGCGCCCGTCTAAATGCTCGACTCCAAACTGTCAACGGAATCTCCTTTAACGGATCTTTGTACCTGCGTATAGTAAATAATATTGGTCTTTGTAGGGCTTATATTCAAAGTGTCTCTGAATCTATCTCGCCAATGTTTTGCCAGAAACGACACAGTTTTAGGACTTAAAAGTGCGGACTGAAGCAGATCGAATAACGTTTTATGATTAAAAAATTACTGCTTTGTGAACAAAAAGGTATTATAACTAAGACTGAAACGACTAAATCATCAAAGCAAATAAAATCCAAACGCATGTTTGCTTGTTCAGGTAGAAAAAAGTGCTAAGATCAAAAGCTCTGCTCGTGTAAAGCAACCCGTACTGCAACAATTTATGTCAACTGGTAGCAGCTGTTGCCCACCAGTCGATTTAGCCTAACGAAGAACGACACCCCTCTGGTACACCAGTTGGTGCTCTGGAACAGCGGTTCTCAACCCGTGGTCCGCGGACCAAAAGTGGTCCACGAGAAGGGGTCTAGTGGTCCGCGGTAGATTCTGAAAAAAAACCGTTAATAAAAACTTAGACGTATTTCAGTAAATTGTGATAAGGTTTTTTTTTTTTGCTTGTCAGTTACCATAATTATTTCTTTTAATTTTCAGGTTGTCCGCGAGAAATGTTTGATCTTCAAAAGCGGTCAGCGAGACAAAGGGGTCTGAGAACCACTGTTGTGGGATACTGGGGTCTGGGAGGGGGTTCCGGTAGCCATGTCACTCTGCCATTCCCCCTCTTGTTTTGATTGTCCGAGTTGTTTTACTCGAGTTCTGCCTTCGTCGCTTCGGTTGAACTCATTTCGCATCCAATTGGCGACTGAAATTGGTCGCGAGATTCAGTGACGGTGGCTCTCTATTGAAATTTGATGGATGACCGAAGTGAACATGGATGACAAGACAGACGACGGGCGAGAAGTGACAGTTCATTTCCGCAGATCAGAACAGCTTTCTTGACGAATTTGGCTGCATTGCAAGATGTAACTGGTTCGCGATTTCTTGGGTCGTTAAACCTGTCTCATTTTGACATCGGAAACCTCTTTACTTTAAGACAGAGGCCAATTAAGAGACAATTTGCTAGGAAACTCCTCAATTTTTCGACACCAATTGCCAAGTTTTAAAAAACGAGAACTTCGAAATGACATGGAAAGAATACAAGCAGTCGGGTTCAATTTCTGTTCCAAAAATAGTGTCGCTATATAAATGAACTTGGATATTTATCTGTACCCGTTCCAATTTCAAATGCCCAGCTGTTTTGCCATATAAGTGTACTTTTGCAGAGGGTCTATTTGAAGTTTCATCTTTTCCGGCGAAGCTGGTCCTAATGTTATTTCGAGAACAAATTGCGACAAAGATTATGAGACAACGAAGCAACAGATGCAACATAAGCAACAGTTGTCGACAACAACAACTCCAGCTAATCTAGCCATTCAAGCCTTTATAATATTCATATTAGTTTTATAACTAATTGTCCTAAATTTTCAAATTCCTTTAAAATAATATTAATAGTAATTTAATGTATTAATCTTACTTTCAATTTTCAAACGCTCCCAGGAACAAAATACGGATAGAGCCCCTAATTTGTGGCCAAAATGTCTTGACCATCAAAAAAGAAAATAAGACAAAGACTATAGATGCCTTCGAAATGTTTTCTCTCAGAACAATGCAAAGAATATCATGGGCAGAAAAACAAACAAACGAAGAAGTCATGAAAAGAGCCAATACCAAACGAAAGTTCTTTAACATCTGCCAAAGACGAAAATTAAGTTATTTTAGTCACATGCAAAGAAACACCAAAGATAAGTAGATAATCTACAACAAACAATTCAACAAGGTATCATGCCAGGAAAAAGAAAGAGAGGTCGGGCGAACAGAAGATGGGTGGACGATAATAGAGGAATGGACTGGAATGATTATAACAACAGCAACAAAACAAAAGCATCAAAAGAAAGAACTACCTGGAAATGCCTGATTCATGACGTCACCTTATCTTCAACTACCGAAGGAAAGAGGAAATCGATGATGATGATGATGATGATGATGACGACGATGATGATGATGACGTGTTATTCTCCACATTGCAATAATGGATTCCAAGAAAATTCTACTATTCTGTTTTGTTATTTGTGATATCAGGTCATTTTATGATTTATTATAACCTGATTTTGTCTTTTTTCACTTGAAATTCTGCACCGATCCCCCAAGAATTTTGCCCTCAGGACAACCGTTCTTGCCCCCTCCCCTTCCCTCCCCACGCCGCGTCACTGTTCAGGCGATCTCAATGTGGCCAGCATTCACAGGTACTGTTGATTATTCTGCAAAAATTAGCGCTCAGCGAGAGATTAGATTACAATTTATTTCGTTCAAGAAATGATGGTTGTGGTTGTCATGGCAGCGAACAGGCTGTTTGTTCACCCACCCGCCTCTGCTGTTCCATCAATCGTACATTTCCGGTTTCATTAACACGGTGTTAACAGTTCTAGATAGGTACAGGATGGGTGGATGGATGGACGGATGAATGGATGAGTGAGTGAGTGAGTGAGTGGGTGGATGAATGGATCGAAAGTGGGATTACAGAATTTAAATGTTATTGACACAGGGTGGTGGTTAGGTTGACATGCGTTGATTCTTGCCATCGCTAAACGCTTCCAACCAAATCGAGACTTTACCGGAAATAGTTTTACACGATTACGTCATCGTTTTTAAATAGCAGACGAAGTGGACGGTGATCTTCCTTATATCGGGTATTTGCTGACAAAGACATGGCACAGGATGGGATAGACAGTCAATCCCTGATAAATAATCTGAAAAATCTGCGGACATTTCCCTGAGTAAATGTGATGAAGGCTTTCGCAAGATTTTAGACGCGGAGACTTGAACGACGCAGTCGTTTTGTAGGCGAAATGATGTGTGGCCGTTGGACCACTCAGGGTCCAAGTGGTCGTGGCAACACCACGCTACCATAGCAACTGTTTCCATGACATTTGAAAACGCCACGGTAGGTGAAACAACATGCTGATGATTGATCATTGATTGATATAGCGCTGTTCATGGTAAATTTAAGGATATGATGATGATGATGATGACGACAATCACTGCCATTTCGCCATCAACTGCCATTGCAACAACTACTACTACAATTACTACTAGAAATAATTATAAGTAGGTCTTAGATGTAGATTTATATCTGTTACTTTACTAAGTAAATTATGTTGACATTTTATCTGACAAAAATGCATTACTTTTTAAATTCCTAATAGGAGGTCCAGCAGAGATCTAGAAAGAAGTCTCGTTAGAAAATCTTTTAATAAATCATTTTCAGATTATAAATCCAGGGTTTCTCTCTGTCTCTGTCTCTCTGTCTCTTCTCTCTCTCTACTAAATAAATTATGTTGACATTTTATATATACATAAATGCAATATATCCTTAAATTCCTCTCTCAACCTGTCCAGCAGAGATCTAGAAAGAAGAGTCTCGTTAGAATATCTTTTAATAAATCATTTTCAGATTAAAACTCCAGGGTTTCTCTCTGTCTGTCTGTCTGTCTGTCTCTCTCTCTGTGCGTCTGTCTGTCTGTCTCGCTCTCTGTATCTGTATCTGTCTCTCTCACACACACACACTAACTGATTGCTGGAATTCCATTAGAATATGACAGTAGCTTGAAGGTTCGACTTGCTAGTTGCCACCCATTATAATTATTGGATATGAAACAGCTTCGGGCCTTTGCCATTAATCGAATGACGTAATTATTTCATCAGATGACGTCATTCAGTGAAGCACTCTCTGACGTCACTTCTGACCGTGACTGAAAGTGCAGATACGACACGAGATTCTAATTCCGAACAATGGCGAAATAGTGAATTGACATCACGATCTCAGTTTTTGTAATTCTTTAAGAAATTGGTTTTATTAAATCTTTATTTCCATTCATTTGGATTTATTATTCTGTTATTTTATTTAAAATGTTGGCCTAATGCTGAAAATGACTGCTGTTAGATTGTTGTGTGGGGATTCCTCTCGCTGGCTGCAGACAAGTACAGACACGGAGAGATACAGAGAAACTCTGAGAGAGAGAGAGAGAGAGAGAGAGAGAGAGAGAGAGAGAGAGAGAGAGAGAGAGAGAGAGAGACAGAGAGAGAGAGAGAGAGAAGACATAGGGACAGAGACACACAGAGAGATACTGATAGATAGATAATAGATAGATACACAGACATATAGATAGATAGATAGATAGATAGAGTAGATAATCACAGACAGATGCACAGAGACAGAAAGAGGTAGCATGAGTGTATGTATGTCTGTATGTAATATGTGCATGTGTGTACAGCTAAGTTCGTGGACTTCTGATAGGCTATGAACGTAGATAATAATATAACGTAATTTCTTGTCATCGATTCCCGTCATAGACTGTCGAACGTAAGCAGCCTTTAGGTCGGCTCCGCACTTGGCTGGGTGACCCTCACCGGAATCAAGTCGTGGCGTCGACGACCAGCTCAGCAGGTAAACTAGTGCCAGCGTTTAGCTGTGAAGGTAAAGCGCGGGTCTAGAGAAAGCAATGACAAAATACTCTAGATTAACGGCGTTAGTCACCACCTGCGTCGCTGTCTGTCTTTGGAAACCAGTTCATCGTCGGACCAGAGGCTCGGAATATAGATTATGGGTATAGCCTTCATTTTAGATAACCTACGGCTGGTGAAATTGATTCGACGAAAATTATTTAGTGATGAAACTCTCTTATGCAAAAACAAACTGCAAAGATAATGTCGACGATTATTACGCCAGCAGATGCCATAAAACTAAATTGACGGCATCTTTGAAACAACCCCTCAAATTTTCTGGCCCTCGGGTAGGCTACGGGGACGACGTGCAAAATGGCCCAGGTCACTAGAAGGCACCCCAAAAATGGCCCCTCACCCCCTCCATCCCCCGTCCTCCTGGTAACATCACTGAGGTCTAATCTGCGAGTCTTTTAGCGATTTCTTTGTCCTGACATGAAGACATTTTTCGCTTCTCTATATCTGGCGACGGCGATAAGTCGCGTTGTCAGTAAAGAGAGCAACTCCATGACAACCGCGTTGCATCGATACAACAGTTGTCATGCAAGAGTCTCCCCTAAGTGACAACCGTAGATACTGTGACCTTTGTTGAACTCCGAGATCATTTATTTACTCGCTCCTAAAACAAAGAAAGTCTTCTATAGGCCTACTTTGAGAAAATTCAATCTTTCATAATCGAAAGAAATACAAAAGATCCTCGCCAAAATTTTCTAGTAAAATTAATCCTCAACGCAAAAAACTGCTCAATTAAAACAAAATTAATTAAAATATTTTGTCAAAATCGCGTGATTTTCTTAATTCAAATACTCATTAATAATTATAGACAGTAAAGACAAATTTATATACAACTGCTATAGATCCTATACGATAATCAAAAATTCACGAATAAGATCTGCACTAGAAAGAATCCCTGTGCCTAGCAAAGCAGCATACTTTTGAAATAGGAAAGCTGCCTCGACCTGAATGCTCTTACCGTTCGCGATTCGATCGGTGATCACAGACAACTCGCCAATACCCTGTAGGATCTTGCGGGCCTCCAGATTTTCACGATAATCAATTTTCAAAAGGACTTAGAGAGAGAGAGCAACTTTCTCGAAGCCTACACGCAGATTTGAATCTGACTTTGCCCCGACTCCTCTGTGTCCTTTATACTCGCCGTAGTCTGACTTGAAATCGACTACCACTACCCCTCCCCACTCCCCACCCGATCCCATCCCGACCGACTGCTTCCGCCGCCCTCGCGACCCCCCACACCTGTTTAGAATTCACCACGATCGAATGAATTTTATTCAGCGAATGGCCTACTTAATTGAAAATTAGAATTCGACTCCTCGAATATGCCGCCGCCACTGGTCGGAGACATTCTTGCGAAGGTGATGCATGTCGGGGGCAGCAGCGCCGTGTCGAATTCGGGGGCCGCCGCCCACCCCCCTCTGCCCGGTCCGGCGGCGCCTGGGCTGCTCCGGTGGAGGTAGAGGGGGACCGCTGGCACCGGCCGTGGACGGGGTGGCGGGGGGGAGGAGACCGTGGAGATGACGGGCTTTCAACCGGAAAAACGGTCGAGAGATTCGATTTCACGAAACGAGTTTAAACTGGACCCGAACTGTGGGTCCTGCTAAGACAGAGGCTGACTACTGGACTTCTGTGAACATTTGATACATGAACCGAGAGATCAGAGAGAGAGAGAGGGGGAGGGAGAGAGAGAGAGAGAGTGTGTGTGTGAGAGAGAGAGAGAGAGAGAGAGAGAGAGAGAGAGAGAGAGAGAGAGAGAGAGGAGAAGACAGACAGGTGCATAGCGGTATGACTGTTCTAGAAGACTAGAAGAGAAGAAACATCTCAGGAAAAAGTGTCTGTTAATATTTAAAGCGCAATAAATTTAGTCAACGTCAAAAGATGCAAAGTAAACAAGACGCATAGCGAAGAGAGAGAGAGAGAGAGAGAGAGAGAGAGAGAGAGAGAGAGAGAGAGAGAGAGAGAGAGAGAGAGAGAGAGAGAGAGAGTAGCAGTAGACTTCTTTAGCGCCATTGTAATAGTACATCAGCACCAGTCGATGGTCGCTTAAGTAAAAAGTCATAGTCGTGATCTTGTCCGTGGTGATTCGAGGTTGTAAATTGTAATCCAGAGTTCAGTCCGTACTTCCAGCTTCCAGGCTAAGGGAGGATATGCAGTTAGGAGAGTGAGTGAGTGTGTGTGTGTGTGAGAGTGAGAGAGAGAGAGAGAGAGAGAGAGAGAGAGAGAGAGAGAGAGAGAAAGAAGAAAACAAACAGGGAGAGATACTGTGTAAGAAAAAGAAGGATGAAAGAGGAGATAGCTCGATGAAATTGATAATGAAAGATGAAAAAGAAAAAAGAGATACTAGAAGTAAAGTTTAAAAAGACACGAAATTTCTATAGCGCCGAAGAAGAGAGAGAGTGAGAAACAGACACACACATTTACAGTAAGCCTACATACAGACAGACAAAAAGACAGATCGACAGACAGACTGACAGATACAGAGTAGGGGGCGGACTTTGAAACAGAAAAATACTTCAGCGGAGTTTACTGTCGCTTCTCCTGAACTTCGTTGCATACGCTTAGCATACCGTCGGTCAGCGGTGCGTGTAGTTATGCAGTCTCCGCAGGCCTGCGATGCTAATCGGATGCTAATCCAATGCTAATTGGAGGGCTGGGGTGGGGAGGGTGGGTTGGCAGAAATGGATTCAACGTCCGACTGCCTGCAGAGTTTGAACGTTGACTGCCGGGGTGGCGGTGGGGGTGGGTGGGGTGGGGTAAGCTACTGATTTTGTCTCTTTGAGACACATTGTAACCGTAAGCAGTCAAGGTGATTATATAATAATATACGGATGCAGCTTGCGTCACTTCATCTAATTTGACATCAGCTCCACAAAGCCCTCTTTCGACGGTGCGTGCATTCCTTCGAAGTGAACGATGCACCTGAATCAGTGAATCAGTGATTCAGTGTATTGTGTGCTGTAGGTATGATTTCCGCAACATGGTAGAGACTCAATGTTCAAGCATTAGCGAACTAGATTCAACAGAACCGACGCAACTGCTAATAAATACTCATAGCACATGCAGTCACTGAGCCATTATACAAGAATCTATGGCTATTGTCAAGGCAGTAAGCAGAAAAGCCTATATTTAACGCGGTTAACAGGCACAGACTCACGAACCCCAATCCAACCCATTAATTTTTTTCATTATCTGGACCCAATCAACCCAACCCAACCCATGGTTAACCCAGTGTTTCCCAAACTGTGGGTCTGTGGGTCGCGACCCAAAAGTGGGTCGCAGGGCTCAGTCTAGTGGGTCGCGGGGTAGCTAGAAATTAGATTCAAAAGTTTCATTTTCCAACCAATACTACAATGTCACAAGCCGTGAAAGTTGCAAGTAGACTTAGTTTTTAAAGAAATTGATATTCACGCAATCCCCACACGCGGCTTATGTTAAAATAATTAGTGTTTTATGAAACTTTTATCAAATTTTAGTCCACTGTAAGTTTGCAGGGTCACGGCATGTTACAAAGACGTTGACGTGACTTCCAAAAAGTTCAGGAAAGCCTGGCTTATAGAACTATAAAAAATTAATCTTATTTCACAATAACGCAAGAAAAGCGTATTCCAACCATTTTGCTCTGAAACTCCACTAACAATAGGGAATCTCTTATACGGCCCCTCCTGATACCTGGTGGTCAAGCGATTTTGCCATATTCATAAGATTTTTAAGACGCTTAATAAAGGTATGTTTCTGGCAAAACTTTAAAAAGATAATTTCAAGAAATTTCAATATCTATTTCTCTAATTTTTCCTTATTTGGGAAAAATATGAATTATTCAGCCTAATATATTGGCCGCGTTTTTCATTCGAATTGAATCAGAGTTTTTGTTTTGCCATTTACTCAAAACTCATACGATACTTTTCAACTAACGTTCGCCAGATGGCCTAATGCATTTTAAAAAATATCACATGCTATGATTAGGGTCGCGGAACGTTACAGAACCGCTGAAATGGGTCGCGGTCCCAAATGTTTGGGAATCCCTGGGTTAACCCAATCCGAGGAAATGTCTGCCCCAGCCTGGTTTTCGCCAGGTCACTCCGATGTCGCACACTGTACTTTGAAATTGCAAAGAAAAACTTAAGTGGCTGTATTCAGTGCATAATAACGCAGAATTAGACTAAATTTTATGCATTCTGACTAAGGGGTTGGTGAAAATATTTACAATGAAACAGGATGGTATCCGCTTTATTGTCCCACCCTGTAATACAGTATGCAATTTATATGCTGCTCCCCTTGTCGTGTGG
>CM030833.1:4310530-4320530 GCA_018105865.1 Metaphire vulgaris | reverse complement strand
TCATGCAGTCGAAGTATACAAAGTTCACGTTCAATGTGTGTCGTCTAAGTTACATCGACGTGTAACATGACGCTGTTTACTGCATAATTCAGATAGCAGACCGAGGGGCGAGGGCCGCAGTGCATGGGGCAGAGTGCAGCTGTGGCGACCGCTGATGTAATGTAATAGGTTACACTGTTCTTTTATAGCGCCTCTTATATTTCTACTCAAAGGCACTCCCGGCGGTTTTAGAGTCGCTCGATTAGAAAATGAGATGTCAGGCTTTGCAATGAACCCCTCTAGACGAGAAAAGTGGATAGGTCATGTTCTGAGAGAAGAATCATGCATCCTAAGTAGGAAATGACCGGACGTGTATTTTCCACCGGATACCGGTATAGTATATTATAATGACTCCCATATAATAATAACTCCCCCCTCATTATTATATATGTAATAATGACTCCCCCCATCATTATTATATATATAATAATAACTCTCTCTATATTATAATAACTCCCTTAGTTTTCAGAAAGCAGCTGAGATACCATGGTCTAGAACACCAAAAGCTTTTTTTATATCGAGGATTGTTCCAATGGTGTGTTTGTGGGATTCAAAATTTGTTGTTTTGGTATCAATTAAATTCGTTATTGGCATTTAAGTGGAGAAAAGGGCTGAAACCATATTGATCAGTGGATAGCATATTAAATGCATCTAAAGTTTAACATTCTGGTAAGCATTGAACTTTCAGGAATTTTACAAAACTGGGAGATTGGAAATGGGATTATAATTTCGTATAACCATTTTAGAGACATTTTTATAAATTAGGTTATTTTTTCAAGCGGACAACTTCTTCTGGGGAGTTATTATAATATAGAGAGAGTTATTATTATATATATAATAATGAGGGTGGAGTTATTATTATATGGGAGTCATTATAATATACTATACCGGAACCGGATATTTTGGGTCTACTTTTGTCAGATCCGGATCCGAAGCGAATGTTACCGCACAGGATTGGAATGACCCTGCTAGTCTTGAGTTTGCAGGTAGACTACCTGGGGTTCAAAATACAAAGGATAATAATTTCTTCAAAACTAAAAAGACGCATTAAGCCATCTCATGCCTCACAAGCATAAAGTATATTGAAAAGGTTTAAAATCATAATATTCAATTTCAAAGTGAAGTTAAACGAAATCTGAAAAGTTACAATTGAACCATTTAACAAACAAATTCATAGTCGGACAAAGTGTCCGCGGACAAAATGCCACGGACAAAATGTCGTGCGGACAAAATGTTAGCGGACAAAATGTCACAGTTTAGGGTTAGGGTTAGAGTTAGGGCTACATTTTGTCCCCATGACATTTTGTCCCCATGACATTTTGTGACTTTTGTCCGTGACATTTTGTCCGCTGGCATTTTGTCCAAGCATCAATAAATTAATATCCAAAGCAAAAAATCAATATTCAGTATTCGTGACTTAAGTATTTGGCGAATCTGGATATTGCCGAATAACACTCTATCCGGTCGGAGTGATGCCCGGAGTGATTTTCGGTCATTCCCTACTCCAAAGAGAAGTACTGCACAAGAGGGACAGATTAAACGGAAAGCACAGAAAGGGCGACCAAGGACATCGATGCTGGAGTGGATGTTCGATACTACAGCAAAAAAGTATTCAGCCCTGAAGATAAAAGTTCAAGATAGAGAGGAGTGGCGACGCTGGAGTATGGAACCTGTCTTTGGACAGAGCACCTGAAGAAGAAGAAGAAGAAGAAGAAGAAGAAGAAGAAGAAGAAGAAGAAGAAGAAGGTGATGATGATGATGATGATGATGATGATGATGATGATGAAGAAGAAGAAGAGATGATGATGATGATGAAGGAAGAAGAAGAAAAAGGAGAAAAGAAGAATACACAGAGTTTTGGAGTAAGAACTGAGGAACGAATAGATGGAGACAACCCATGAGAGAGATCGAGAGGGAGAGATAGATAGCTAGAGAGAGAGAGAGAGAGAGAGAGAGAGAGAGAGAGAGAGAGAGAGAGAGAGAGAGAGAGAGAGAGAGAGAGAGAGAGAGAGAGAGAGAGAGAGAATGGAGAGAGAGAGAGCGCGCGTGAGGGGAAGGCGGAGAGGCAAAGGGAGGGAGAAAGAGTCCAGTTACTCTGAATGACCGTCGCTGACTGAGCGTGGTACGTGATCTAGGGGCATGGACATCCATACAATCCGACATAAATTAACTGCGCCATGCTTTGATGTCTTGCTTCAACAGACACTGAAACTGTTCACCTCTGAGCTCTTTTCAAATACACTATTCCACTTACAGTACAATTACACCACTGCTACTGTAATCTCTACTATCGTACATTTTATAGCGCAGTTGGATTTTAGGAGTCACTTAATCGTTTACTGTCGAAAGGCAGTGGACAACTAACTAAAAACGTTAGTTAAACTATAACTAAATTTTAACTAAAAATAAGTAGTTAAACTGTCAGTTGCAAACTAACTTTCTAAAATAGTTAACTAAACTAAAAAAGATAGTTAACTTTTTGCAAATAATTTTACAACTATTTCCTAGGTATCAGATATGTTCATGAAAACATAGACGATGCTCGCAACATGAACATATCAGTCAATGAACCATTGAAATAATTAATCATTGTATTTTAACATTTAAGTCTTAGTCTAGACTGCAGAAACACAAGTTTGTTAATTTTGTTTGAAAAAAATGAGCCAGATTGAAGATAGATTGAAGATATAGATAGATTGAAGAGGGAATGTTATTGAGAATTCGAGACACCAACTAAAAAGTTTTAGTTAAACTATTTAGTTACTAACTAAAAAATTTAATTGAAACTATCATTTTAACTAAACTATTTATATTTAATTAAACTATGAAGATAACTAAATAAATTTAGTTAAACTTTTAGTTAGCAACTAATTAGTTAACTAGTTGCCCATCACTGTTGAAAGGAAACTATATGAACATAGGTACAACGAAAATGGCAAAAATGGAAAATATTAGAATTCTAATAAAAATTAATAATTTCTTGTTTAAAATTAAGCTAAAAATCGGTAGATTCTTTCTCTAAGGTGGTGAAAAATGAAAACAAACTTACGTTGAGTGAAGCCACCCTCGTGATTTTCGTACCAGAAGCGATCGGCTTGACGCAGGTGTTTGAAGGTGTTGGCAATGATACAGGCAAAGGTAGGACCGGCGATTCCACCTTCGACGGACTGCTCCGACATGGCTCCGGGAAAAATGTCGACGTCATCGACATCACTATAAAACAAACCCAGAAACTTAACGCAACACCCAATGGGTCGAAGGTTAGGGGAAAAGAGTTTCGGTGGCGAATCTGGGGCGTCCGGCGCCAGGGGATAAAATATAATGATGGCGACCCCTCAATTTGACGAAAATCCTAAGAAGCCATAAAAGGGAGCCTCTCTGAAAATTTTGGTGCACCTTCATTCTTCTTTCAACTTCGCGAATACCGAGACAAACAAAAAGTTCATCATAAGGTCATCACCCCTGACAAGCAAAAAAGGTCATCACCCGTAGGAACGTCCTACCTTAAACCAATTTTAGCGCCCCCACCTCGGCGCCCGGGGACATCTGTACCCCCTGTCCTCTAGATCCGTACGCCCTTATAAAAACGTTAGAGTTTATGGTGATTCAGTAGGACCTGCCCTGTGTGAGAACCACTACTGTATGGTCATTCATTCACATTATGGTCTTGCTGTGTAATCTCATTCTTTGCCCTCTTGTCCTCTTGGCAGATTTGTTCCTGTATTCTCATTCTGTCTTCTTGTCTTTGCAAAAAGCAGCTAAGCATTGCGGCATGCAATAATGGCCTACATATCTCAATCACAGGGATATTTTTACACCCTCCCCCAAACCACCCCTCCCCCGATTTGAGGTCGACACCCCAAATGTCCTAATCTAAGAATGGTATGTAATGGTATGTACGCTAAATAGCCCCCGAACATCCCCCCAATTCGAGAAGTAACACCCCCAACTTTATTTCTCTGATGACTTTTTTGCTTCTCAGAATTTTGTGAAATTTGATAAGGTTTTGGGGTTTTGCCTGTCAGACTTTTTGTGGGATTACTTTTTTCACACTTATTCGGCAGAGACCCCCAAATTTTATCGACACCCCCTAAATTCACAATCCTAGAAATACAGTAACCCTGCTCATTCAGTTACTGCACTCACTTTCTGTGATGCTTTATTCTGCAGTCTAATAACTACTGTATGCAAGATCAATCTATTGCCAAGTAGTACATGTATTACTTTACAAAGCACTTACACTATAGTAGCTTTTTAGAGTAGGTGGGGTTACACAATCGACAGATTATCTCATGTTTACGCTGAAATATCATTGGGAAAACACGTATACAGTGCATTGTATAATTACGCGCTTTTTTCTCTTATAATTAATCGAGGACATACAGTACAGTTATCATCAGGGCGTTTTTGTAAAAAATATTTTCCGGAACGCAATAGTCAGAAGTCGATTGTCAACATGACGTAGCGCCAAACAGTTACTATAATGATTATTATCACTACAACATTAAATTCATGCATAGAAAATTTAGAACTATAGGCTTATCGGTTCAAAATTTTCTATTGATGAATTTAATGTTGCAAAAAAATTGACAGTTCAGATTTTCAGGAACACCGTTCATATTTTCCGGAGCGCCGTCCCGCCTCGTTCTGGCTCAAAAAGCCCTGGCTATCATGCAGCTGAATTAATCGCAGAGAAATAGAGGAATTTGTTTGAGGAAAAAGACGGATTAATCACCTGTAGAGTTTGGAGAGCCTAGCTAAAACGTCGGGTCTTCTGATTTCATTCGACAAATCTTCAAATCGCTTTGCTTTTCCCAATCCACAGAATTCCCTGTAATCGTTATAGGCTGACATGGCAAAACAAAATGTTTATTAACATAGTCTACATGGAAATTATAATGACATAATGACTTTATAATTGTTTGCCAAGGTGGCTCTCTCGGTACAGCGTCAGCTCTGAGACCGGAAGATGTTCTATTGATCCGTAGTTCAAACCCTGGGTGGTCAGAGATTTTATTTGTCAGGCTGATATCCGCCGCAAGGAGTGAAAATTGAAATGGTCTGTGTAATGTAGTGGCGTAGCCAAGGGAGGGGGTTGGGGCTAAAACCCCATTGGCTGCCAACATTAACAACAACAACAATAACAACTACTACTACTACTACTACAATTATTATTAAACAACAATTAAAAATATTTTAAATGATTTTCTATGCATCTATGCATTTTTAATTTTGCTCACGCGACTTTGGGGCCAAAGCCCCCTTGGCTATAAAACTATAAAATGTAACGGTGTTTAAAGAAAAATAGTGGTGATAACCGTTTTTTGCTTGTCATGAAAACATTACTAGAGGTGATTTTTTCAAAGTTGGTCACGGTCAAAACCAAAATCCAAACAATCCCCTTCCGGAAATCCTGGCTACGCCACTGGTGTAATGTATCAAGGTCTGTTGTGCTCTGATATGCTAGATACTGAAGCTGTAGTAACTGTCCACCAAGAAGTGCTGTTATAATAAATACCTGACAAAGCAGCCGCACACTATTATCAAAACACATACAACAACCGGTTGGTTATAGGAACACAGAGCAGGACAGAAAGGGATTGAAAACGAAAAAGGCACTGGAGAAAAATGCAATTTGTAGGAATTAAGTTTTCATGAGGGTCATAGAATTTGTGTCGGTTACATTGGATTGCGTTAGAGTGGCTCATCAAATGCATTATTACTGACAATAGTGTTGTCTAAAAGTTAAAATAGACAGAATATAAATCGAAATGATAGAAACAGACAATAAATAAAAAAAGTCAAGCAGGTATCTCTCTGTCTCTCTCTGACTCTCTCTGCCTGTGTGTCTGTCTCTCTCTGTCTCTCGGTCTCTGCCTCTGTCTCTCTCTCTCTCTCTTCTCTCTCTCCTCTTTCCTCTCCTCTCCTCTCTCTCTCATCAGTCGTTTTTTGGGGAGGGTGGTAGTCAAAACCCCGAACCTTCCGGCAAATCATTCATCAGTATTTATGGGGCCTATAGTACTAGACAGCTAGTGGTTCTCGATTTTTATAGGATTTCTTTCATTGCGGTCTCTTAGACATTTTTTGATGACTCGCGGGAACTTATAAAATGTGAATTAACTTCAATCAACATATAGGCAACTTGTTTTGTCTATAAATTATTTAAGCATAAATTTTCGAATCTTTTTAGAGCCATCAGAGTGTTTTGTGTTCTGAGGCTTTGACAAGACATCTTGAAAAAGCAATCATTTTACGCCCCCCCCCACTGAAACCGCCTGGCGGTCCCCTAGGGGCCGCGGACCTCAGTTTGAACACCACTTTCCTAGACGTACTTCCGAGGCCGTGGTCCCTGGCGCGCTGTATGTTGAGGGACAGGAGGTCAAGACCGGGGCCGTGGGGCGGTCTTTCGGAGAAAAGGCTGCGCGTTATCTGCTTCGTGAAGAACGTGTCGAACGTCTGCGACGGTTCCTCCACGAGTCCCCGGATGAACGCATCGATGCCGCCCACGCCCGTGTCGTAGAAATGGACCGGTTTGTTGAACGTCTAAAAACGGAACGTCTAGATTCTAGAACCTCTGAGTTCATTCATTCGTTGGATCGCTTGGACTGCGTAGGTCCGTTGTGCCACGCTCGTGTTGCGTTTGGCTGTGGCCAGTATCAGCGACTATGGCGCTTTCAAAATTCGCTTACCCTTAACGATCAGAGGCGTAGCCAAGGGGGGGGGGCTTGTGGGTTTAAACCCCCTTGGGCGCTGACGAAATTTTTAAAAATGTGTTTCAATGCATTTTTAATTTTTGACGCAGTTTTGAGGGCCAAATTCCCCCTTAGGGCTGCAGACTATAATTGTTTTAACACAATATGCGTGACGACCTTTCTTGGCTTGTCAGCACATGAAAGGAAAAAATTTAGAAGGAAAGACATAGGATAGATACATAGAATGAGCCTTTTTTGCTTGTCAAGATTTTAGAAAGTTGAAAGTTGGTCACGGTCACAAGTCAACACCAACCCTCCCTCTTCCGGAATTCCTGGCTACGCCACTGTTAACGATTAATCTCTTTCGTATCTACTTCGACGTAGACGTTTACCTTTTGGGTACGTATTGCATGTTTCGGTACTTTTGAATGTTGCAATCAGTGTTGAATCTAACTGGGCGCAGGCCGTCCGGGCCTCTACCACTAGAGGTAGGAAAGTTTGGGGTGGAAGCAGTCTAGCTCCCATTGCTTTTTTGAAAATTTGATAACATGATCGCAAAGCGACTCTAATGCAGGACAACCCCGTCTGAACCGCCTTTATCTTATCTATGCTTGTAGTCGATATATCCATCGTTGACATTCGAGTCATGAGTAGAATTACGTCACTGCATATTCAGGGAAAACTGGTATAATCGGTGAATTGGTCCCTTGGTCCTTGTATCTTGCGCTCGAAATCTAAGCACTTCTGATCGTGATCAACTTCCAACTTTCTAAAAGTGCGGACAAAATTTTAAATGACAATATGGACAAGCAGAAGAAATGTGTGATATCAGAGTTTGCGAGAAGGTCTGGCATCCGAGTTAAAATAGACTCATTCAGACATCTTATTATTATTACCGCATTAATTGTCATTCAATTTTTGCAAAAGCAATGAGTTCGGACCATAAACTGTCGTCGACCCCCAGTGGAAATCGGATGGCTAAAAGCCATGATCTTGGACCGCACTGGAAGCGATCAGCGAGGACAGGTTCCAACGTCCCCCCCCCCACCCAACCCCACCGCCACAAAGCGAACATTGTGATGGCAGTCGTACAGACCTCGGAGAGGAAGAGCTGGTCGTTCAGCTGCTGTCGGTCGTCTATACGATGCAGTTTCTCCTGAAGCAGAGTGTGTCCTATTCGAAATGCTGCGGCGGCAAAAGCGTTCGGAACGCGTCCATCGAGAGACGGATCGTACCCTGCAGTTAGAAGAACGAATTATACTACTACTACTACTACTACTACTACTACTACTACTACTACTACTACTACTACTACTACTACTACTACTACTACTACTACTACTACTACTACTACTACTACTACCAGGGTGGAATTTGTAGGGGGGATGCCAGGGATTATCCACGTCACTGGTTTGTGACATCCCAGGCACTGGTTTACAATTTGTCATCCCAGGGTGGGATGTCTTTATCCCCGTCACTGGTACAGTAGTTGCTCAGAGCAGTCAAAGTGAGTGGTTATCGCAAGTTTTCACTTAAGCCTGAATCCCCTGATTGGGAGCCGGGAATGTGTATAGGCCTACTCCTGAGTCTGAACTTGACTCTGAACTTAAACAAAGGCACCTCCCGGGCGCGGATGTAGAACTTTTGAGATTTGTAGACTGTCTGCAAAATTTTGCTTAATGTGAGCATTCCCCCCTCCTTCAATTCAAAGCACACCGGCCAAATAGGCCCATTTTATGAAATGAAAACAATAAATAATATTGGCTGCGTAAGCTGCAACTATATGACATTTAAGTATCACCAGCGACGTTCTTTTACGACAAAATGCACCAAAATCGTTGGCGGCCGGGGCTCCGCCCCGGACCCAACGGGGGAGCTCACGACGCCCCCAGACCCCTAGTCGTCTGGGGAGGGGGCAGACCCCACCCGCCACTCGGCTCCTCGACCCTCGCGCCGAAGGCGCTCGCTCGGCTCATCCCCCCACTGCTTTGCACATCAAATCCCACCCTGACTACTACTACTACTACTACTACTACTACTACTACTACTACTACTACTACTACTACTACTACTTCTACTACTACTATTACTACTACTACTACTACCAATACTACTACTACTACTACTACTACTACTACTACTACTAACTAATAATAATAATAATAATAATAATAATAATAATAATAATCCAGTTCAATCTTAATAAATGAAAATGCACAATGCAATAACATTGCAATATAATGATTTCGCTTTTAATCTAAATCTTCTACTGCGTTACAAATTACAATCAACCAATTATAACAGCTGCGATTGTCTACCTGTCGAAATCTCTCTCTCTCTGACCTTTGTAGTAACCTTCATGGACGAGGTCGAGACCGTACTTCTTGACGGTCGACGGTCCGAGAAGCAAGCGGCAGCCATTCGTTGAAGAGGACGTGCTGCAGAACGGCGATCATGATCCGTCGCGTCTCCTGGTAAAGCTGTTCGCCCTTCCAGTCCGGGTTCAGGCGGTGCAACCGGTCCTCGAGGACGTTGTGGTAGCGGATGAGTACGATGTGGATCATTCCCAGACCTGCATTCTCGTTGACGCGAGGATCGCCTGAATGAACACAGCGCAGAGAGAAAGGTCGCACTTTCTCAATTAAATGCACAAGATTAAGTGCGAAAGATTAAGTGCGAGTGAGTGACAGAAGAAGAGACGTTATTCGAAGCTGTTTTACGAGAATATTCGGCTGAAATCGTCGACAGTGTGGGTAAGTAAGTGAGTAGAATCTCGCGAATTTCTATAGCGCTTTCGGTGGCTGGTGCAGCAGTAGCTGCTTATTCCTGGGCGTTTAATCCACAGTTGAAATGGCTATAGTCGAAGCTTTATGGTCAGCCAGGCAAGGCAGATTCCAGACATCAGTCAGAGTGGGAGTGGGGGAAGCAGCAAGGCAGACTGTGATAAAGAAACACAAAGGGGCGTGAATTTAAGTCTGTGTGTCTGTTTGTGTGTGACTGGCGTCATGATGACGTGTGTCACCTGCTTGCAGACAGACGTGCGTCACGTTGACGTTTTCACATTCGCTCGGCATCGATGGAGTCACGACTTCTTTCGGCAGAAGTGGCTTGTAACGGTTTCCATGGGGATGTGACGTCACTGCCATGCGACCTCTGCCTGACAATGCATGAAGCATTTCAGCAGTCGGTAAATGCATTAGCACGAATCGCTCATAAGAGACCATCAGGTATGATAAGAGACCATACGGTCATATAAGAGACCATATAAG